>VXBU01016256.1:764969-809143 GCA_013400315.1 Bombycilla garrulus
GACAGAAAGCAGCTTTCATAGCAGGGGGCCAGGCAGTTTTAGAAGGGCAGCACCTGGGTGTCAGTGCAGGCGAGCGCACCCCAATCCCACCGCCCCTTCCCCACCCATCCCACCCTCGGCTCAGCCACCGTGCGGCGAAAGAGCTTGAGGAGCCAGAGACATTTACTGGCCACGTTACATCAGCTTGCACCTAAACATGTGTCCACCTACAAATCTCTGAATGGGAGGACTTGGTCCAGAGCAGTGCTGGGATGTGGGAAGAACCTGCCATACCTGTTACACAGCTGCTGGCTTTATTGTGCTTTCTTCTGAGTTTCCTTCATTTCAATTCTTTCAGCAAAGAAAATCTAATGGTTATGAGAAGTAGCACTTGTTCTAAGATACAGGGTTTAACATTTTATTTTGAATTTGTGTGAGAATGGGTCCTTTGCAATTCTCTTACTGCTACTTTTGGACAGTTTATATTTTATATGAGGCTGGATCACATCAATAGCTGCAACATACTTTTTCCCCAGTGGTAGTTTCTAATTACTGTTTAACTATAAAACTGAATGAGAAATTAGATGAACAGTAGAATGACAGAGTACAACAACAACATTCAAAATTAAAAATAAACTCACTGGAAGGGGGGGGGGGTGAATGGGNNAAAAAAGGGGGGGGGGGGGGGGGGGGGTGAATGGGGAGGAAAACAACAACATGTGCGACTGATTTTATAATTCAGGACAGTCTTGAACATTACAGCTATTGCTTCAGCTTGGCAGAACAAAAGGCAGAAAAAGGCAAATTACCAGAACACCCCAGCTTTAGGCTTTGTATGAAGACAAGGTGATTTCTTTTGTTGATTTTCTCTACTGAGATTTATGTTCTGATTTGTTGATTTATAATTATGATAATGGTTCCATAGGTCTAATGCAAAAAAGTCTTTCATTTCTAGGTATCACTTTCAAGATGTCATTTCACAATATGCAGTCCCTAACCACTCATTCCTGCCTCCCCTTATTGTACCACCTCCACAGTTGTGTCAACACAACTGTTTGTGGAACTGCAATCTAAACTGGATCACTGAACTGATTTGGATTACAAATAACATTTGCTTTGGAGGGGACAGGGCGTGGGAATCAGCAACTGGGGGCAGAAAAGGGCCAGCTGAGATGGAGAGGAGGAAAAAGAATGGGAAACTAGTCTTACCACTGAATCTGAATTGTTGCGAAACTGAATTCATACTCACCCTTTAGCTAGTATAGCCATGCTTTTCACCTAGTATTAATCAAATTAGACATATTGAATTCTTGTTCCCATTACATTTACTACAAACAAGAGGATAAATTCCATGAATTCCATGAAGAGTTTATGAACCATCTATCAAGACTACATTAATCCATGTACTCTATCAGATAAGTCAGTAACATCACTACTGCAGATGTCTAACCCAAACCTGGGGGAGTTCAGTGAAGGTACACCTGGCTAAATAAGCAGCTCACGCAGGGAGTGAGTTCTAGCCCTGATCTTAATCACTGCCACAGTGATTTGATAGTTCACACCCCAGCTCTGCACTGGCCTGTCACATCTTGCTTGTTAAGGCCATTCTTATATAAGAAGACTAACCTGAAGCAGTGTGGCTACAGGTCAGGGGAAACACGTGCACCTCAGGCCAGTTACTCATTCCTATCCCACTTTTGTTATGCAATATCAGGAGACCTGGCTGCCCTTCTTATGCTTTCAGAAGGCTTCAGCTCAGAATCCAGAAACTGGATTGCCAAAACAAGTTATTCATATTTGAATGAATATTGAATACTGAAAGTTGGAGAGGGGCTTTTTACAGGGGCGTGTAGAGATAAGACAAAGGACAGTGCCTTTAAACTGAAGGAGAGTAGAATTAGATTAGATATTAAGAACAACTTCTTTACTGGGAGTGTGGTGAGGCACTGGAACAGGCTGCCCAGAGAAGCTGCAGACCCCCATCCCTGCAAATGTCCAAGGCCAGGCTGGATGGTGCTGTGAGCAGCCTGGTTTAGTGAGTGACGTCCCTGCCCATGGTAGGGTTGTTGGAACACGATGAGTTTTTAAGTCCCTTCCAACCCAAACCATTCTATGATTCCATGACTTTCACACAGTGAAGTGTAAGCAACACAAACACGCTTGCAGCTCTGTATATTTTGCTTAAAATAGATCCGGAACTAAAGGAATTCAGGACTGAATTAGAAGCTGATTCCATGAAAGGATGATTCCTTCATTTAAAAATTGCCCAGTGATTACCCAGTATGATTACCTAGTGACCTGGAATAATAATTTAATGACATCATTATGTTAACTAAACGATTTTACAACCAAACAGTTGAGTGACCTACATGCAATTCCTTATTTATAGCACAAGCATCAACAGCACATAAATTGTAATTAAACATACTAGATTATTTCTCGTAGGTTGATCAAAAGACTGAAATAATTGCTAATATGTCATCAGCTTGAATAATGATTTTGTCATATCTTAAAATATTATTTCATGGATTTATGTCAGCTTCCTCCTAAAGAACAATCATGCCAGCCACCCTATCAATCCACGTATAAAAGAAAACCTAAGAAATTTTCTAACTTGTAACAATGATACAGTGGAATAATTAGACTTTTGTTATCAAAACATCCTTGGAATTATGGGTAGAACAAAGTGTCTCTTTAATAGAAAAATACAAGATCTTACGTCCTCTTGAGAGGAAAATCAGCGCCAGGAAATTAGCATTTCCTGCTTCCCAAGTAGTTATTATTTGACTAGCTGTAGACCCACAAGTAGCTGTGGTTTGCAGTCTAGCCTGTTCTTTACTAGGATGGAACTAAATACAATCTAAGTTAAGATATCAGTCATGTTGAATGGAGAAAAAAGTCAATATTTATGATTTCTCTGAATGTCTGCCTGTGAACCTGCTGATAGTGGGTAATGTTTATGGGCAGGCACATTCATATGCTCTTGCTTAATCCTGCTTAAACAAAGGTTATTTTTGACAAGGTTATGATTGTCACTGCCACAAACCAATTAGCGCCCCGTGCATTATCTTTTGATAAAAGTGCTATGTAATTCTTCATGTTTGGACTCCCTTTGGAAGTTTTTAACAGCAAATGACTCTCCAGAAATATTTAATCAAGCTTGAATTTACCAGGAGAACTACAGACATCCTGTCCTTCTAGCACAGGATGCCACGATATGCAATTTTTTCCTCCTGTACTGAGGTGGAGAAATGTGAATGTCCAGCTCCTGCTTCTGATCATGAATGTCTTTACCCTGTTAATACAAATCATCACAAATCATCACTTTTCTCATTCCAGTTTTACCCACAGCTAAGAGAGATAATTAACAAAAACAGAATTTATAATACAAAAATCACACTGCAATTCTTTTGCACAGAAGCAATTGCCAGATTCTGATCCATACTGCCTGTATCCTTTTGGAGGAATGAATCTACACCCTCAGTCTCAAAGAACAGCTATGGAAGGGAATGACAGAATTGTCTGCCTGCAATGCCCCCACATTTTCATTAGATCTGAACAATGCTGTCATAATGAAAAGAAGATCCAGTGAACAACAGCTCCATAAGGGTGCTGGATGAGGCGACATGTATGAGGAGTTCAAAAACTATGATTTAACTGACTCATAGAAGTGGAATAAACAGAGCAGGATGATTTGCCAAATTCTGGAACAGGAAAACCTGCAGTTTCTAGAGTGACAAGCGATTTCTGGGCCATGGTTGCACACGACAAGCAGTTTATCTGCAAGATTCTTAGTTTTGTGTCAGACCTCTCAGTGTGGAGTCACAAACAACTTTTCAGCAGTGCTGAAGGCCTGTTTTCAGCCTCATACCACCATGCAGGGCAGCAGGATAAAAAAGGGAAAAGAGCATCTGAAGACATTTTTTTCACTGAGCACTTTATGCCATGAAAACACATCTTGGGTACCTTTTCAAATATTAATATTAGGCATATCAAAATAATGGAAAGTTCTTCTAACATTCAGATCTTTAAATAACAGCTCAGAATTAACTGAAGGAAAAGTATGCCACCCAAGAAGTCTAAAGATTATTCTTTGTGGGTTTTGATCTGTTCTAAGCAAGACGTTGTGTTCTAATTGCCTTTTCTGATATACAGATATCAGTTTCTTCTTGTGGGCATTAAAAAACACTGTATAAAAGTGGTGGGTTCCATAAATAATACAAAGAAATTAAAACCTACAATACATTACTGACAAGTCTGATCAGAGAGTTTTTAAAGCTGAAACTGAAGTCACTGCAGACAACAGCTGAAGTTACTGCAAAATAGATTAATCGTTGAAACAGATGGCAGAAATTATATTCCCTTATATGTGTAAAAACAAAGTAAGAATTATTTGTTACCTAGAAGCAATGTGAGAACTATTTTTTACCTAGAAGCTGTGGATTTAAGCCAGTTTTCCAGCAACTTCATAACTAATAAGATTTATACAAAGCATAGGATATCTTGTGTTTCTAAATTTATAACTAGAAAAAAAATTGCAATACTATCCAAATACACATATTTTACTACAAAATTTAGCTGTAGGGTAATACAACTGGTTGAGATTCTGTTTAAAAGTTACTTTTAGAAGCTCCAGCATACTGAATGGGGAACACCATAAGCCCCTTTCCATTATCAATGAAAAGCACAACACAGTTTTGTTAGTCATTAAGAATAGTGCTCTCAGTTTCCCAGTGTGAGTCATGAAGCCAAGTAGGCAATTATGTAAGAGAGCTTATGGTAAATATAGAATAGAATAAAATAAAATGGATCATTTTGGTCACAAAAATCTCAGACCACTTTATGAAGTGCTATGTTGCTTGCACCCATCAGCTTCAGTATGTATTAAGTGTTGTCTGTATGTCAAAAATTAGGGCTTGTTTTGTTAAAATTATGTTGACAATTTTTATAGTCAGATTACTGTGTATTGCTAAAAGTTATTAAAATTAAGTTGCAAAATTCTAACAAGAATCCAGGAGAACAAAAGGAACAAAGTGCCCAAGGACAAATTTCCTGTGCAGTGTAAATCAGAAGAGTTTCTAGATTTCAAAGACTTCATATTAATCCATATGTGCTAAAGACTTGATTCTTTAAGTACACAGATGCAGACAACACTACAGTGAATTTATTTTTCTGCTGAGGGTCTACAACAGATCCCTGTTCATCTCACCCATTCCCACTTACAACAATCTGCATGTTCAGAACCTACCCAGAGGGATGAAGAGTAGGAAAAACAAAGTTATAGGTTGTCAAGAATTGGAGACCTGTAACTCTGGGAAAGGAATTTTTCTTTCCATGTTTTGTTGGACTTGAGGACTTATCTATTGAGAGGACTCTTCCAGGCTTCAAGCAGGAGCTTGTCAGTTTTGTTTCAGAAAAGCAGCAGTTTGGCCATGGTCCCCTGGCCGCAGGAACATGGTTACTGCAGAGCACAAAGAAGGCCTCGGAAGCCAAAACACTGTGCTCACTTCCCCACCACAATGAATTCCCATCTGAAAGGTGCCAGATCCACAAATCTAGAAATTCAGGTAGACAGAGAGTTAATGGAAAAGCACCTGGTTTTCCTCTGCTTTTTTAAATGCATCTAGAAGGAGATGGTGCCCATGTATATCACCAAAGGCTGGTTCCTCACCAGTAAATCCTGTAGAAGTATGGTAACTGGCAGAAACAATACAAGCTTCAGGTCTGAAGAAGTGTGCTACAGAGTAATGACAAGGATAGGCTGAACTGTTGAGAAATTAATGTATTTCAGAAAGCAATTCAGACATGAGGTCACTTTAGGAGGGCCTCAGGGGTAGGTTAACCCAGTAAGTAACTTCATTGGAGAAGGAGGAGAGAGAAAGCTAAAATTACCTGAAATACGTGGGTAAGCACTTACATTTTGTCCTCTCAAGCTAGCATCTGGACAAATAAAAAAACTAGCAAGAGTCTGAGAGAAGTGGTCCCAAACTTTTAGGATCAGATCTGTCTGTTTTAACACTTTAATTTTATTTGCAGGCTGCCCTATGCCTTTTTTGTTATGAAGGTTTGTGGCAAGCTGTTTAAATGTTTCCAAGGACCGGATGCAGACAACTTATTGCAGCCTTTCCTTACACAGTCTGTGAATGGCATAATTTAATCTACTGTTGATTGTAATTTTAAAATGTTTTATTTTACAGAGAACCTGTTGGACTACTTTCAATAGTCCTGAAATAAAACTACAGTGATGGTTCAAGGTTTCAGTCTTGAATAATGGTTCATGTGATAAAGTCTATCTCTACAAAGAAGTTTAGACATGTCTTCCCAAAACTCAACCTCCAAACCACCTCCAAGTTTGTAGCTGACATACCAGGAATTTTATTTGCTGTCTTTGGAGCTAGCTGGGCAGCAATTTTAACGCTATTACTTAGATCCTTAATAATTTCAAATAGCACTTCACTAAATTATTCTCTAAAATATGTCTTAGCGATCCACTAGATGAGACCATCAGAGAAAGCTTTATCTCTCTTTCTCCCTTCTTTGCTGAAAACTGACGACAATTATTAAGAGATAAAGTGAATTGTGATTAGCATCTCCACTTTTTGATATCAAAATTTCTTTTCTTATTTGGTAGAAAAACTAATTACTTAATTTGGTCATCATGAGGTAGATTTTAGAAGGGAAAAAATGCATACATTTGCGAAAATGCAAAACAAAATATATCACTGAAATTCAGTTAAAGTGTACCCATGTCACATGAGGCAGAGAAGCTGATAGGGGACACTTTACATTCTGCATCTAGTATGTGTCAGCATCTTCAGGATTACCCCTCATCACATGAGAGGCATCAGTTTCCACTGAGCAGGGGAGCTACTATTACAGCAAGCTTAAACTCAGAATGGTTATGCTCCCCCATTTGTAGCAGTATTTAAAGTATTTGTGCCTATCTCATAAGCTTTTTCTGGCCTAAAGGCTTTTGCTGTTTTACAGTGCAGGGTACATTGTGTGCTGTGCTCTGGAATATTTCCTATCTGTACTTCACACACAACTGAGGCATGAATCATTCCATAGTAAGTCAATTACTACATTACAGATTTTCCCTTGTCTATAGATTTCCTTCCACCCATGTTAGAATTGCTAAATCTTTGTTTAGAATAGGTAAATCATTGTCTCTACTTTTATTGTACATAAACCTTGCAGATACTTTGTCTTAGATGTTTTGTGTATTTTGTGTTAAACCAAGGTATAATAATAATAATAAAAATTTTTTAAATCTTTTTAATCTTTTCTGAAAATTGATACCCCCTCTCCCCCTTGAAATATACAGATATTTAAGATACTTTTGAACACATGATCTTGAAAGACTTTTGGCATACAATAACAGCATCTGAACTTTGAAACAAAATCACCTTACAATGTCATAAATTATTTAGTATTGACATTAGTATCACACAGCCTTTTTCTGAAGCTCCAAGGAACAGGTCCATATATCTTTTGAACTCACAGATTATTTTGCTATCTAGTTATCATAACATAATATACAGTATTTTGGGACAATCACTGAAGCACAACAAACCACACAATTTGCAAAAAAACCCTTATTTCCATGTCATTAGTTGAAAGAAGTCAATGGGCTGCTTTCCATGGTACTTACCACCTCAGAGCACCCAGTTCCTCTGGACAGAGTGGAAAGACCTTGCATTGAGGTAAAAATGTGACTTTAGAAACAAGACCTTCTCCATACTAATTTTAAAATATCTGGGAAAGGCAAATATATTACTATGCACATACTTAGGTGTGTATAAGCTGCTTTTGTATTATAATATTTACATATAAGTGATACAATATCTATTACAATAACATCATTGATACAACTCGGGGAATTTGCGGGCTATACCACATATACAGACATCCTTGTGAGGCTGGTAATGGAATGAATGAGGAGCACAAAAATCCTGTCTGTGCTTCTGTGTTAGTGATTTACAGCAGAGCACATCAGTGGTGTTCAGAGCAGTTTCCTCCAGAGGTAATAAAGGTTGAATCTGGAAGTCCACCCTGTCCCGGGCAATCCCAGATGTGTAAAAAAGTCCTTTTCCAGCCTGCCTGCTGAAGAATCAGTCTGGAGTCTTCAGCTGTTGTTTTCAAGGCTGTTTTTATTGTTATCTTACCACAGTTTATTTTCTGCCCTGCTGCAAGCTGCCCAGAAAGAGAATTTGAGGCACTCTGCCGGCCCCTGAACCCAAGCTGTCTTTTTATACTATCAACTATGTAATTAATGTTTACTGCTAATTTCCAATCTGTGACCCTTACATTACATTGTCCAGTTTTTTGACAAAACAGTCCAGGAATGCCACCCTGGCTCAAAGATGGATGGCAAGAAGGAGAAGAAATAACATACCATGTGTAAAAATCATCCATCTTGTCTCTCAGACCCCCCCTGTACAGAATTTCAGACCCCCCTGTACAAAACCCCAAACTTTCCTCTTTTAATCTATAATTACTACCGTTTTACTATTTAAAATTTGTGACTTGCAGTTCTTCATACAAAGTTGGTAATTTGCCCCATGGATTAAAATCAAAGCCACAGGCACTCTTGGTGGCAAACCAAGGTTTCCAACCCTCCTGCCAGGGCTGAAAAGTCTCCTGGCCAGGGCTCGGGTCATTCAGGAATGTTATAGGAACCCCCTGGGTTCCGACAGTTGAAGAAACACAAAGGGCCTCTTCTCAGGGCACCTCACATGAAGCGTGAGCTCCAGCAGCCACCTGCCATGCATGCACTGTGTGTGCCACGGGCCACGAACCTCACTGTCCTTCTGGGTACTACTGCAAGGCATTTAAATAATATGATTTCAGGCACAAACCATTGTAGGTTCACTAACAAAAAGTCCTGTTTAAATAATTTGATACCCATCTCTAATAAGGTCACTCATCCAGTGGATGAATGGGAGGTGGTGAATGTAGTTTATCCTGATTTTTGCAAGGCCTTTGATACTGTCCTTCACATCATCTTTCTGCAGAAGTTATCTGCTGTGGATGAGCGGTTCATAGTGTGCAGCATGAGGAACTGGCTGAAGAGCAGGGCTCAATGGGTTGCCACCCAATGGGAATGAGGCTACATCACACTTCTGGTGACTGGTCACTGGCAGTGACAGCCAATTCTGTTCAGTGTATTTATCAACAATCTGGATTCAGGATTGAATGCACTGTTAGCAAGTTTGTTGATGATACCAGACTGGGAGGTGCTGTTGACGGCCTTGAGGGACAAGAGGCAGGACTTACAAGGCAGGACTTACAAGGGATCTAGATAGACTGGATTATTAGACAATGCTAATTAGGATTAAATTTAGCAAGTCTAAATGCCATATTCTGTACATAGAATTGGAAATGCCACCACAGGTATGAATTTGGAGAAGACTGGCTGCAGACCAGCCCTGAAGAAAGGGATCTGGAGGTGCTGGTTGGCAGTGGTTTCAGCAGGAGTCAGCAGGGAGCCTAGGCAGCCAAGTGGGCAAATCCCTTTCTGGGGTGCATCAGACACAGCATCACCAGTTGCTCCAGGTGATTATCCCACTGATCTCGGCACTGGTGGAGCCTCACCTGGAGTATATGTGTAGTTCTGAGCTCCACAATTTAAGAAGGTTGTGAAGGTCCTCTAATGTATCCAGTGGAGAACAACAAAGCTAGTGAAAGGGCTGGAAAGAATGTCCAAGGAAGAGTGGATGAAGATTTTGGACAGGTTTAGTTTGGAGAAAATGAAGATGACAGGTGACCTCATTGCTCTCCCCAGCTTCCTGAAGAAGTGGAGAGGGAGGTGCTGAGCTCCTCTTCCTGGGGTCGTGATAGGATGTGTGGGAAGGGCTCAAAGCTGCATCAGGTTAGGTTCTGACTAAGTATTTGGAAGCATTTCTTTACTGAGAGGGTGGACAAACCATGAACCAGGCTTCCTAGAGAGGAGGTTGGTGCCCCAAGCCTGTCAGTATCTAAGAGGCATTTGGACAATGCCCTTGATAACAGGGGTTACTATTTGATCAGGCCTGAATTTTTTAGGCAGTGGGATTGGATGACTATTTGGTCACTTCCAACTAAAATATTCTGTTCTAGTCTATCATATATGCTGTTCTGTTCTGTTCTGTTCTGTTCTGTTCTGTTCTGTTCTGTTCTGTTCTGTTCTGAAGATACAATGCAGATATACAGCTCTGGAACAGCAGTAGATCTCAGCAAGACAAAATTCAGTTCTTCCACTTTGCATTGCACCATCTGCTGATAGAGATGTACCACAAACATTAAAAAGAAAACTAAATAAAAAAAAATCTGAAACACATGCCCATCATTTGTGTAATAGATTTCTGACATACTTATTTGTGCATTCTCACAAAATGCAGCCTCATAATCTGTGAATTGTCACTCCAGGTTTATTCCCAGAAAACATTTATTTCACAACCTTGTTTATATATGCATGCAGAAAATAGGCAGAGATTTAATTTATTACTTAGATAAATGTTGTAAATACCTAATCATTAAGTAAAGGTAGTTTCATGGTGATTTTAGTGGAAGTTAAATTCTGTGTGTATAGCCCTTAAGCAGTCACTGACAAGCAAATAGTAATCTGTTGTCCAAAGAAATAATATGAATTTACACAGCATTTTTCACCAATATGGAATATGTTTTCTTATATTTCTTGCTTTTATAATCAAGAATTTTACATTTTAGTTAAAGGTCTATAGTTCACATTTAAATATGCTTCAAAAACCAGCTAGTGAAACAATTAAACGGTTTATTTTATTTATTTCCTTTAGACAACAGAAGAGAATGCCAAGAAAAGTTTCTGTGACTTATTTTGCACCAGGCTGTAACATTTCTGCTGTGCATTGGCCTGCAAATCCCCCTATTTACATTTTTGTTGGTAAACAAATGAAAGATCACTGAGTTGTGATAGTTTCCAGTTCAAACAAACCAAACCCAAATTTACGTATGAGATGTATGTGTGGCTTTCATGCACTGCTTTATCAGCAGGAGTTAACAAGGAGAGCCACGGCTTCCCCATGCAGAGCCAACATTCCACTCATACCAGGGGAGAGTAATGCTACTGAGGTTACGGACATCTCTTCTGATGTTTCAAACTTCAATTAGAGATACAGTTGGCAGGCAGCAAAAGCCTAAGCAGTATCAAAGGCCCAGAAACTGATACAGGAGCTTAAATTAATAAAGGGTTTCATTTCATTGTATTAACCCCTGCTTTTCGTAGTGAATTCATGTGCTGCGGTGACAGACTTCAGCAGCAAAACTGAGCAGACGCGCTTTGTGTACAATGTGCATCTTCAAGTTTGAAACAACTGATATCATAGCGGGAAAATTAGGAATAGCCACGAGATACAGGCATGGATTTATGTGGGAGCAGTAGGAAGATCATTTTGGCAGCAAGTTTTATCTATAACCCAACCAGAAGGTGATAGAGATTAAATACATTTGTCAATAGCCATTGATGCAAGCCAAATGTAGTACTGCTTAGAGAAAATATAGACTTGGAGTGCTGACAACCAAACTCATCCTGAAGGCAGGCTGCATTTAGGGAGCACACCTGTGTACAGCATTATGCCACAACAGTAACTTGGCAAATTTTAGTCCCTTTTCCTCTCCATGTCTGCACAGACTTGGAATCAAACATTCTCCCTGCAGTGAGCTCTGTGAACACGTTTTGTGTGTTGTTTTAATTTTAGTACTTGGCTGGTGGTAAGTTCACAGCAGTAGTGTTATAAACAAAATGAAAAGGCCACCCTCCATCTCGAACAAAAACAAAACAAAAATACCCCAAACAATGAATATGAGTTGAAATAAATTCTGCAGACCGTGAAGATACTATTTGTATGAAATTACAAGTGACTAGATGATTCAAAAACCTATTCCCCATAACTTCAAAGAGAGGGCGTATTTAATATGTCAAAATACTAAGTATACATTCTAAATCTGTTGTCCTTATTCAAGCATGTTGACAGCAAAATTACGGAAGAGAACAAAACAAAAATTAAGACTTCTGTAATTGTCATTATGTGAGAATGCCAGGAAGGACAGGAACAACTTGAAGTCAGTGGATTTCTGAAATAGATAGAACTGTCAAAACATCATAATTTAGATTTTAGAGAGAAAGGGAGAAGTACTTCTAGGACAGAGTGTAAGAGATTCTTTCAGCCAGGAAAGGCTGTAGTCAGTGAGAAATATTTTATTAAATTAAGGGTTTCTTCCCTGTTTTCCATAGGAAGTAGAAACTGAGTGACAGATTCCTGTCCCTGCTAATGTCAACTTGTACAAGCAGCAAAATATCAATCTAGAACTTCGTCTATCATGTAATGCTTAATGCCCTTAGGGCCTCAAAAAATATGCCAGAGAGTATTTGTCTCTGCACTTTTTGGACAAACTTTGGCCTATTCCTTCAGTTCTTGTCTGAGGCAAGACTCCTGGTAGCGCCAAAATGTCAGCCATGCTCATCCTGAAGGCTGGGATAAGGTAGGTGGAACAGCTCCTGTCTTTAGGGGATCAGGTCCTCTTTGACTAACAGGATATGTTTGAGAGATAGAACATTTGCCTGAAGAAACAAAAATTTTCTTCCTGTCATATAAACAAAGTACGAGCTGCCAGATATTACCTTTATAAATAATAAATTGTAAAATGAAAATGCTCAGAGACAAAACAAGATTGATAACACTTTTTTTTTTTTTTTTTTTTATGGGGGGCGGGGAGAAATAGAGCTAGAGAAGGACTACAGAAATCTTTTAAGCCTTAACTTCTAGCAAATAATTGGCAGCAAATGTCTAACAATTTATATGAGGGAATAAAAATATTCATTGTGTGTGTATGTGTGTTGGCTTTGAACACCATGGTCACCCTCCAGCTAAGGAGCTGTTTACATCTGCCAGCCAGCAGCCAGACACCAGCGGGGAGCTGGCAGAGCCCTCGTGGGCCCATTGTGTGTGAGTCCAGCCAGGGAGCAGAGCCAAGACTGCTGCTCCAGCTCTCCCCAGCAGCCAGGAGCAGTGGCTCCCTTGGAGAGCTAAAAATGACCTCCCTACCTGCTACTGTCTGAGCCCAGAAAGGTGCTGAGCTCAGGTTCAGGTGGATGCTGCTCCCCACCCTGCACAGCCTCCTGCACGACTCCTGCGACTGCCGCTGCATTGTCTGCTAGGGGCTCTTTGACAAAGGCTGATAGATTTCACTCAAAATTTTCAATGCCTCAAACTTTCAGTCTGTAACTTACCAGGTTTTGGTATACTACTGCAGTCCTTATATGCAAAGCAAAATAAACTTATCAGAAGATTGTTTCTTGTTTCCTTAAATCTCAAAAAAAAAACATTCTCTTGAACTCAAATATGCTGTCAAATGATATTTTTACTGACCTGTTTATTTTATTCAGATAAGTCCTCTCCAAGTAAGATATGAAAAATCATTTTTAAACTCACTACAAAATGAGGTGAAGAAAGGTGAGTTAGAACTGAGATTTTCACAGATTTGAAAATGTTTTTTGTTTTGGAGCCAGAAAAAAGAAAAAAACAAAAAATATGAAGGCTGTTAGAAGAAAAAATGTTTTCTTTAAAATTAAAAAAATTTAAAGAGTTTTTATATAGTGTTTCCAAACGGAGGAGTCAAGAATCAAGAAAAAATTAACATGATTGGCTTAAATGGCAAATTTTACCAGTGATAAATCTGTAGTTCTTTGTATTTATGTCTATTTCAAAGCATTGGGCAGTTTTAGTAATGATGATGGCTAGGACACTCCTAATAAAAAAATGGAGAATCTTCTAAGTCCAAGGGAAATATATAATGTTAAAGAGAAGCATAAAGTTACAAAGCTCTGTAAACAGAGGTATTATTTAAAGTTTTAGAATTGTGGAGTAAGTTGAGTATTAGAAATTTCTTTGTGATAAGAGATCATTTGGAATTTTCATCATTAAAAATGTTGATGTCAGATTTCAAAGTCTAAAAAGTTTCATTTGGAAGGCTTGGGTGTTTGCCTATAAAATAATTTAGAGCAGGTTACACTGCAGAAAATGTTTAAGCTCAAGCATGATTAATAAAAAAGTGTTGTGATTTATTTTTGTGACTAGCCTTAGTGATAAATTAAGTCTGGTGCATTTCAGAGCTCAGCACGTGCTTTGTAAGTGTGGTGAGTGAGAAATTCTTGAGTGCTTCTCATGGAAGCAGAGAAGTTCATTCTGCTCTTATGGAGTTTCTGATCTTCTGATGGCAACAGGGAGGGAAACAGAGAAGGTCAAAAGCTCTATGCCCTGAGGCATATCTGGGGAGTGACAACTCTGCTAGGAGTAAGCTCCTTCCAAGTTCCACAGGTTTCTGCACATTCACTTCTGAGAGGAAGTCTTCCAGAGCAGAGGAAAAATAACTTACAAACAGAAAATAAAACTCCTTGAGCTATCTGAATCCCTCATTCAGTAAATGGATGAAAGGTAATTTTTAAGTAGGTAGTGAATGACATTAGCAAATGGATAGATGGGAGCGGATGAGTGATGAGACAATGAATAAGTGAGGAAGGAATGACTGGTAGGTGTGATTTGAAAGGACATAGCCCAGAGCTGTCTTACAGCCTTAAAGGACTCTCTAGGAAAAGAAAAAAAGAAGCAGGAGAAGCACCTGAGTCACCTGCACCTTCAGCTGTTGTCAAATATTTCACTGCTTTTTTTTTCTTACTTTTCTTCTTGGTATTTTGGGGTTTGTTTTGTTTTAACATCAGCATCTTTGATGCAATGATTGTACCAATTAGGCCTCTGAAATACACTACCAGCCCTAATTCCAGTTCAACTAGTACTTATCTGCTTGCCTGTCTGTGAATTCATCATCTCTGAATGGAGCTTCTAGATACACACATGGACACTTCCAGCGCCAATTAACTTACAACCCAATTTCTAAAAGGGCTCAGGCTTGTGCTCACTGGCCAGTTTAGCTAGGGTAGCACTCACAACTGTCCATCCCATCAATCTCCCAGCAGTGGCTGAGCAGAACAGACATCTGAATTAACTCTTTTTTTTGTTTGTTTGTTTGTTTTTTGTTTACAAATTGTTTACGATTTGTCCTACAGCCATAAACAGGAACTGGTAGGCATCAGTGAGGGTATGTGAATGCTAATCATACAGTTATATATCATGCTGGAAATTACAGCAGTAGAGGACTGGATGTCAATCCCATTAAAACTTCTTTGTTATTATGGCTGAACTTTGAACAGTGTGCAGCTGGGACAATGGCCACTTCCCAGCTGAATCTACTTCTAAACGCAAGTCAAAGCCAAGATTCAAACAGTCTTCAGCTGAAGTCAATATACTGAAATCTTAATAAGTTTTAAGGCTGTTTTGTGACTGAGAGACTCTTGCATATTACCACAGATGGTAACAACCACTTAAAATTATTTAAAGTCACTTTTTAAAATATTCTCTGAAACATAATTCTGTGGAACTGGTAGTGTAAATAAACCATGTTTATCAAACATTCCCATGGGACATCTGACTTTCATTTCTAGCATCATTTACCTGTAGTATTACTTACTTGGGACTGTGAAGCAGTGCATCAGAACAATATTTGGAAACATCATGGGACACTGAAAATGTCCAATTCTTACAGTGTTTTCCAAAGTACTGAAAACTATGGGTTTTATCTTAGCCTTGTTTTTCTTCTATACTGTTGACAACCTGAAGTAGAGTGTAACCTCCTTTGCAGCTATATAGTTTACACAAATATATCTGAAGTACCCAAAGGATGCAGACATTTGACTGTCAAATGCCCCTTTTGCAACTAGGTCTCTTTTAAGGAGATTTCAGATTTCAGGCCTTCAGATAATAAGATTTCTGTATGAATGTGGGCAATGATGCATAATGAATTTAAAAGCAGAAGAAAACTAACATTAAGTTAAAAGCACTTTTGTATAAGACTACTTGTTTCTTGATGCCCATGACAAGTTCTGTAGTTTGGCATGTCTCCTTCTGTTGCTGCTTGGAAGATTTCCCTAGGTAAAGTGGAACCTGCTGAATGATTACACAGGGTTACAGAAAATCACTACCCACAGAATGTTGCTTCAAGTACTTAAGCAAGTAAGAAGTCACAGAGTTTTTCTTTCATTCCTATCTTTTGGTAGCAGAGAAGACAGCCTTTGTCAGAACAAAGGGAGAAGAAAGGAGGATAGCTACTCAGCTACTCTTGAGGGGAAAAAAAAGGATTAACTATTTTCTGAACAGAACACCAGATTAAGCAGCAAGTTATGACATACATGAGTATTGTATGTCACAACATAAGAAAGGAAAAGAGATTTTAAAATTATGACAATACATGAATGAATAAAAAACATTTGCTATTCAGGACAAAAGTTAACATGAGATGCTTGCTATTTTCGAAAATACAGATTTAAATAGAGTCTGACAAAAAAATCCCCAAACACAACACTGTAAACTGCTGGTGTACATTTTTGGACTACCACAAAGCTTTATAAAGGAATGGGCAATAATGCTGCACAGAGGTAAAATGAGGATGAAATCACAGCTGCTCCAGTTCTATTGCTTGTTCAGTGGTCTTCAGTAAGAGTGACCGCAGACCTCTCTGCAGAAAAGTAGAGACAAACAGCAGGAGTTATTTTCTTCACATGGACCAATAGTGAAATTAAAATTCTTAAATCTCTAACTTTTTTTTAATTTTATGACCTCATTATCTCACCAATGCTTACAGTGGAGAGTACTCTGTAAAGCATATTTCCACTGTTACTCAGGTAAGGTGTTTTTGTAAGAATGCCAGTCTGGCAATCATCCTATTACAAAGCATCCCTGTGAAAGCAAATAGAAACCCACAGCTCACAAAAAAAAAAAAAAAAAAATCCATTCTGCTGCCTGTGCTCTGCTACCTCCCAAAGTAAGAGAACGGAGTACGACATAAGTCTTCTTGTGACGCACAGTTCAGTATGGCTGAAGTGTTACAATGTGCTGCTTGAGTCATCACTGACAGGGTGCCAGCCTTACATTTGTTAGAGCAAACAGAGCTCAGCTTTAAATTTCCGTGCTGTTACACAACTGTGCTATTTACTTAAAGGACTGCTTGTACTCAAACAATACAGGCCATCTATTTTCCTGTTACTGTGCTGATATAATTGTCCCTACCACAGACACATTTTCGTACACACACATGTGTATTTAAATACACACATACATCACGGCATTTTAACTGCTCTAAGAGTGTGCTCACTACTTGGCCTTCAAGGATCTTTCCTTGTTTTTATAGAAGTTTGAGACTTGAGGCTGGTGAAACTAATGAGGAAAGAGGTGGCCATGTAGTCCAGCTAATATGTGATTCATTTCCCTACCAATCTCAGTAGTCAGCAGGATCCACACACTGAAATGTCAGAAAGCAACAGCCATATTTGCTGCTTCTGTTTTCTGAAAGGGTGGTGCCATTATAACTTGTCTCTTGCTTCCATTAACCAGTCATTAGCACAGTCATTGCACTTACCAGGTCTCTATTGGCTTTGTGGGAGATGCCCACTGATAGCATAGTGTACAGAAAAAATACATCCAGTAACACTGTTTGGAGAACTGTTAGCAAACACATTACTGAGAGTAAGTTCAGTTCCAGGTTTCATTGGACACCAGGTCACCTTACAGTCTAGAAATGACAGATCCTAGAGTCTGTCTCCAGGAAATCCCAGGAAATGGTTGCGCCTAGGTATCAGCAATGCAGTCAGAAAGCAGGATAAATGAACAGAACCTCCTGAAACCCAGGGAGGGTTGGCCATGGGGCAGCTGCCAGCCTTTAGATGCTGCAGCAATCAGTTTACTTCCTTTCAGAGCCTCAACCAAGATAGCAGAGCTATTCTAGTTTAGTTTATCAGAGCAAATCATATGACTAATGATAAATCATTCAGGTATTTATCACTTCAGTATAATTTCTGCATACTATTATTGGGGTTGCACCTTCACTAGTGTGGCTCAGGCACGATTGGATCTGACCCTTGGGGAGCATCTTTCAGCAAAGAGCTTAAAGAGCTTGAAAGCCTGAATATTGACAACAGGTGAGGCTGCTGTTGGCTTGGAAGCAAACAGAGGAACAAGGAACAACAGCTGTGAGAGAAAGCAGAAGCAACACAATTTGATATCGTCTCCAGACTGCCCTTCGATGTCATCCCTGCAGACCCAGGGCTCTCTTCATCCCCCATGAAGGGGAAGGGAAGAAGGCTGGTGGAAGGGACTGTGGGAAAAGGCCTGAACTAGACTGCTCTGAGTCATGTGCTGCTCTGGCAGTGATGTGATACTGCTTGTACAGCCCCTGCAAAAGCACTCCTCGTGTGGCTGCACTCCAGCTTTCCACCTCACCATATGTTCCCCTGTGCAAGAAGCACAAACACTTGTGACGTCTTCTTTCCTCAAGGAATCCAAGGAAGTTTGTGCCTCACCTACTCCAACAGGATTGAAGTGAAGGGATAAAGCAAATTCAAAGGTAGCCAAATGATGGTATGCCTTGAGTATCCCAAGCTCATATTTGTCCTTATTCTTTTCAATCCAAAGGCTGGTAGGCAGAATTTCTGAGATGACTGTGTCATAGAACTTTTCCCCTGCTTCAACTTTTGATGGAGTTAAACTTTCACCTGATTTTTGTTATGACATAGCTGCTTGGGGACAGTTAATGCTGGGAAAATCCTGCTATCATACCAGTATTTCTGGATTTCTCTACAACCTTTCCATCAGCACAGTCGACTCTCCCATTTCATTTTTGTGTGTTTGTCTAGGCAAGTGACCTGCAATCATTTCTCCAGTCCGACTCCTTCCCTAGCCGTTCCCACTACTTGCTTGTGGTTCAGGCTAAGACTCTTGTCCTACCAAATGCATGTCAGGGCTGGGGAGAAGAAAGGTCTATCCTTTCTCAGCTGCCTAAGCCAAATTGTGATTCTGTCAGATAGCTTCAGGGTTTTTTTCAGAAGTTGTTGCTACTGGTCTCCAGGAAGAGCATGATCTACCTTTCCTTCACACCACTGTGGAGGGGGAAGCAGGGGCTACCACAGAAGAGGAAGGGCTAGAGACAAGTATGTAATACAGACAGAAGAATTACTTTTTGGCTTATTGTTGAAGGCACAAGAGAGTACTTGTGAATTCCAGTCCCTTCATAGCTTTAGTTTAGTTTCAAATAAAATAGCCATGGGTTGACAGGCAGAAATTGTACTGGAAACAGGAACAAAGCACTACATGCTTTCAAGTCAAGGCAGTACCTAAATGACAATCTAAAATTGCAGGCTTGGTCATATACATTTGAATTTTTGGAGGTTCTGATCCCTAAATCCTGTCTCACATCTTAGCCTTACTTGCAATAGCACCTCCTTATGACTCCTATAAGGAGCAGGAAGTTTCTACCATGTTTACTGTTGACCAGTTTCATGAAAGTGTATCAATACAAAAGTGTGTGAATACCACAGCAAATATGAGATAACAGTAAGACCCACTTATTGTTGTAAGAAACGGGTTAGATAGCTACCAAATAAACAAGAGCAATTAACACCCTGGTCTTCCACCCCTACAATCTGTCTGGGAAATCCTTGTTTCCTAGGTACAATCTCAGTCTTTTTGTCTACTATTACTGATGTCTCATCCTCATAGGAGGAATTTAACTTCAAATTCTACCTCATTCTCTTCAGAACTGAGTCCTCTCTACTAGATAATCTAATGTCTCATCACTTCGGGTCATATTCAGACAACTTTACAAAACTCATGATCTCAAAGTGCTGCGTGGCCAGAGAATTGTCTTTTCGCTTCAAGAACCCCCTGCATAAAGACAGAGCAGGACCGGAGCCTTCTGGTATGATTTAAAGGTCAGAAATTGTCAGCCCTGTGTTTGTACACAGATAATATTTTGCCTGGACAAGCCAACATGATGCACACAGAGGGCAGTGCCATGGCTAGCACTTCAGGATACAGCTGGCATTTGGCATTCATTAGGTGGAAAGGAGACAATTATTTAGTTACTCAGTTGTCCCTGTGTCTCCACAGGGGCTCTCACGGAGCAGCAGCACAGCCCTGCCGTCCCTGTGGCCCTCCCAGCATGTGACAGGCGGGCCCAGGCCGGGACACCCCCTTCACATGGCCACATGCACATGTCAGGCACATGACCCTGCCCCTGGACCACAGCCACCCAGCACTTGAGCCAGATCATGCTATCTCGCAGTCATGGAAGTGACTGCATAGCCTGTACTCACATTCCTGGGCTGTCTGCTCAAGCTTGTGGACAGCATACATTTCACAAGATCTGGCATGTACAGTTTTGGCTGTTCAGGGTATGTGTACATATTAAAATAAAGCTGTCTATAAGTGTTTGTGTGTTCTTGTCTGGGGATAACTGTGCAGAACCAGGATTTAGTCCTAGGGCAAAAGTAAGAGGAGCATTGTCCTATGGGCATTTTAAAAAAATATGTCTCCTAATAAAGTGATGATAGTCCTATTTTTAATTTGGCTTCTGTGTCTGCTCAGTAATGATTTTTCATTATTTATTTGCCCTGGCTTTTTACTGTGGTCTTCCTGCTAACGCTTTAGGAACGATAAAACGCCTTGGTCCTAAAATACAGTTCTTTATAGATGTCTTCTGGAGAGAAATATCAAAAAGTGTCATAGGTTAGCCAGATTTTTTTGGTTGTCTCATTTCTGCTTGGCTCAAGGCTCACTTATTAGACATATTCATGTTCATATATCTGGCAATGAGAGAGCTATACATTCAAAAATTTGGCACATGCACAAAGATGCACACCGACATTCAAAAAACACTTCCTAAGGTTGTAGCTGCTTGAATTTCAGCTCCTTAATTAGCCAGATGCCTTTGAGAAGACATTTTCAGGGATCTTTTCCCAGCTGAGTGCTCTATCTTAAAGGCTTCTCTGAAGATTAGATTTACAGTGGGGCTGGACCTGATATATCCATATATTTCTAGACTGGTTTTCAATTAAAATATTTGGCCTGGTTGAAGAAGACTGATTCATAATCAAGAGTCATTTTCAATGCAAAAGTCAAGTTTAAAGTAAAGCCAGCACAAGCCAGAACACGTTGGCCTTCCATATGAGTAGTCAGCCTGACGCTATCAAAAAACAATGTTCTTAGTGCATGTGTGGGGAAAATCATTAGGTCTGCCTTGTCTCAGAGGCACTGTCCTCGGGGTGCTTGTTCTGCATGGTAGGAGTGCAGACTTTCTTGGAGACAAATGCAGAAGCCTTCCTCCATCCTGAAAACCTTAAAAGACTTTGTCTAGACAAGAGAATATTTTTGGCGTAATTATCCTCTTGCATTTTAATTTTGCATGCAGATAATTAGAACTGAGGTGTTATAGTTTCAAGCTGGCCATGCTACTTGTAGAGACCTGAACCAAATTCTGAGAGGCCTTTGGGAAAAGAATTAGAATATTGAGAAGTTAGCACAGTGTCTTATAAGAAAAAAAAAAAAAGCTAATATAGTTTTAAACACAACATTAATTAATATATATACTGAAAGGTGGTGAAGGAATATGACCCTGTTTCACAACTGTGCCTTTCGACTGATTGACAGCAACTGAATATACACACACACTCACTCATCTTTGATTTGGAAATTATTCATTACCACCTGTAACAGCAGAAAGTTTTATACACTTACATAAAGCAGTGGAAAGCTCCAACAAAATAGAGGGAAGATGGATTGTTATTGCCAGTCTGCCTTTCATTTCTCTTTGTTCACCATGTGTGGTACAACTGTGTGAGGCTCCAAACAAGGTCCCCAAAGTGGAGTGAGAAATTAATACAGATTAAAAAGTTGTATTTTTTTCTGGGTGTTTTTCTAGGTTACCAGTTTCTCAATCTGGTTCTCTGTGCAGCTGTACAATGGGAGAGCGTATGGATGGGGAGATATGAAATGTGAACACACTCTGCCACAAAAATAAATGTTCAACTAAATGGAGCCTTGGTCAATTTATCATTCAAGCAAGTAAACTAGTTCATTAGATTGGATGTGCTGTACTCAAACTATTAAAAAATCCTTATCTCCATAGTAAATATGCAAACTGGGAACTCAAACTCAATTTATTTTTTACTTGGTACAAATATATCTGACATAGCCATCTAGCGTTGTAGATGTGTTTGTAGCAACCTCACACACTCTAAATGGCTTTACGAATGTAGAAATCTATGACTTTTTAGAGAAATTACTGACAGCAGAATTATATGAGTAATCAAAATCTTCACACACTCTCCATACTTCCTTGCTATTCCTATATTACCAAATGACTCCTCTATAAAGAGAGTCTAATTTGGAACAGAAATTATTTCATTTTGGGATATTTACCCTGCTCTGTGAGTAGAGTAATTATTCTGGAACATGCTCATTTACATTTTGGATGAGTGCCTGAAGAATGGCTCAGCAGAATAATTAGTTTGAAAGAGCTATTCTGATCAATTTCTGCTTCTGAGGCCCTGCAGACCAGAACACCACAAGGTGCTAATTGAAGCCTTTCACTTAAAAGACTTCAACACCATTTGATGTAATATTTAGAATAACTATTTGTAATGAAAAAATACAGTTATCACACTTTTAGGACACTGTTTATAAGCCAGTTAAGCACAGAACATAATCATTAAGCACCTAGTCAAGGAATTTCAGTGCAATAGAGAGGAAATGTCAACAATATGTCATTAGCATCTGCATCTTTGTGGTCACCATGCTTTTTGGCATGGCACACTAGGTATCTGCTGCTAAACTAAAACTCAGAAGAAAGATTAAGCTGGCCCTTGGTTGTCAGCACTTTTACTGTGTAAAAACGGTGGCCTGAGTGTGAGGGTTTTATTGAGGTGGTCAACAAGCTAAGTGATAAATCCAGACCAAGTTCTTTTTTTCATCACATCACCCACAGGAGGCCAAGCCAGAAGCTCACAGTGGAGATATCCACCAGCACAGCACCAAGGGTGAGGGACTTTCTGAGGTGAGTAATGCTTCCTGGTAGCCTGTCACTCACTGCTATCATCACAGTCTTATATATGTCAAGGAACAAGAACAGTAGGATGATTCCTAGTGTACTTGTGCTGTTGGAAAATGCTAAGACTTTGAATATAGTATATCTCTTCATTGCTAAGATAGCTCACATAATTTCCCACAGGAAAGGAAAATAAAGAAAAGAAAAAAAAAAAAAAGAAAAAAAAAACCACCAACAAAAAAGAACCCAAAAAACCCCAAAACAAGATAACATATGCTAAGAGCAAAAATCTCCCCGGGGGATATTGTGGAGAACTCCTCTTTCCATTGGATGAAAGAAATGTTAGTCCTACAGGAATAGTTGTGGGTTCTGCCCAAATAGTACACTTACCAGAAATTCAGGATTTATCCCAGTAGGAAGGAGAAATCAGAACCTATTCATTAGTTGCTCCATAATAGATTTAAAAATACAAACTTGCAAGGTCACTTACATAAAGCCTGCAATACCATATGCTCAACACATTCCAGAACACCAAACACATGAATCACTGCAGTTATATTCGTAAAAATACTCTTCTACTCCCCCAGCACATCACACAACGATGTAGCTATAGGAACTTTTTTTTCAGGTGGCAGCTGATTTAAGAGACTCCTGGATTTCCTGCTTATTCTTGCCCCATAGCTCTAACCAATCACTTCCTCAGCTGTGCTGGTTGAATTTTATGGAGGTGAGCCAGCCACCAAACTGGGTTTAAAAACTGAAAACAACAACAAAAAAAACCCCATTACTACATAAAGTTGTGTGAAAATAGCTCTTAGGTTATGTCACGGATGTAACTATTGCTTCAGCACTGCTGAGGGGGCAGTGATCTGCTGTTCAGCAATAGTGGTGAGCAGCCAAAGGTGGGGAAAGGAAGAACTCTTAAACCAGCTTTGCAACCTGAGCCAGCAGATTCATCAAGCTAGATTCTTAAAGAACAGTGAGAGAAGGGACATAAATGAGCATGCACCAGAAAGTGTTCTTCTCAGGAACATTTGCATGGACTTTATACAGTAAAGGATATCAGTAGCTGCATGATGTCTGCATAACAGTGACAAACCTATGAATGCCTCAAGCCATACATGGGAGAGATGCATGAGTTGGTCTGGGGCCTGCATGCAGGGTGTCTATAGTGTCTTTAATTATTAGACCTTCTGAAAATTCTTTTCAAAACACGTATAATAATTAAAATACTAAACCTGAATATTATCGAAACAAGTTTTATTACATCAGGCTTTTCTAACCTGGACTTTACTGAAATGCAATTTTACCCCAGCCCTTTTTAAAAGCTTGCTGTGCATATTTGCGTGTGTATGTGTGTATACATTTACAGATGTGCAGTTATAAATCACATGAATCCTCATCTAGGGTTACATTGTTTGCACAAGCCTTCAAACTCAGTAAGCCTGTGGGGTTTTTTCTCACTTTCACTGGCGTTAGACAAGAAAGCCTCACTGGAACTGACAGAATAAGCTATTCTTAAATAAATGGGGTGAAAGATGAAGCAAAACCTCCATGCCTTAGATTTAAAATAAGGTCAGTTGGCAGAAGATTTTCCAATTTAACTGACTTACTAATCAATACATGAGAACTTTCAGCTTTTCCATAAAATGAATTCCATTTGTTTAAGGAAGTGTTCTGGACATTGAATGCTAGAATAGATGAGGAGGTGTGGAAGATGGAATGCAACTTTGACCAGTGTGTTTGCTAGAAGCTTCTTGAAAAAGATAATATTTCTTCAAGGAGAAAAATAGAAAAAAAAAAAGTATTATTTTTTCTGGTTTAAGCCTCTCAGCTCATCAGTGCATTTTGTTATACAAAAGCAGGAATGTAAAAAACCCTCTCCTCTGAGAGCGAATGAGCTAAGACATTCACAAATTGAAATCTGCTGTAACTTACTTTTTACTGAAGAACAGTTTTTTTGGTACTATTGCTTTTAGAAATAAACATCAGGAATTATAGGGATTAATTCTTTTCCTACCATTTGATGGAAAGGCTAGCAGTTGGTGTCTTGAGAATTGTTGTGTCTAGAATACGAACTTGGTCATCAGTACAAGAGCCTTCAGCTATAAGAAGGTATTAATCCACAAAGTGAGCTCACAAGTCCTGTTTCAGTAAAAAGAGTGTAAGTAAGAAGATGCTGTTTCTCCACAGGCAGTATGCTGGGCTCTGATTTACTAGTGGGCATGGTAGGACAGAGGACAGCTAATGTGATCAGACTCAGCTCCCTGCCCTGCAGCTTCCAAGGACTGTGTTTGCTCATCCATATGGGAAGGCAAAAGGCATGTCTCACTGCTGTCTGCAGCTGCTCCATGGAAGAGAATAAGCCACCCTGGAAGCACTGCTCAGTTGGTACAAGGTAGCTGTCACTAGCTTTGAATTGTCTGAGAAGTTTAGTTAGAAGTATTCTGAGGGACTTCAGCACCAAAGTGATAGGTGGGCTCAAACTGAAGGAGCTCACTGAGCATCTGGGTTAAAATGGCTTATTTAGATCTCCTAACTTACGCCTCTTTTTCTTAGTTACAGCTCAGAAAAGTCCCACTCATGTCTCCTGTGATTGTGTTCTCCCTCCAAGACTCTGAACTGCTGAATTGTGGTCATAATGTGTGTTTTCAGCAGTCTTGCATGCAAGCTTCCAATGTGAACACATACCATATAACAAGAGACAAAGAAAGAAAGCTCATTTATCTCTAGGCACTCTACCGTCATCTCTCTCTTTGGCCTCAGAGCTCATTCCCATTTGGTCTTGTCCCTTATGTTTTCAGTTCTTACAGATAAAGCAGTGGTCTGGGCTGTTATTATCCTGGCTTTCTCAAAGTCCTCTTCTCCGGCCTCAGCAAGAGGCACTGACATCTGTACACCATGTTGCTGCAGAGATGGCTTTGACTTATCACTACTGATGCTTTAAGATTTTAGCTTTTATGTTTTTTCAGACCCTATACTGCATCAGCGTATAACTCTCAATTTCATATAGAGTGTTGGTAAGCTCTCTTCATATTTTGGTCAGACAAAACAATTCTTCCAGTCCTGAGAAACAAGGACACCCCAGGTTTCAGGCTTGAAAAGTATAAAGAAAAACTTAGAAAAGTGGGGGTGAAAGCAAACTGAGGGAATATGACTTCATTACCTGAGGCTGTAATTGGACAACATATTCCCTGATATGCGAATAGACCAAACTTATCTGTTTGAAAAACTCGTCCATCTTGTGTAGCCTCTGGAAGGCTTTTGACTTGCCCAAGGTGTATCAGTTGAAGGCCTTTAATAAATATCCTCTTCATTCTCTTAACTCTGTGTAGTCTCTGTTCTAGGCAGCCAGTCCAAGGCATCCTTATGATAACATCATCCTCAGTGTTACTTCTCAACTCAACTTCTGCTTGGTCCACTGCATCAGTCACTAAGCCCTCATCTGCAAATCCTCCAGGATGAAGCTCTAGCAATACATAACACGGAACTCCAGATTTGGGAATGGAAATGAGAAGTTATAGTGTATACAATGTTAAACTAGAATGGATAGGTGGAGTGTAATAACCAAACAGGAACTGAAAAGTTTCTGAGAAAGATTGATTGTATTATTATGTTCTGACGTGTTAAATTTTCTCAATGGGTTTTAAGACTTATGCAGATTGGGGGTGGGAGGAGGGCAGGCAGGGATGTAAGGCTTTTATAAAAATTTCTGTTCTACTTAAACTTCTAAGTACTTTACTTGACTCTTAGAAAGCCACTGACTGTGCTGCATGTGACCCCAGGAGGGATATAGCACTAGCAGTGGCAGTAAGCCTTAGACATAACACTCTCCTTGAAATACTGTCCACTTATTTCCTGTTCTGACTTTAAAAGCTAAATGTTGCATTCCTTTTAGCAAAAAAAGCTTATAACTGAGACAAAGAGGACAACTGCACCTTTCAGTTTTTTACAATATGTATGTATGTGCAAATTTCTGTGTTTATTATGCACTGATGCAGAAACTTGACAAAGCATTAATTTTGTATATAGCACTTCTGAGCTGTGCTTGATGTAGTGTTGCATTTGGCTATAATTCAAGATGTGGCTTGATATTTATATGCTGTTTTACATTGAAATATGATTGCATGCTTTTAGATTTACAAAACTCTAGTCTTGCCAGGAAATTCTTGCCTGTAAAGCTATTTTAGGACCTTATCAGTTAAAAGGCTTAAGAGCTAAATTTTGTCCTTACATTGACTTAAATGGATATTGCATATGCATATTCAGAAGCAAACTTTGGCCTTAACTTTGATTTAATTGTTTAGGATGGGTAGAAATACATACTTAAAAATCCAGGGTGATTAATAAGACTGGTAACAGTTTGAGAACTTCTAACATTTCTCTGATGCTTGGAAAAGCTCTAAATTTCTTTCTCTGACATATTACACAAACAATATCTTAAATCCCCATGTGTGTTCTACTTGTCACAAATATGGATGATTTAAAAGTTTTAATGAAAAACTGACTTAGAAAAAAAAGACTTTCACGTAGCGTATTTCCTTCTTTCACTTTTTTCTAGGGACCAGCTAAATAGCTGAAATGGAATATTTTGTTCAGAATCAAACACTTTAGTATTGCACAGAAAATTTGAAATATACCCTTTTTTATTTATTTTTCCCCTCAGAGAAGTTTTTATAGCTCCTAAGTAAAATTCTGTGGAAAATATTTACTGTTTTCAAACTGGCCTGAAGACCAGAGCCAGAAGAGCACAGACACTTGGTCAGCAGCAGCCCCTGGCAGCCATTACACAGTTAGCAGCCCATTGGAATCCCCCAGGAATCCAAGTCTTAACACAGGAAAAGAAATATGTTTTCAACCCTGACCACTCCAGAAAACACTGATAATATGAATTGGGAGTAAATCCATGCATTGTTCCTTTACTGACTGTGCAGACAACCTGAGTAAAGCCTAGAAAGATGAGGGTGAGTAGATCACAGTAGGCTACTAACTCAAAATCCTAATATGATCATTCAAGTCTTAACATCAAGTGAATCATAACTGTTTATCATTTTAGCAGCAGCATTCCACTCATGTGCATGCATTATGATCCTCAACTAAATGTCAATCTTCTCTGTGTGAAGACTGCCAGAACCTCCCCCAAACCTGAAAAACATAACACATTGATTTTTGTGTCACTCAGAAGTCAAGTCACAGAGGCCTTGTTGCATAAACTGCTAATTAACACCAAACAAAAGGCTAGTCTCTGCCCTAAGGAACTTGCAGTTTAATTATGACAGGAGTCAGCGTATAAATACCAACAGAAAATAAATGAACATAAGGGTTCACTTAAGATTTCTCCAGAGAAGCAGGTTTAAGACATTCCCATCTTCTTTCATCTCTGCTGCTCCTTTGTAGGATGGAAGAAGTGTTCCCATTTAAAAAAAAAACACTACCACTACTGTTGGGGCAGGACTGGGGGGCTACAAGTTTGGATCTTTTCACTTTTCAGGTCTGAAGTGTAACACTGAAGAGGGTTGGATCAGCAAACATGATGGGATGGCAAACTGTGTCCCACAGGCAGTTGGTGCTTCAGCCTGAGACTTGGTGCAATGGAATTGCTGCCTTTGGGATTGCAACAGGGCACAGCTGCCAAAGAGCACAGCAACGCAGCAGGGTCACAGGGGGCAGCTCAATAAGCAGCAGTGTCAGAGTGCCAGCTCCAGGGAAGTTTCACACCATTATGGTGTCCTTGTGCAGTGAAATAGCAGCACTGAAAGCACTTAGTACTTGCTTGAGGCATAACAGGTGAAGGTCAGAGTGTTTGACAAAGAGGTGGGAGTCAACATTGCCTTACTACATGAGGCCCAACAGGAAGAAAATTGGACCAGTCTAGAAGCCAAACCCTGGTGAGTTAGGTACTGGCTGCATATTAGCCACTGTCAGTACAATATCTTTTGATGGTGGAGTGAAATGGGCAAGAGCTGAAATTGAGTGTTTTTTCATCTTAAAGCAATGAATGTGCATTTGCTTGAACATTTCAGAAGGAGGGAGCATGTGAAGTCAAACAACGGAATTTCACATTTTTTGCCGCAGAACAGGACAAATTTAATCATCGTGAGATATGGCAAACTGTACCTGTATTACAATGCCCAGGCTGTGGGACAGGATATCTACTTTGGTCTTTTTTTTTGTCACATAGATAAAGGAGTATCACTGTCTTCTCATTATAACATGCCTGACTTAAGGGATAGTTGTTATCACAGTGACATTTTCTTGTAGACTTTATACATTCAGTAGCTGTTATGAAAAGTAGAAAGAACTCCTCTCTAAGTGTATTACCTACGCACACCAACTGGGCTTTGCTGAAATCCCCATGTAATTGTTATGCTTTGTTCAGCTTATTAAAAAACCTCTACAGACCACCACGAATTTATGGCACATGTCAGCTTTAAACTTGTTTGTAAAGGTTTAAAGACAGGAGTTGAATTCCCTGGATTAAAATTAATTTTAAATGCTTTAATGGGGTGAGCTCTCTAACTGAAGACTGATATGCCTGCAGGCTTTATAAAACACCAGCATTCTAGGATGCAGAGATATTTTCTGGGCCAGGTTGCTAAAGGATATCACACACCAGTAGCAATTACCATTCTCCCTTTTGAGGTCACATATAATGCCATAAAAAGGACCCCAGACTTCCTTATTTAATTGCCTGGTTTCTTTTCATCTCAAGCACAGGACAGAAGAAATTCATTTAGCTCACCCTTGTAAAATAGCACATTTTCTTACTGTTATGCCTTTGAAATATTCCACATGACAGCGAATATTTAGAGAACTTCATGAACGGGAGACTTGTAAGCGGCCTTATCCTGCGGATATTTTTTGGCACAAAGCTTCAGTGGCGTCATGTTTCAGTGGTGCTGAAGAGGTAAGACAAGTTTGTGCTGGTGGACCTGAGTGCGTGCAGACCTTTTCCCGTTCAGAATGGTGACTTTTCTCCTAGTCTGACTACCTCAGGATCATGCAATTCATGTGTAAGTCAAACATTTGCACACTTTTTGTTAGACTGTTTTGAAAGGAGATGATAATGCCACTTAGTAGCACTATTGTCTTATTGCAACTTAACAGGTGATACAGGTTCTGAAACCCATTTTGATCTTGTATGAATTGCCTCACAGAATGAACAAATTGCATGGTTTTGCTTCAGTTCAGCTGTGTATTAGGAAGAGTAGAAATTATAGAAATCATGCCATCCCCACTGAAAACAGTCGGAATACATCTGATGAAGGTGCTAAGCTCAAGTGATTTATTACTATCATACAATTTAAAATTAATGTAAGATATTCAAACTTCTCACTAGAAAGAGAAAGATCTCAGGAGTCCAAGGCAACCTCAGTGATGAAGACACTGCCAAGGTGTCTAAATAAGGTCTAAATGTCTGTATGATGACACATACCAACTGACAACAGTCACTCAGCATAAGATGAAACAGGAATGATATAAGAGAGATGTAAAGATGAGGAAAGAAGAAATGGTCAGAGAAAGGAAATCAAATGGAGAACAAAGTGGTGTGAGTCTCTTTCCTGCTGCAGTCTCTTCCAGCAGGAGCCAAAGTGGAAGCACTTTGGGCAATACAGCTCCAGCTCAAGCAGCTGGCATCAGATTGCTGCCAAGCACTGAGCACTGCACATCCCCTTTGCCTTGCTGGGACCTCTGTTCTGAGGCAGTAAACCTGTGGGGAGAATTGTTCTGCATCTGTTAAGCCAGTGCCACCTGTCACCTGCCTTCCCTACACCCCTGTGCTGAGCTGTCAGTCGATCCGCAATGCAGGAGGCCAGTGGGACCATAATATGCTGCCATCATCTGCTGCTCACCTCCTTCTCTCTACAAAATTGTAGCAGGGCCTGGAAAATGCTTCTCTGAGGAAACACTTCTTTTCTCTATTTTTTCCTTTTTTTTTTTTTTTTTTTTTACCCCAGAGGGGCTAAGCAGGCATTTTTCCCTTCCCATTATGCCTAAGCTGTCAGCTTCTCCCAAGAAGTGTCTCCTGGTCTGTATGTAGGCCTGTTCTTGTGCTAGTCAAACAAGAAATGCGGGTTCCTCTGATCTCCAGGCAGCAGGATGTCAGTGACAGCTCCTACAGGAAAAGAAGAAAAGACATTTTTTTTAAGACACATTTTCACGCCTCAGACAATAAGGGTTTATCTGTTAAAAGTTATGAGATAGTGTTTAGTATTTGCCCATAATAAGATCTGGACTGAAACACAGATTAAAGATGTCATTCTTTTTACCCATTATAAAAAAAAATAATAATAAAAAAAAAGAGGAACAGGGAGAGTACACAAACAGCAATAAAGATTTAGGCTTTTAAAATATGTCATCACTCTGTTTTGCACAGAATTAATGAGTCAGAAGCTCAATGAGCTGCAGAAAAGAATTTCAGGGGGAGCATGAAAACAGTCCTCCTCCATAGTTGGATAACTTCATTTATGCCTGGAAAAATAAAACCTCTATATTCTAAGATTTAATATTTCCTTTTATATTCCTTCCTATACAAATTCATATGTCAGTTCCCTAGCACACATTGGTGGCACTAGACTACCAGTTGTTGTTGTGCTAAAAAGGATTCAGAGGCAAAAGTATTAAAAGAAAGGAAAAGACAACCAAAACTTTCACTGAATTAGGTCAGCACTCCCTCTCTGTTAGCTGCAGAGGGAAGTGGGAAAGAGCCCCTTTCTGGGCTGTCACTGCCAGGCTGCTAGAATTCACTGTCTTAGGGACCTGCTAGCTGATCTACTTGGATAGTCAGTCCCTGACCCACATCCATCAAAATGAGCCAGGTTAAAGCTGAAACAGGATAAAAAGTGCTAGCACAAGCAAATCTTCACAGGAGACAGTGGTGGGGACTGCCAAGCACTCCCACTTGAGGCATTGCTGCTGTCAGGAGAGGACATGCGGTCAGTCTCTTGGAGCTGAAATCTATAGGGACCTAACAGTCTATAAAGCAAAGGTTTCTATAACTGAACTTGTGCTGTGCTCAGCATGGTGGTACCTAACAAACTGTGCCTCAGGGGTGTGAGAGAAGAACACATGCAATTAATTCCTCTTGGTGATATTTGCATAAGAGAGTAGTTGCACAGAACATAAATGTATATTTTGGGGAAAGCTCAGCCATGAAAATATAACTGCTAGTAGTTAACCTAGTTGATGAAAACAGGAATGATAATTCTATCTAATTTTAGTGTGGTAACTTAGGGACAGAGCTCTAGCTAAAATATAAATGCAATGAAATTTCTGTGTTTCACTGTACTTAATAAAAGAATTTATATCAAGAACAATCTTTTGAGGAACCCATTTTTGCATTGAAACAGCTGAGAAGCATCTCTGGAATTTTGTATTTCTTTATTTGCACACCAGTTGCACTTAATATTGCACTTAACTGTGCTTAGGGACATTCAGATGCTCAAGTCCAAGAAGAGCATTTGTAAGGAAGCATAGATCCCTAATCCTGAGTCTTTAAATGCCAAGCACACCTTTACTTATATTGCTGTAGAAAGAATGGCCAAAAGGTACTTTGGGCAAACCTTGTAAGAATATGCAATATCTTTTATGAAACTATCTATCTAAAAATGACCAGTCTTTTGGATAAGGATGCCTTCTTCAGGTCAGAAACAAAAGTTTTTTTACTGTCTTCAGCAATTATTATGTCAGGATTGGATAGGTGTGAGAAGTTGTTTCTGCCATAGGTGAGAGTGAAAGACAACTGAATAAATACTCAGTTTGCAGAATGAATCCCTATAGAAGAGGGTAGGAACAGATATGATGTGCCTGGGAGCAAGCCTCATCTCACCTGTAGATGTTTCTCCCAACAAATATACACACTTATATGTACATTTGAACTTCATTATATACTTGGTATCTTTGAGGGTGATTTTCATTTGCATTTCAGAGGAAAAGTGGAATATTACAAATCATATGGCACAAAGCAAGTGTTAACTTATGAAATATGTCTGGTGACTTGTTGAAGTGAAATGCAAGGTTCTGTAGAACAGACTCGTGAAGTCTTATTGATCCAGCATATGACTCCCGCTTTCCCCACCACTAAGATCCATAGAATTATGCAAATTCACTCTTCTATCCATATTAACTGGTAACCTCTTCTATGATCAACTGGAAAGCTGTACTAGAAACAGATTGAAATAAAATATATCCTGAAAAATTCAAATCCTCCCAGCCTCACATCAAAGACTCTCCCTTTACAAAACGCGTGAATATGAAGGATCTTCCAGTTCTGCAAGTCCAGTATGCAGAGGAGTTCCTGTCATAGGCACTAATGTAAGACACCTTTTGTACTGGGACAGAACAGACTAAAATCCAGCTGAAAGATGGTAAGAGCTACTGATAGTGGAGGTGTGCTTAAAGGTAATGCATGCACTCAACATCCTTCCTTCAGTGTGTACTGAAGCAGCAATTAAATATTCCTTTGGTCTCTGGCAGCTGTAATACTGAGATAATGCCCAACAAAGCAAGAGCTAAACCAAAGCTATGTGAACTGATATGTTTCCCAGGGGCTTGCTTGCAGAAACAGGATCTGGTAGCACTGATCTATTTTGCAGCTGGATGTGAGACAGTCAAAAAGTGAGTACCATGCCTGAAGGAAGAGAGAAATCCAAAATTTATGTGTTTCCTCAGCCAGTAATTTTTTTGTAAACAATGGGGATTTTTGAGTGAAGTACTAATCAAAAGGACATGTCTGAATTCTTGAAAATAGAAGGTGCCTCTTTCTTAATATTACATGTTCGGGAAAACAGAATTTTGAGTATGTTCCCTTTTTTTTGTTGTTGTTTTGGTGTTAAATATTTAAAGGCTGTACCAAAGAAATTCCCTCTGCACAACTAGCTACTTCTAAGAGGAAACTATTCTGGGATTTTCAAGTATCAGCACTGGGTTCTTGAACCAAGAAGAAAAACTTAGTTTCCATGGCAAATAGAAGCATCTCACAGGCAACTGGGATGCATTTGTTTAACCTGTTTTGCATTAGCAATTTTGCAGAGAGTGTGCAACAGAGCCACCTTGGTTATTTAAACCCTTGTAGGGCACAGAGCTGTCATTGCAGCTTTTCTTACATCAGGTTAATTTTGAGACAGGATCAGGCAGATGAAACTGTAAAGATTTTGCAATTTTTAATTAAGAAATTGTGTAAGTATATGAACAGGCACATGATGAACAAAGTAACCAGACATGAAAGGGTTTATGTTTACACAATATGTACAGTAATAAGAAGAGTCATATAAGGAGAGTGATACCTCACTGCAACCTACTAGAAAACAGTGTATCCCGAATTACCTCTCCCTGTGCTTTCATGAATACCATCTTGTTTATCACCAGCATCTTTATCAGAATTACCAGCAGAGCTGAGTCATACAAAACTGTTGTTGAAAAAAAAAGAGGACATAGTGAATTTCAAGTTATATGGCACCTTGAGAACTGACATGTTTTCTGTCAAATTAGAAAAATAGCAGGGCCTATGCATGCTGAAGGAAATGCAGAAATGGCTGGAGGAAGAATTTGGAAGTTTCCACAGGAACTTCATTTCTACCCCAAAACCTGCAAACTTCCCAAGCTTACAGGTGGCTGGCTGCCCATTGCCTGCAGTGCTGCAGGGCCCAGGGCGAGGCAGAGCCCCAGAGGTGGCACAGCATGGTGGGGACAGGCTATCATTAATGGCATCATGGAGGATTAATCTGCAGCAAGTTACACTTTACCTGGCCAGCCCATTAACTTTTATTTCTGAGGAAGGACTGGCTCTCATCAGGAAAGGTGGAACTTTTCTCCATAGGGATGGAGAAACTCATGGCATTTGAGACAAGGGAAAGTGACCGGATTTGAAAATCATGTCATGTTTTACCCAGTGAGAGGATGAAGGAATGACATGACAGCACCACGCTTAGGGAGCAGATGACCTTATACACAGAGATACAGTCTCATATGAGTAATGTTGATATGGCTAGATCTTTATGAAGGGGCGTGAAAAGAACTTGGGGAATCATCATCTCTACATCTAAGGTTCAGAAGCCATACAAATATGACTAATTTGGCCAGTGTTAGCATGCAGCTGCAGTCTATGTAGTTGCTGCTGCCTTCTACCTTGTCCTCTCTCTGGACATTTTACTCTTTTAGATTTCTTGGCTAGGCAGAAGATCATTGGACTGCATTCAGATAATGAACTCTAAAGAGAAGTCATGAGAATGGAGTATATAAATAAATTATGTTCTAAAAGGAAATATATGTTTAAAATGTGTTGATATGGCATTTTAAATAGTCAAAAGAAAAAATATTTCAGAAAATAATTGACACTTCTTGATAAAACCTGTGATTCCCTTAGTGATGGTGAGCAGATTCTTATTCAGTGAGACCAGTCAGACTACTTGCATGTTATGAGATATCTTTAAGTCTATTGTAACTCAAGCAGTAGGAACAAGCAAATGGCTTGAGTCTTATTAAAAGTGATGATGACAAGATAAACTTAGTTCCTTAAATTTCAAAAGCATTTCCAAGAAGATTAAAAAGAATTTATTTCACCTAAGAACATCTTGAAAGATTACAGTGCAGTGAAAGGACATCTCTTGGGCAGTTTTTACTCCAAGGTCAATTTTAATCTTTCTTGAATTATTTGAGGACTAATTCCAGAATTAGTCTGGTTTCATGCAGTGTAATTAAGATTAGAACAAGGTCAGAGGGCTTCTTCACACTACCTCGGCTGCTGAATAAGCATGAGCATATTCCCTTTTTCAGTCACCGGCAGTATCATGGACCATCTGGAATTATTAAAAGGTTTCTCCAGCATAAAATATGACCAGTGATATTGTTAGCATCTTTTCAAAAATCACAAAAAGAAATCTTCGCGTAGGAAGTAACATAGTTTATAAAAACCTATTTCTCACAAGATATCGTGGTTATAGACTTATATATCTTTTAGCAACTTTCTATACAGATTTATCCCAGTTTCTGTTTCATCAGAAAGCACCACCTCTGATGACAGGTGTATCTTTAAATGGGGCTTTATTTCAGTGGCTTCTAACTAAAAATGAGGGCATCTGACATTACCCAGCCACATCATTTGTAACAGAATCATAAAAGGATCTCTGTATCCTGTTGCACAGAGCTGGTATTGAGATCCCTGCCAGTTGCAAAACATGCTGTTTACTTGAAACATAAAAATTGGACAAACACAGAATGAAAATTATTGAAAATATGTAAGGAAGAATAGTAAATCTCTGATACGATTTTTATAATATGGTATATTGATTTCAGCTGGAAAAGTAGAGATTCAACTCCATGAATTTTCATATGCACATCCCAAAATTTCAATTACTCTTTAAGAAAGTAGCAGAAATACCCAATAAAGAAAAATTAAGTTTTAAAAATATTTCATGTTATTATGGAAATGGGCAAAGAAACATCAAAGTTACTTTTCAATAATTTAAAGATGTCATGGGTTTTTTTTTCAGGTTTTAAGCCTTGATCTGTCTAGAAATATAAATGTTATGCTCTGTGTATCCCAGTTTCATAGGCTATACATGTATTAGTCAGATTTCACTTTGTGAAAAAACAATTTAAGTAAGTCATTTTGTTTGTCTGATTAAACTACACATATCCTCTCTATGTATCTACATTTTAAATTTCAAAGGTTACGTATAATATTTTGTCCAACTATTATGACAACTGAGAATTATATTACATTGACATTAGGGTGCAACATAATTTATTTGTTTATTATATATAAGCCATGAAAATACACTTCCAAAAGTTATTGTAAGAATGTAAGTCTTTTAAAGGTCAAGCATATGCTTTCAACCTTACTTTTACACTGTAGTTTTTAAGACAGAAGATTTTATTTAAAATCTTAGTTAATATAAGGATTTAGGAATAGAAAAATCTCTTCTTCAGAGGATTGAAGAAGAGAGTCTATCCTGTTACTGCCTCCAGGCCTGACTACAGAAGTATGAAATATTGAGTGAACAGAGCTTCTCAAATACTACAGACTGGATTTTTCAAATCCTACATAATCTTCTAAGAACAATACTAAAATAATGGGTGGCCAGACTGCTGGTAAAATAGCTAGCAGAAGACTATACCTAACCTTATCCTTCAATAAGACCCACAGAATGTCCCACAAAGGGCCTGAAAGTCTTTTTAGATGTTTATTGTAATTTGCTTCACAATGCTGGATGTAATTAGACTTAGTAAGTACAGTAATCTCACCTTTTATTTTTATTTTCACTGCACTTTGAAAAATAATTTCCCAGCCTTTGTAAAAAGGCTAACATTCTTCTGTCACCCTTAACTGATCATCATCCCACCATTATTGAGTGTCAATCAGTTTGTCAATTCTGTGATCATAGCAACACTCTTTGAATGGCAAAATAACTGTAAATACTGTACAAATATGGCAAATTAATAGAAAGACTCTTCTCTAGGGGTGTGTTTCCCTGAAAAGGTAAAAGAAACTTGTGACACAGAAGGAGAGAAATTCATACCTCACTGGATTGGGCTGGGAGCTATAACTTTCTAATCCTTTTAAAATGGACCAGATCAGCTCTGAGACTGTCTGTTGTCAGATCAGTGATTTCTTCCCAACCCCCAGTTCCAGGTAAGTGCTTCATCCAGTCCTCAGCTCTGCTGTGAGATGAAAGAAAGTATTGTTCTTCCTCTTCATTGCTTTCACAGAAAAGACACCAAGGGCTGGAAAGGAACCCAGGGAACCAAGACCCCAAGGTGCCATGAGACACTCAGTGAACAGCAGGTGTCCCCTGAGCTGTTTTTGCCTCTGCTGCCAGAGGGTACATCTGTCAGTCTGAACTGGGACCTGTCCTAGTGCTCATCTGCCTCTGCCTCAGGTTGTTTTCTTTGAAAAACCCTGCTTGGACAGAGCAGCCCATGCAGGTCTTACCATACTTTTTTTGGGAAGGCATGAGCCCATTTTGCCCAAATCCAATACAGAGCAAAAGCTTCCAAGGTCATGAAGGTTGCAACAACTCAGCACATTTTCTAAAGGGCAAAGCAAAATACTGGTTTTGTGCTCACCTCAGCCTCTCACAGACCTCCCAGATCTAACCTTGCTGCCTTTATGACATGGTACTTACCATTTCCCAACATAGCATTGATCCACAGATTGGTTTGTCATTCCTAAGTCTAACAGAAAATATTTCAGAAAAAGGTGTACAAAACCCCAGAACGAACAGGTGCAGAATAATCTCTCTGTGGGGGTAATATCAATCTAACCTGCACTAACTGGTAGTTCTCTTAGACTCTTGCAAATTGTAAGTATATCCTGTACATTACTTATCCTATCTAATTAACTATGAATGTTCCCATTATCTGTATCTAATATTTTTTTTTTAAATCCTGCTAAGCCCTTTGCTTCAATTATCCTTTAGCAAGCAGTCCTAATAGACAATTACACAGTGCATAAAGAACATTTCCTTTAAGTCATGGTTAAACGTGTTGTTTCCCAATTTCACATGCCATCCCTTTTTCTTCTGAGACCCAGAAAACGAGTCTCCAAAATTTGTTTAAATTTTGTTTAAATTCCCAATATTTTGGCTCTATCACTTAGTCTCTGCTTTCTCCTTCCTTGCGTGAACTATCTCATGGTCTCCTGACGCAGAGGTTTCTACATAATTCTCATTATTTTAGCTCATCGGCACAAAACCCCCATTTAGGCTTTGTTTTGCTTTGCTTTTTTGTTCTTAGATGTGACTACCATGCTTTGGCATACTCTCAGTTTGAATAACCATATTTTCCTCCATCTTCTTGTCTATCTTAGCATTGTTTGATTTTCACTACTGATATTGCATGCTGAGAAAAGATTTTCATTACAGTTCAGATGGTGAAAAAAATGTTTTTCCTCTATGCTGACAGAGATGTTTGTTTGTAGCATTCCCTAGAAGCTCTGTTTAATCCAAAATAGATAACATTATTTTTCATACGTAGCTACAATTATAAAAATCCTGTGACAGGCTTTAACAAAAACACTTTGGGTGTCAGGACTGTGTGCTTATCTATTAAAGAGGGTATGGAATTTTCAGACAAAACATTTTTATATTGAAATGTAACTTCTAGTTCAAATGTTCCACTCTTCTAGAGAAACATTCAGTGGTAATCTTTCTATCTGTATTAAGTTCACATGAAACTGTGACAAAAATAAATGTGGTTTTGTGTGTATCCATGTAAGAGCAAGAGAGGTAGAAAGGGAGAGGAGGCAGAGAGGGCAACAGGGAGGGAGGAAGTTTGCCAGTACTATAAAGTTGGGTCTGATCCCCAGGATAAAGAGTGCTGAGACACAAGACTTTGTTCTGAGCACTGAAATCCATGGATGCATACTTGGATTTCCTGTCTACCAGGACCTCATGGCATTTCCACAAAAAAGCTGAAAGGATCCAAGCTGCTCAAACATCAAATTTTCATACAAATTGCAATTCTCCTTTTTTTGTCAGTCCCATCCCTTGGAATCTACAGTTATCCTGAGACTTTCAGAAATAGACATTTTCTTTTTAAAGGAAGCAATTATTTTTCCTTATTACATTCATCACACTATTTTATAGTTCTGTCTACTGGTCCAATTAATTTACTAGTTAGTGAAGAGCTGGTTTCTCTAGTTTCGATCTCATAAACATCCCTTATAATATTTTTGAAAAAAAACATAACATGTACTGCCATCATATTGACAGGTGCAGAAACTGATTTTAGTACTCAGTATAATTTCCACTCTTTTTTTCTCATATACCTCAGAACTTCTACCTCAAACCTAGTCACAGAACTGTGTTAGATCTCATTATGAATGTTAGCTATTACTTGTAAGAAGAACACAAACTTCTCCTGGCAACCTTCTTGTTTTTCTATTAGGGATACATTTCAATGGACATTTTAATTTGTACATGCTTCAGGGACCAGAGTGACAAATTATTTTTTTGATTGCTTTTGCTTTGTGGCTGGCTGAATAAGAAGGGAAAACTGGCAAGGTATGTGTGTTCATGGCCATTTGGTTTGAGGGCTCAACGCGGAGAAACAGTACAGCTGCCAGCAGAACTAATATGATCCAATGAGTCTCTGCTGCCAAGAGAGAGCTCAGCACCAGAGATGGCAAAAGTCTGCCCCAGACATATGATACCTTTCAAATAGGAAGTACCCTGAGAGGAAGGAGTGGGAGGAGGGCAAGCAGCTGCTGAGAGTCAAGAAATCATGGATCAACAAGCACATATAGCTCATGACACGAGCTGTCTGGGGGTGGTCAAATGTTGATGGAGGGGGGTCTATGACAACCTTAATTTGCTTTTGCTAACAGCCATGCAAAAGATATCTGTAACTGGAACACAAAGCAACTTGAAGATGTAGTTGTACTGCTATGGAAACCTGAGGTGCCCCAGGATTTTTCAGATACCTAAGCAGTACTTTACAAATACATTTACTGTGTGGGCTGTGTAGACTCTCTAATCCCCTGAATGCCTCCAATCTACATACTTAGGAATACTGAAGGAATTTTCACAGTGTTTTTTGAAGTTGTACTCGATAAAGAATGAGGACAAAAGCTGGTATTTAGGACCCTGTGTAACAATACTACTGTTTAGCTCTGACCTGTCAGGGCAGTTCTGTGTGCAAAGATAAATGCCATGTTCCCTCTATATCATGTTGGAATTCTGTCCCACAACATTATTCCATAGCTCACAATAAACCTCTGCCCTCAATCACCCCACATATTGGCAAAGTGTAATTTTCTCAATAATGGTGACTGTTTTCTCATCTCTACAAACACACAAATGCAAGCTTAAGTTGAAATTTTTCATTCTAGATAGGAGCTAACGAAGGAATATTTCACCTTCATGGATGCTCTGTTTGCTGATCTCATTCTTGAAAGTGAGAATGCTAAAATGAAGACACAAGAAGATGAGCTTCTGGATGCTGCATATACTATAAACAGCACAAAACTTGGCTAACTGGACTTCAGAAGCCGAATCAGCCAAGTTTTGGAGCTCTAAGCCCTGATGTAATTTGATAGGAACATACTGTCCTCTAACTTCAACCTTTTCAGGTGCAACCGTTCCTAATCCCCGTGCGAACGGCAAACCAGTATGTTGCAAGTGGACACAAATTCTGGATATCAACCAACTCCACACCAGCTGGGTGCACTCAGTGCTCCATTACAGAGCTAGCAGGCCTTCTCAGATGCAGATCTTCTGTATGTGCTTCCTTTGGTTTTCCAGGGTCCAAGGTGCATGTGGCTGAGTTTTCCAGAGCATGATCTGCAGTTCTCCCAATCCCTTATGCATGAATCTTTCTTGCCAGGAGTGAGCAAGTCACAACTTCAATCCCTGATTAAATCTGGGAAAGTGAAAGAGAAGAAAGAAATCTAAGATAAACTGGAATTTGCCGACTGCTGAAAATCATACACATATTTATATATATATCATATTAAAATTCTAGAAATTATTTTGATATGAAGCACCAAAGAATTACTGAAATTCTAGTGTGGCTTTTGCTCTTTCTTTAAGTCAGGACTTCAGAGCTTAGAGGGTAAATCCTCTCTGCTCATGATCTGCAGCCACATCTGGAAGGTAATATTTGCTCAAGTATTTTCTGTGCACAGTCAGGGACTGCATGTTCTGGCTATCAATGAGCACTTATTTTCCTATTGCTACAGTTTTAAATAAAGAAAATAGAACTGGTGTAACACAGATTTTGAGAGCAAAAGCTGGGGAATGCTGTGGCATGAAAGTATCCAAGTTTTCTTGCTGAAATGATCAATTGAAAAAAAAAACCTTAAAACAAATGAAACTTTTTATTTATTTACAAGTAAGATAATTAAAAAGAACAATAAGTTAATGGAAAAGGAAAGATAGATGTAGGCATTGAATGGGAAAATGGTGCGGAAACAACCTACCATTACTCTTCCAGACATCCAAGGGTGTGTGAATCCTGGATGTCTGAAAGGTTCAATTTCCTCCTTTTTCTGGAAATATTTGAACACTTTTCTCTCCATAGGGAAAAAATACTCATTCACTTATTCAGGGAGAATAAACTCCTGGATGTTTTAGAAGGATTTTCTGCATGGCTTCAGATAATAGGGTCAGTGAATGTTTCAGGATCCCATAGAGATAGGAAAGCCTTAGCTTGCAGCTAGAGAGACACATCACTTATTTCAGAGCATCCACTGCTTGCAGAGCTTGAGGTCTAAGTGCAAATCCACTTAAACAGACAACAGAGATAAAGGTCTTTCTCCTGGAAAAGGAGTGAAAATCAATCAAATGCCATTTCTTTTCCTTATTGTAAATATGTAAATCATTAAAATATCAGAACTCTCTTTTTATGCTCAAATGCAGTTTCTTCATTTTTTAAAAATTTATTTTAATTTTTAACTGTGGGTCTACTTGTGTGGGTAATGGAGGAATTTTTCCATATGAAATTCTTCTGTCAGTTATTCAGAAATGAAGACAGAATGAGCTCTTATGCCAAGGTGGATGTTGGCTATTTGTTCAATCATTTCCTTAAATACAAGTGATTTCTGGGAACACCAAACTTCTACCATTTCAAAGCAGCTACTAGGCTTCTCCTGGAATAAAACAAAGTCAGCTATCTTAAGTACTACAATTCACCTGTAAACATGCACTATATTTTGTTTACAGAAGAGAAACCAATATGTCCTTTATAACATCATAAAGGACCCAATAAATGGGAATGACGATAGCAGGGCTGACAGAAAGTCCCAAGCAAGTGAAATGTCACAGTTTATAGCTTCTGGGTGGTGATTACTAGGCATGTGTGCTGGTTGATGCCAGCAGCCAGGGCTCTTGTACTCGTTCATTGACTAAACACAGCGTGAGTCATAAACCTTTATATTTACCCACACATACACAGATCCGTACACACACATACGCACATACATGTGCATCTACCCACCCTGAACAGCCTGGCTTCTAAAAACTTGTGTGTTGTAAACATTAATAATTTATTTTTTCTGGCAGCTACAGGCACTATTTCCTTCTAAGTATTTCATAACATCTCCTAAAAACCTTCTCCTGGCCTTTCCCATCAATGGGAATTGTTCTGCAGGCACACCCACACACGCACACTCACACACACATACGCAAACACATGCAGAGTAAACTGAAAATAGCAAATATGCCATTCAAGAAGGCTGTCATGGAAATGAAATTCCAGGGCACCGGGCAAGTATAATAAAACAACAAAAGGTTGTGCTTTTACGTCGGCTGCCTTGTCCTAGCTCTCTTTGCTTGCTTAAAAAACAAACACACAGAAAAAGAATTAGCCAAAGAAGGTGAAATAGCTTGTGAAATATTTGTCAATTCAACTCTTTCATTAGAGAAAATTGTGATATTAATTATTTACAAATATGGAAACACTTTTCTTCTGAAAAAAAAAAGCGAAAGGATCAGGCACCTGGCCAGCTTTGATATATTTCAGCTGAGGACTTAGATCAAATACTAAACCTTCGAGTGTCTTGTTTCAGCTAAGGTGGTAATGCATATTCAGCATAAATTAGGAACCACAGATTTAAAGGTATTTGTGTGCTTGAGTCTTGTACAGTCAAGAACTCATATACTTTGAAAAAATATTTAAAATTAAAATGAAAGGTCTAATAATAACTAAAAATACCCTGAAGGGCATCTCTCTGCCAATTTTAGCATAATTTCTGCAATCACTCCAGGGTAATTGGTTCTCCTATCAATAGGAGCTAGATATTTGAATCATAATTTGAATCATAAAGTACCCACTGCATGCACGAGAGACCCAAAGAGAAGAGGAGCACAAGGGCTAGTCCCAGGAGGAAGGAGGGTGTTTTGTCCAAGGGTGTTTCTCATTGCTTCATCATGAGAAGAGAAAGAGACATGAAAAGCCAGAGGCGGGGTCTGCAGCCTCCTTGCCTAACACGGGGTCAGCATTGCTCTCTGGCCTCAGCTTCTGCATAAACTCCAGCATTTATTGGTGTTCTTACATGGCTGTGCTCTCAAAGCTGCCTAAGAGCCATGTGCAGTTGGCCAAGCTGAGAGAGGGAGGGACAGAAAGAAAGAGAAAGAATGTGTCCTTTAGTAGGTACCTCATCCTGTCTTCATTTACTGTTCAGAGAGACTCCTGTCATGAGGCTGTGGATAGCCTACATTAAAAATTCCTGGTATTTTATTAGCTTGTTATCCTCTTTCTTTTTTTAACTGGTTGATGTATTTAAAAAAAAAAAAAAAAAAAAAAAAAGTTGT
>VXBU01016256.1:809235-886642 GCA_013400315.1 Bombycilla garrulus
AAAAAAAAAAAAAAAAAAAGTTGTACAGAGGAAAGCTGCACTGCGTGTTGGTCTTTCTATGTTAATAATGTGGTATGTTTATACTTGAGCATTAATAATTGCTGTTGTTTATCCTTTGTTTGCAAAATAGAGAAGACAACTCTTTCATGTCTCACAGGGGTGCAATGGTACCTAATGAATTCTTGTGTTGCATTTTCAGCTGCAGGTTAAATGCTGAAGTGCATACTGAACCAGCACAGCTGTTTCAAAAACTTTTCTGGAATTCTGAAGGTTCTTATGGACCATCATTCTAAAAGCACCCTAAGGCTGTGATGTGAATGAGCAAACACAAGAAGTATAGATGTGGATGAAAGAAAACTATCAGCTTTTCTCTTTTTGTCAAAAAGCAATGCTTCTTTTATTTTTCTCTTTCACAAATCCAGATGTTATTGCTTCTATCTTTCTGTAATGGGTCTCAATGGGTACCACTGTTGTAGGTTCCAGTTTCTCCTACCAGGTTGTATTTTCTCTGGTTACCATTCCAGCAGCTGATAGATGGATGGAAGGAAAGCTAATTTCTTACCCTGTCTAACATCTAGTCTGTGCATCACCATGGGTTCACACCATACACCTACTCTCTTTTTCACTTTATTATGTTAGGTAACTAGTTTAGTTTGCTCTAAGCATAAGCTCAAGGGACCAGAAAGAACAGTGATTATTTCTAAATAGGATTGAGGAATTTGGCAGACATTAAGAACATCTGTAGTTATGCTTATGTCCCCTGCTTGATGCTCAAATTTATGCTGCCTGGAGGAACAAGAAAGCCTCCATGGCACACGCCCAGTTTATATCTGGTTAGATAAATTTTGGTGCTTTCACTATTTTAGCCACAGCAAAAAACATGAAGACTGATGGGCAATTTCTGTAATTTCATGTTTCCATGGAACTGTTAGCCAGAGAGTAGAATTCCTGTTGTTACAAATATAACAGGGGGAAGAAGTGTGCTGTCAAAATGAATTAAACACACTCTGATTTAATTAGCAAAGTGGACTGCACTGCAACTATCCAAGACTTTCAACTGAATATGCACTTTAAGTTGCACGATCTAAAATAGAAGGCAGCCCCTTCACTTGAGCAAATGATTCTACAGGCCCCAGCTGGAAAGAGCAGAAGCACAGCACCCCTGCCAGGCTGCTCAAAGACCATATTTTACTCATCCTCACTTCCAGCCCACAAGAAGAGCAACAAAGATGCCTTGAGGGGGGAGCTTACTGCCAGTGGGCATGCTTAGTCCTGAAGCCTTGACTGCAGAGGCACAGAGGCTCTATAGAGTCCCTCTGGTAGAGAGACCCTCAGAGGATGCATAGACATTAGTGGCGCAGGGAGAGGGAAAAGGTCCAGCCTTGGCATGAAAAGAAATATTATTAAAGGTCATATAAGTACCTGTACATCCCTACATTTGTCTACAGCATGCCACAGCTGTACCTTGGAAAAAGACTTTCCCCACCACTGACTTTTGCATTGTGCCCTACTGAAGCTTTCAATTTTGTCCTTCATTAGGAATAAAACAGTGTCAGAGTTCAGGTTTCAAAGGTTTAGATTGGATCTTCCATAAGACTTGAACTGAGTGAAGGGAAGTGGTGGTTGAATATGTTCTCCTCTAATAATTCACTCTGCTACGCTCTGATTTTACAGCATGGGCAGTATTTTGTACTGCACTCTAGCAGGCAGTACGCGATTCAAGGATATTAAGCGTGCTTTGCTTTCCTTTTGCATCCATCAACTTACATTGCTATCATTCAAAAAGCTAAATAGAAAAATGTATAGGATACATAAAAAGCTGGAAAAAATGAGACTATTCATTGATAGAATGATAGGGAGCTGAGCCATAGAAGCAAAAGTGTCTGATGAAATGAAACTTTGGTCATGTGAGAAATTCAGATCAAAATAAAATCAGCCTTTCCTTCTTTAGTTCACTACTTCATGGAGAGCAATTAATGAGGCACAGTGTGCAAACATTCCTGAGTATCATTCATCACCTGGCTAATCTGCCTGCCAACCTGCACAGCCATACCTTTCCACTAGAAATTTCCTCTTTCTTCCTACCTTCCCTCTCTGCCCTGACTAGAACCCTTGTTTTGGGAAATAGATATCAGGGAAGGAAGAAAATAAATTAATAAGATAAGGAAATCAAGGAATAGTTTCCTTAACAGTGCAGATGTGTTAATTTACATAATCAATCAAGGTATGATCAATGACTTTTCACAGATTACTTTTTCTGACACCATCACCACAAAGGTTAATCCTAATATTTTCATGTGAAGAAATTACTTCCTGTTTTCTATTTCAGAATTTCCTAATCCATTCTAGAACTCATTTTCCAGATATACACAAGGACAGGAAACTTTTTATGTTACTGCTGGAACAGGAAAGAATACCACCAGCAGCATTAGAGACAACCTCTGTGGACATTGGACATGGCTTTTCCTGAGGTATAAGATATTGGCTGCTGCCTCTTAAAAAATTATTCATTTTAATCTGACAACTTTTTAAAATCTCTGTGATTTCTCTGTGATACGGTATCTTCACCATTTGTTTTCTTCACCTTATCCCCAACCATTTTTTCTGAGAGCATAAATGGGAAATGGTTAATATTCAACTACAGATTAAGAAATATTCTCACTTGAAGCACATTGTGTATGATAAGGGGTCTGGAAGGAATCTGAGGAGGTTCAGATGCACAAATGGTTATGTCAGTATACTCCCACACCTTAGACGAGCATCTATTTATGTAGAATATCCCTTTACAGACATGCTTACTTCCATTCCATAGACATCCGATAGCATCCTACATTTCAGCATAGGAAATAAGTGACTGTTGCAAACAATAGGATAAAGAGAAGGATGATGATCAGAATATTTCTAAGCACAAGACTTACTGCAGATAAACTATAGGAATCCAAATCAAGTAGCGCTCAATTTCTTATTCACTAATTAATAACAGGAATCCCCGCTGCCATTGGAAGCTCGTGGCTTCCCCCAGAGCTGTGGTACAACATCATAAGGTGGGTGCTCAGGGAAGAGCAGGTAGAAGGCAGCTTCATGAGCTGTTCTGGGAATGTGCTCCTTAATGTGTTCAAAATGGGAGAAGAAAAAAACAAGGTCACAGAAGATGGCTTACCAGCACAGCAGGGCACTGATAGCAGAAGGAGTTTAAAAATGGATTTGCTTTGATTTATCTCTCCTCTGGTTCTGCCAACCAACCAGCAGTGCCTGCATGCCAGAAATGGCTCCTTTGTGTCCTAGGTGGAATGCTGGAACCTCGTTTGCCTCAGTGCACATGTGGCTGGACTTTGCCAGCACCTTCCTGCAAGGCCTGTGGCTGTCAAGGGACTCTTCACCCCAGGTACTGCTGTTAACAGGGGGAAGAGAAGGCAGCATGTAATACTATTTCTCATCTGCCCTGCTGAACTCTGAACTGGAATTAGCTCTTCCTTGTCACTCAGGCCTGGACAATACCTCCTTACTTGATCCAAATATGTGACTATCTGATCTCCTGTCACCCTTTACCTTGTAAAGGAATCCCCTGAAGATTCTTCTTGCCTACATATACATGGGACTTGATGATCGATTAAGGATTAAACAAGTCTGATTGCAAATATATTTGTCAGGCAAGGCATTTCAGGACATGTTGGTGCCTCATAGTCTGCAAAATCTCAGCAATTATTCATCTTGAAATACTGAAGTATCCTGTTTCCAAAGTAATATATCAAAAGAGCAGAATCCAACAAAAATCTCCTATTGATCATTGCACAATAAGTATAAAAAGATATATTAAGCTTGAATATTTGTGCTTAATAGCTGAAGTAGATAAAACTCTTAACTCTGAGTTAATCCCTCAGGTGTGAATAAAAAAGTTTGATGTGATCATGCAGCTGAACCTCAGGCAAACATCTTGTGATGATTCTTTGATGCTAATCCTACTGGAAGATATGAAGTAGTGAAGAGGAAATGCCAGACACCACACTGGAAGGTTTTAATTTCATGTTATATTAATTATAATTCTACATCAAAGATTTACTTTTAAAGTGTGTCTTCTAAACAGAAGTAGCAGAGTTGACTTAAACTAGAGCCCTTTCTTACACTTTGGTGAAATAAAAAATAGAGTTCATTTCTTTCTACTTTGTTCAGTTCCAAAAGCATCTTTGAAAATGAGAAATTTTAAAAAGCACAGAAGTCCAATGGGATAAGTTTACTGTCTCCAATTACTTAGATTACTTCTGTTCAATATTTTCCATACTACAGGACTTTTGGGAGACATCTTCTTGGACATTTTACTGCCAAATAATAATTCAAAAAAGACCCTCTGCATATAAATAAGAAGGAAAGTTTGCCATCAAATTTGGCCTTTTTGGGCACAGTAGAAGACATCCAGCTTCAGTGCAGCATCATATGTTCAGGGAAGGCAGCCTACCAATCATGTCCTTATTACTGACCTACAGATGCTTCCAAGTTCCCAGGTCCAGACACCAACTTTTGTCTTGGTGTGGGTCAGATGCTAAAAAGAATCCCTATACACAAATTCCTCTGAAGAGAAAGTGAACATAGGAAATAGATCAGGGATCCTGTAGGTATTGCATCAATCTGCAGTGTTACATCTCAGCTATAAGGGCAGAAAACACATTAAAAATCTTGGATTGTCTCCCCTTATCCTCCAAAGAGTGAGGAAAGAGTTCTGCATGGACACTGGGGCTTGAAACAGCCATGCAGTTTTGAAGAGACCTCCCTGTTTGCCTCAGTTCCAGCATTTTGGTTCAGATGGCAGTGAGATTTTGGTGCGCACAAGTCAAATTCCCCTTGGAGGAAGCGAAAATGAAATTATAATTTCACAAGTGTTCCAATGCTCCATGGAGACAGTGGGTTTTGAGCCAGGGTGTGGGCCACATTGCCACTAGGTGTTATATAAAATATCTGTGCTGTGAGGAGGCTCTTGACTCTTCCACAGATCCCACAAAGCATTTCTTGTGACATTCAAATGAACAAGTGTCATCTCTGTCTTTCTATTTATCAACAACTGTTATGCCTCAGCTATTTTTGCAAAGACATTTCATCTTCTACAGAGGCTCTGGGTCTGCTGTCCCCGGGTTCTTTACTTTTCCCCTTGGCTACCAGTCCAACCCTGCCACAGTTTCCTTTTCCAACTCGCTATCTTTGTGTGTCAAAGTACGAGACACTGTTGCATTGTAGCGCCTCCTACAGGCAGAGTGCCGAGACCAAGAAGAAAGGCGAAGCTGTCTTTGTCCCCCTTAAAAGGTAAAGAGCCCAAGCATTCTTTCCCAATTTGGAAAGGTTCTGAACCGGGACACTTAATTGGACTCTCTGGACATCACAAGACCCCTAGAGCTGCCTGAATTGGACAACTGCTGGAGCCCCGCCTAAGCCATAAAAAGCATTGCTTAAGGAAACCTCGTGGCATTTTGGGGGTGTTGTATAGCAGAGACATGGACCTCCAGTCTCTGGCACGGCTTTTACTCTTTAGAGAGTTTGTTATTTTAGAAGTTAATAAACCTTTTTGTTTCCAACACCACCCAAGGTGTCTCTTCCTGCTCTTTTTAAGCCATGGGTGTTTGTAAGACAAAAAACCCAAACGGGGATGGGACCTCTGAGAGCTCATAACACCTGGCTCGAGGAGAAATCCCATCAAGACACCTGTCCATTCTCCTGGAAGATGTATAGACACTTGATGAAATTACATCTTTTGTCAAACTGTGAGATGAAGAAGGTGAAAATTTATTTGACATTTGAACAACATAGTGGCAGTATCAGCAGGTTGCTAGCAGTGTTGCTTGAAATTTGAGAAGAGAAAGATAAAAAAATAAAGAAAATAATCACACTGTGGGGACAGGGGAAGTCTGTGTCCATCACAGATAGCTTTAAATGCTCTGTGACTGGGAGTCTACCACAAACTTGGCTGCTTGCTGGAACCTCATAGCCCTGTGTCACAGTGCCATCAGGCCAGTACTGACCTACAGAGCCCACACCTAAACCTTGCAGGAGGCATGTGAGCACATTCAGAGGAGTTTCTGTTTTGGCCACTCCCACCATAACTTGCAGTAGTCACCTTCTGTCCAGGTGAATTGGAGCATGGGTACAGTTTCATACTCACATCTCCATGCTGGGAAGAGAAGGGGTGAATCTCTAGCACTATTAGAGGTGTATATTTGTAGCTGTGGTTTATCATACTGGTGATCTGACCACTTTGCAAAGTTTTCTTCAAGGTCTAAAATCTGCCAGAATATTTTTTCATGCAGCAACTGTCTCTACATCCAAAACTTTTCATCCAATGCCCCTCAGCAGGAGCATCTAGCTCAGTCCAGACATTCAGGAAAGCTGTGAATAGAGCACTCTATTGTGATTCATCCTTCTTATTTTACTGTAAACTGACACTCTTGCATGGTCCCTTCCTGCAGGCACTGGATTATCATCTGAAGATGTAGATATGGTACCATTCAAAATAACACTACTGCTCTCATTTCTGCCCTCAGTCATGAGACTGAAAAGCACATGCTGAAAGGCTTCCCTGTATTTATAACACAAAAATGTTACTGGGGTAGCATCTGGCTACCACTCCTCCCCATCTTTCCTCCACATTCCTTTAAAAAGGCCAGGATCTCAGGAGCAGGAGAAGCGACAACAACAGCAGCTCCTTCACCTTTCTTCCAAGCTCTGAGCTCAGGTTCCTGGTAAGAGAAGAAGGAGGAGAAAGGGACTTAGAAAGGCCAGCAGTGTCAGGTAGGCAGCCTGATGGAGAGAGAAAAGGCTCTGGACAGCACAGTAACTGTTCGCCTCTTTCCAACAGACCGTTACAGGCACTGTGTTGCCATTTTTGTTTGGCCATGTTTATCAGTTTTAACCAACATTGTCCTCACTGAGCTGTGTTACAACTGACAAGTGGAGTGGATGGGGTTTTTTTCCCCACTCCCTCCATCTCTTTCTGGTCTCTCTTTCTCTGTTCTCACTCCTAAGTTGTTCTTTCTTGGCCATGTGGATCTTCCCACCAATTTCCCTACCACACTGATCTCCTTAGAAGTGATGAGGCCTGTCAGCTCAGAAGATGAGGTCACCTATACTAACCCATTTCTGCTTAGATACAGGTATGTCACCTTCAGCTAAAGCTCAGAGTCATCCTAGCATGTGCTGGTTTTTTTGGGTTTTTTGTTTGTTTTTTTTGTTTTTTCCATAGTATAGGAGCAAGGTGTCTGAGAAGGGACTGTGGGTTGTAGATATTGATGGCTCATCATAGCATGGGAAGGGGTATAGTGGTTCCTTGAATAACTGTGTCAGTGTAGAAAGCTTGGCCCCTGAGTAGGAGCACCAGCATACAAAGCTGAGACTCCAGCTTCAAGTCCCTCTGGTGAAAGGATCTGGGGCAATTTGTGAGGCTGGAAGGGCTCAGTCTCTGTGAATCAAACATTTGAGGCAAAATACAAGGCACAGAAAAGATGGGGTTTTTTCCTAAAATTTGAAAAGAATAAAGGAGAAGTAAGACAGAGTTTTCTGACATGAGAGGAGAATCTTCGTGCTGAGGGGTCCCTTCCCACTGCTCAGGACCAGCTAGATCTACTACTGCAACATTTGTTGATTGTTCTATCCGCAAGCAGCTTCAACTAACAGAACCTGCAACAAGCTTCTCTCCCACCACTGTGTTGATGCCAGCTCCCTGCAGTGCCACATGCAAGCAAACCACCCTCAAGGCCCTCTTCTCCTGTCAGATCTTTGTTAAGCAGCAAAAAACACACCCACACACCATCCTTTTCAGCTGAATCCCATGTATATTCTGGCTGCTACATCCCCCACAGCAGCTACTCCAGGAAAGACCTGTGAGGGCAGGAGACTCATCTCAGGAGAGTGAGGATGGTTTCCTGAGATTTATTGAGTCAAAGCACATACTGATACACAGAGTCATAGGAGGCAGAAAGCTAGAGAAGATTTAACTAGAGTAACCATCTTTTCTGAAAAGCAATAGTGTATTGAGTGGAACTGCTGAGAAATTGAAGCTCAACACTAGGGCTGCAGAAATACACTGTAGCCTCTTCCAGAGGAAGAGGACTAAGTAGATCCAAAAGACACATTGGGATTTTTTTTTTCTTTTTTAAAACTTTATGAAGTTTAAGTTCTGGAAAAGATGAGGACATGTAAGCATCTGGTTTCAGATTTTCTCCATTCATGAAGGAACAGATAACATCCCTTGCATGCATGTCACCATAGGTGTTTCATATCCAGAGTACAACAGATTGTGCACAATTTTCCTGAAGAAACTGTTCCTTAGCTTTTCAGTCCAAAATCTGTTCTCCCACAGTCCTGCAGGACACATCAGGCACCCATAATTTGGAGGGCACTATCATCAAGATTGCTTTGAGCGGCCCTCCACCTTGCAGTGTGCTGCTGAAATGCACAACTTGCACACAGAATAGGAAGCTCGCTGCAGTAAGGGACCATTCCCATATTTGACAGTGTAGTGCTTAGCACAGACTCATTGCTACTTGGCCTGAGTGTCCCAAATGATCCTTGTTCAGCTTGAAAAGATGGTGGCTGCACCTCATCAACTGGATGGCCAGACCTGCAGAAGGCATGACTGTCATCATTCCTTTTGGCAAACTCTCTCAAGGCATCTTGGCCTGCCTTTGGCCTGAACAAGTGGTGGCAGCCCTTGCAGCTTAGGGGATCACAGCTTCCAGGCACTGGGAAGCAGCGGGGAGAAGAAAGGCCCTGACCCTCTCTTCCACAACACAAGCAGTAATGCAGCCCCTGAATGGAAAAGGTCTCGGTGATTTTGCTTACGTCAGTTACTTCTCTGGATGTAGGAAGCAGCTGTGGAGAATGGTCTTGGAGAGCTTCACTGCACCCTGCCTGTGGGGGACTTGTCCATCCCATGCTGGTTAGCCACAGACCAGGCTTTGAAGTTTGTGAAGTTCCATAGGGTTACAGTTGCTTTTCTGAATACAGATGTCAGCTTGCAAAATCACATGTCAGCTCACTGCAGAAGCCAGCTAACAGGAGAGATTCTTGGCAGTGTCCAACTGCAGCAGAAAATATCATACCTGCTACTGGTCATCCCAGTGGTGATGCAGACCCAGTAGTCTCAATTCCACATCAAACAAGCCTGGGCAAAGTCATCAGACAGAAATTTGGGCATTCTAGTGTCAGTTTCTGGTTGCTGTCCTGCTGGGGTACCTGCTGAAGCCACAGGATTCACTCTGTGACTGCAGCACAGAGCAGCAAGTGCTGTCCAGGCTATGAGGAGGGAAGTGGACAGAGGAGCAGGTGGTATCTTACACAGCATGATCAGGTACAGAGGTGACATTTTCATGTGTTTGGTGTTAGATAGATAATACTAGGAGGAAACTGCTGTGAGTAGTGGCATTTATCTGCATGGGCCGACAGAGTGGCACTTTGTAATGAAACCCAAGATCCAGGAAGAAAAGGTCTGAAGTACAGTTTTCCTTTAGAAAACTTTGAATCACACATACAGTGGGGGTATTCCACTGAAAGAGGTCATATTTTAAGTGATATGACTCCAAAGTGTCTGTGGAGGATATAACACGAGTGTTATCAGTGACTGCTTTTGCCTACCGATCCAGTTGTATTACCGCAATTAATTTGCTAATGCAGCCACAGCATGACTCTGTTCCATTAGCATCAGGGAGGATCTAGTTAAGCTTTCAGGTATACTTGTATGAGATAAAGTAGGCTAGCTGTAATTCATATTGGGAGAATAGAAAGCTTCTAATCTTGCAGAGAGATCCTGTAACAGCTTTCCTGTGTAGCAGTGAAAAAAAAACTATTGCTGGTTGGAATTGAACATGCGAAGAGTAACAAAAGTTGTGACTGTTATTTCATGAGACAGAATTATCCAGCTCAGGCAGACTCCTTCAGGTCCACAGCGCCATGTACGGCTGAGAAAATCCCAAAGTCTGCTTTGGAGGCTTCCATCCTGGGCCATGGCAATGGAGGTACTTAAGGGAAGCGAGTATTCCCAGCATCCTTCTGCTGCCTAGGAAGACCAGGTCCAGATCATAGGCAGCTTAATGAGCAGGAGGTCAAGGTAGTCTCTGGAAAATGCTTGTGTGCTCTGAAGTTGAGGTGATGCACAGGTGCCACAAAGTGTCACTGCAACTCTGTTCCCTCTGCTAGCTCACAGTGTTGATAGACCACGAGGGGAGAACAAAGGAGAAGCAGACAGCTCTGTTGTGTGTCTGTAATAACCAGGATGCCTTAGTAGTTGGCAGAAGTACAGTTTCAGGAATGGAGTTTGTGAAACCAATTACATGATATAGTTTATTTTTAGTTTCTCCTACTAGTGGGAAAATATTGCACCAATTCTAGGAGGTTTTAGTGTAAAACCAGCATAACTGAATGTATTGCAAAGAAAAACGAAGAGTAAACAGCCTCATATCTATGTTTATTAGTTACCTTCTCCAAAATGTGATAAAAATTAAATGTATATAAATTATCAGTATCTTTATGGTGCATATTTTTTCAAAGCAAATAGTTCTCTATTTTCATTTATCTTTATTTCCTGTGGGTTGACAGAAGGAAAGATGTCCATACTAGGGTAGATTTTATTAACCTAGCAAGACCAGCTATAAGCCTACTGCCTTGCTATGTAGATTTTGGATACAAAGTTTCGTCTTCTCTTAGCCACAGTATTTTAGATCATAGGACCTCTACTTGTCTTGTTTCAATACAATTTATTACAAGCAGCACCTTAGCTATCTTCACTAAAGAATACACTTGGCATCTGTCTGGGTTCATTCAGTTGGAGACAGAGAAAGATCATCTAATTCAATATTTGTATCTATATGTGTATGTACATATATACTGCTTGAAGGAAACCTTTGAGTTATATTTCATTCTGCTTCATTCTTTTTTTTTTCTTTTCTTCATTTCCAGTCCATGCACTGCAGAACCAACTCTATTCATATGCTCATTATTAACATCTTTGCAGTTAAAGCCTTTGGGTCTAATCTTGCAAAACCTTCCTACATAGCTCTTACTCAGAGCTATCTTATTTTAAAAAATGAGAATATTTTTCTTGGCAGATTGGTCCAATGATTTTAAAATAGTTCTTTAAGATGGTTTCCTGTTAATTAGAGAGCAAAGAGCTCCATCTAGCTGTTTTGGGCTCAAAAATGGAGGCTGACATGAATTTATGCCAGAAGAACATAGAAGTATTAACAGGACAGAATATACCCAGTTCTGACATCTCATAAATGTATTTTTGAAAAAAATCACCTCTCTCAAGACATTTTATCAGTATTGTATTAATAGTAAAATAATACCAAGACTAATAAACAAAGCTACTTTCAGAAGATATTTGGAGGCAAGGGGAATCTTTCCAACCACAAATGCACATAATTTGCATTCATTTTAAGACATAATTATCCCCAGAAGAAAATGTACAATAAATCGAAGCAAACCAGTCCACAGCTCATTTTGTTTGCTGTCTTTTGTTGCATCACCTACTCGACACTAATAAACATCAACTGCACAGTGAATAGTTTTCAAATGATTCAGCAGAAGTTATTAATTATTCATTATTATTTCTATTGCAGCAGTGCCTGAAGATCCCACTGGGGAATTGAAACAAACAAATAAGGGCAGAGCTGGTCTGTTTGTGTGGAGCCATGGCTGGAACTCATGCACACAAGCCCAGCCTAACTTTAAACTTACAGGAGTGATGTTACTGTGTAGCTATGGTAGCACAGCTCTCAGCCTGGGTTGTGCAAACCATGGGAGAAGCTGAATAAATAACTGGACGTGTAGCCTGCACTGAAGCCCGTGCTGCCTCAGATATTTGTCAGGCTGTATCCTAGGTAGCTCCTTCAAAGCATGCCCTGATATATCAAACTGGCAGCTCTGACTACAGCTGCTCTGACAGGTGACCACGTTCACTGATCAGCTGCTGAAGGGACCAAAGATCTTATGGGTCTCCTCTATTCTGTACCTGCTTTTGTTTCTGCTGGTGCTCACCAGCAGTGTCACAGAAGAAACTCGGCAGAAAAACACCGGCTTCGCACTTTGGCATCTAAATGTCAAGTCACTGCCATCAGCTGCTGAAGTGTAAACTGGAGCAGCCAGCCTGTGGCCCGTGCTCTGTTCTGCTCATCCTCTTTGGGGAAATAGCTTCATGCAGGCTGCGAGCAGGTGATAGCATCCCTATAGCCTACCCCTCAGCTCTTCTGATAGAGACTTTCAATAACAGGGGAATGAAGGAATAAAAAGAGGAAAGAAGAGTGGCCTTTACCAAAAACAGCCTTTGAAGGCAAAGCATATATTGTAGTCAACACAGAATGTTATTCTCAGAACTTGTAAGAAAACATTTGTGTAAATATTTTTAAAGTATCATTGAATAAACTCTACTTTCAGCACCATCTGGGCTGACAGAAGCAATACAACCCTACACCTTGCCAATAGCTGTTGATCAACCTCAAAGAAAATAAATATTCAGCTATCATTGTCAAAGTGTTCCAGAGAGTTAAGCATGGCAGTCACTTTTTCCCCTCAAGTATTTATACACATACACAGAAACTGCTGCCATCAATGCAGCTGTTGTAGATAGTGCAAAAACAGAACACTTGTGAATGCAAATGTTGCAGCATTGAGACATAAGAATATACAGGCAGTACATGGGGAAGCTCACTCAAGAGAGGCGATTCTGCCCCTCTGCTCCACTCTCATGAGACACTTATCTGAAGATCTGCATGCAGCTCTGCAGTCCCCAGCACAGGTAGGACATTGACCTGGGGGAATGAGTCCGGAGGAGGCCCACCAAGATGATAAGAAAGATGGAGTGTTCCTCCTATAAAAAAAATCAACACAATTGGGCTTTTTCAGCCTGGGAGCAGCCTTCCAGTACCTAAAGAAGGTCTACAGGAAAACTGAAGAGGGATTGTTTACGGACATGTAGTGACAGGACAAGGGGGAATGGCTTCAAACTGGTTAGATATTAGGAAAAAAATCTTCACTGTGAGGGTGAAACACAATAACAGGTTGTCCGGAGAAGTTGTGGATGCCCCATACCTAAAAGTGTTCAGGACCAGGCTGAATGGATCTCTGAGCAACCTGTTGGGGGGCTGTAACTAAATTATCTTTAAGGTTCCTTCCTAGCCAAATCATTTTACCATTTTATGAAGTTCCTCATAGCACAGGAAGACAGAGATGGCAAGGATTAGTCTGCTAACAAGAAACATTTTTATAGAAGAGAGTTTTATAAGCTTCAACACAGTAAGATTAATTTTAGATTTGTGAAGAAGCTGAAGGACACAGCTGGAAAATGATTAGTGATTGAGAGATAATGTCTGTCTTCTGCAACACAAAGCTAACTGACAGAACTCAGCCACAGAAACTTTATGGGAGGACTGAGATTCTAGTGATTTGGTTAATTTGCCTATGAAAAAATACCAGAAAGCTGATCAAATCTCTAGCTCATGCTCAATAAACTCTAAGTGTATTACAGAAAATCCAGTCTTCAATGCAGCCACTCTGTTTTCTAAAAGAAATCATAAATTAAACTTTGTCTCCACAAGTAGATTTCCAACAACACAACTGTTGCGGCGCATGGGTTTTTTTTCTGATTTCATTGTTAATCGTTATCATAGTTTGTTCCTATGTTCCCCCCCTGTTTGCTTGTCCTAATGGTTCCTTCCCCAATTGTACCTTCCCCTAAACTGTCCTTCAATGTGTCTCCTGCCCTTATTTCAGTACCTTCCCCATCCATCACCCAAGCCCTGCCCCTCCTTCCAGACCTTCGCTTGTCAATCCCCACATGGGCCAATCCCTGAAATATCCACCCCCTTGGAAATACCTTAAACCTGGAGGCCCTGTTGGCCCATGTGATCCCTTTTCTCCTCCCCTTGTCCCCATTGGATTGTGTTCTGTAAACCCCACCTATGATCCTCCCCTATGGTTCCCTGATTGGTTTACTGTTCTTGCCCACCCCTTAATTTGTAACCCTATAAAACCCCTTGCACAGCAGTGCTCGGGGCTTTTTTTTCTGTTCCCTTTGTTGGTGTTGAACTGTGCCTTTGGAACCCGAGAGCAGAAGAGCCTCCTCTCTCCACTTTGTCTCTCTCTTGACGGCGGCATTCCTGTAGAGCCTGAACTCTAAGGTTCCGCCCTGACAGCCTCACCTGTCAGGGCAGTTCCCCACTCTTGGTGTGGCCCTTCGGAGTCACAGAGTAGTGGTCAGAGCTAGCCGGGATTCTGAGGGGCCGCGTCGCACAATTATCTTATACTCCCTTTAACATATAAATTGTCTATTTTCCTTCTCACAAGTGGCAACCATTTGATATTGAGAACCATGCAAAAAAAAAAAAATTTGTCTAAATTGCTAAGGAAGATTTTAAGAACTTTTAGAGCCTTCTAATTAATCACTCTGTAGGGAAATAGTATCTTCATTACACCCTCTGCCCTGGCCATTTCTACACCCAGTGGAGGTACAATGCAATCTGGTTTTGTGTACAATGTCATAGACAAAGCTTTACAAAAGGTTTCACATAAAAGAGTTTTCTGTTTCTTCTTGAAGCATCTAAAGGATTGAAAATGTACACAGGGATCATATAAATATTACTGTCACTTCAGAAAAGGTTTGAAATTGCTGAGAAGCATTTGGTAGTTTATATATGAATTCTCCCTTGGTGGTATTCATATGCTTCATGGGGGCCAGAAGAAATATAATTTAAATCATAAAAGAAACATCCTGGCTTATATGAGGTTGGTTTCCGCGGCATCTGGATGCCATAGGAATAAATTATATCCACTTTGGTGCTTTCTAATATACATGCAGAACAGCACCAATGTTATTCTTCTTCACATATATGTCCTGTTTGAAATGTGAATGGTGACATGACAAGGAATATTGCAATTGTTCCCTCTCCCTGACCTCAAAAACTACAGCTAGGAGAAGGCTGCTCATCACACAAAACATGCCTGTAGAATATTTACAAGCCTCTTTCCATGTGCAAGTTTTATGCAACTGAAAGGTTATTAAATTCTTTCAAATAAAGGAGCTGACTTTCCTGAGCAAAACCATTTATTTCTTATTTTCTGAAGTCACTTACTCCTTGGCTGTGTTGCTGGAACATTTCAGTTGAAATTGTTTCTAGGTAGAGGTGTTTGCTCTGGTAAATGTTTCTATTCTGACCAGTACATATGCAAAATAATTTTCTTCTGAATATTATTTTTACTAGTCTACCCTGCCACACACATTTCGCCATTAATTTCTAAGTTCTGTTTTGTCATGCAGTAGTTCCAGAACTTCTTTAGACATGGAAGGAACTATTTAACACAAGCTGCAGATATAATTTTAAATATCTTGTTAAATTCCCTTAGATTAATGTGAGTAAATCTATAAACTGTAGGTAAGCCTGTGAACCAAAGATTTACAGACTGGAAATCACTTCCATTTTTAGAGCTATTTCTGAACAAATTGTATTGACCTTCCTTTGCCAGTGTTGTGCAGTATCTGCCAGGGATTTCAGCCTCTAGTTTGGATGAAATGCATCTTTGCATGCAGTTGCCTTTAAAAACAGATAGCCAGCACTGAAGGGTGGAACTTTGTACAGTGTCTCCTGCAAAATTAGCAAATTATCTTTATAAAATGAAGGATCAAAAATAACATGGAGAAAAATAGCAAATTTTAATATTTAAATCAAGATCATCAGGCTCGTGCTGTATTCTATGACAGTTCTAAATCTTGAGGATCTAGTGCAAAAAGTTTGGCTTTTTGGAACCCATTTTCATCTTCCATTACATTACTGATTTTTTATAAGAACACAACACTTTCTAGCCCTCTGCATCATCCAAACACTTACATGGAAACACAGTAAAATCTTTAGATGGCAGTATCCTTTAGAGATGGCATAATCCCCCCACTAAAAGCCTGTTTAGTTCAAAGGGAGCCCTTTGGCTACATGACAGTGATATAAGGTACTTATGCCCTACATGGATCACAGAGCAGATGGAGGTTGTGTGAGTCATGCTTATACACACCTCGGATTTTTAGAGGGTCCAGAAATGCACGGTAGAACAAGAGATGTGGCAGATGGATGCAAGGTCTAAAAAACTGAAAGGAAATTTGGGGTCTATTTTAACCTTTTAGCAGTTACAGACCCAAGCTGATCAGTCTGCAATATATTACTGAAGAATTGCTAAATCCTAGTTTCATGAGATCCTTAATATCCTTAATGTCCTCAATATCTTTTTAATATCTGTGCAATACAAAGATTATTCTTGTCAAGAACACAGCTCTGCCCCCCTCTCTTTTAAATAGTCCCTAAAAAGACACATCATTAACTAAGATACAATCCCTTCAAAACCTTTCATCAGCATTTTACTTCCAGTCCTGAAAAATATTGCTTCCTCCAATGAGGCCAGAGCAGGTGATGCTTTAAATGAGAACACCACAGTCTGGACACAGCTAAGACATCCAAGCGTTTTTTGGTGAAGATTTTTGTCTTGTATTCTGGGATGAATACAGCTTGTTCAGTTGTCTTCCTCAAAATTCACAGTCCCAAACATTTCCCCTTACCTTTGTTTCAAAACTAGAGGAGGTGAGGACTCTTACCTTGCCAGAAGTAGCAAGAGGTAGAGAGGGCAATGTCAACAGTGACCTATCCCAGCCAGCTGCTTGGCTCACAGGCACTTGAACCCCCTCCAATCTAGATTGCTGAAGAGAAGGGCCAGGTACCTGGCATGGTCTAATGGGCTGACCCAAATACAGGCATTGAAAGGTGAAGTACAGAACCTCTAAGTCCTTTTGAGGTCTCAGTGTAAGAGTCTGAGAAGTACTGTTTGATCAGTGTCTTAGTAATTTCTGAATTCTTCTGTAGAATCTAAACGTATATCCTGAGTTTCAGATAGCAAAGAGCTGATATGTCCAAATTACCATCCAAGTATTAACAGGCTGTTGAGAACAGGAGGCCATGTTAGTTGCCACTATAACTTCTTGGACCGATATTGTAGTGTGTAATGTCCTATCAGCTTCATGCTGGCAGCTCCTGAAGGATGGACCCAGTTTGCCAGAAAGGCAATATATCAAAACAGACATGATATTTGAAACGATAAACATTATCTACTTTGCCCATTTTTTCTGAGACACCAACTCCAGTTTGTCTTGCACTGACTGTAACTTGTCCTAACATGTATAACTTTATGTCTGTTAAAAGATCTCAGAGGTACAAGCCATGATGCATGAATGATAGAATGGAATGGTTTGGGCTGGAAGGGGCCTAAAAATCATCTAGGTCCAACATCTGCTGACATGGGCAGGGACACCTTCCACTAGATGAGGAAGCTCAAAATCCCACCCAACCTGGCACTGAGCACTTCCAAGGATGGGAGAGATATTTGTTCCTTGAGGAAAGGGTGGCAGGTGGGAAGGTGCCAAAAAAATTATGAGCAATGCCTGCGAAGTCTTAAGAGGGAAGAAGAAAATGTGATCAGTCAAATAGCCCAGACTCACTTCCTCCTTATCACTGATCTTGCTGGAGAACTACTGACTGACAGGTGCTGCTCAGTCAAATGGGAGAGCCAGATTCACATAGACTCTTCAAAAAGATCTTTACTAATTTAGTTATGCTTACTGAAATGGTTTTGGAGTGTCCACCTTAGCCACTCTGATAGCTAACTGGAACGACAGAACAAAGAAATGGCATGCTCCCACTGCATGCAACATGGGAAGGTAACCTTTTCCACCGGTGTATTTTGATCTGGAAAATGGCATCTGTCTCCAGGCTATCTTGAAAGTCTGGAAAGGTAGCAAAGGTACTATAACAGTCCAGGATATGAGGTAATGTAATCCAGAAGCAAGGAATTTTCAAAAGATTATCAAAAGATTGCCTAGTTCAACCCTTTCATTCCTTCCGCTGCCCCCCTTCCAATATTTCTTGGCTGACGTCTTACTAACCTGCTCTTTCAAATCTCCAGATGATCAAATTTCCAGCACTCTTCCAGGGCTTGTCTCACCATACCATTACAGTCTATTTCCTAGCATCTCATCTGTCTCTCACTTAGCACAGTTTAAGATCACTCCTTCTTGCTTTATCAGCCATCAGCTTGGAAATAGATAAGCAGAGCTGCTTATTAGATATACAGAAACTGTTAAAATTTTCACCCTCTCTCTTCTCCTCTCTAGACTAAACAACCTTGGTACCTTCAATCTTTTCACATGGGTTATGTTTTCTGGACCTCAACTCATTTCTGTTACTTTCCTCCAGATTCTTTCCAACTGGTTCACATCTTTCCAGAAGTGGAGCGCCAAAAAATGACCTTCCAATGTCTGACACTCAGATTTGTTTGTATGAATAACATAAATTTGAATGACAAGCAGTGTCTGAACCTAGTAAGCCAGTAAAATTTGCAGGATAACACAAAAGTGGTTCAAAACTGGAAATGGAAACTATGAGCTTGATTTTAGTAATACAGAAGTTTCTCTTGTATGTCTGGATACTGTTCTCTGTGTTTGTATATATATATATGTATGTGTATATATACATGTATTCTTTTCTAGTAATTAATGCAAACATTGAGACCATAGCTGCTGTTGTTCTTCCTGTAACTGATCTGGATCTGTAAATAAATATTTGAAAAGATGAAAGATTAGCTTCCCAGCAGTGAAACCCTTGGCAGATTTCCCTGATTGTTCACATATGTAATTATATTCAAAAGGACAGTTTCCATTACTGCTGTCTGAAGGAAATCGACTGTAAGCTATCATGCAATCTTCCTCCCAATGAGCTTATTTTTTACTGCTAAAGAAAAAAACGCCTCAATTAAATAACTGTTCAGTATTTGTGGGTCTTTTTTAACTAAGGTGTCAGTTTTCTTCCAATTAGGAGTCATATTAATTATCAAAATACAAAGTTTCTTTATCCTAACTTTAGGAAGCAATGACTGTCAGTAAAGGGTCAAGAAATACCAGGAAAGACACAAAGCCATCATTTCACCCGCTAATATGCTTGCCACTATCAAAGAAGTAAAAACATAATGTGTAGTTTTCCTTTGACACATAGTGGGTGGAAATCCTCCACTACAGAATTACTGAAATTACATCAGACTGTAACAGTTTGTTCCTTCATGGTTTGTTTTATAAAATTCTCATTCCTACATGTGTGCTGCTTAAAGAATATCAATCCTGTTTGTGGAAGAGTGCTGTTTATGTAATGAATACAGTTTCTGCTTGTATCATCTTGGTTTCGTAGAATAAATTGCTATGCAATAATGTTTTATAGATCAGTAATAGCCACTCAACCTTTAAAGGCTCTTAATGTTATGGCTGCAATCCACAATGCAGTGCCAACTTCAGATATACGATCTATCATTAACTGATTCTCAAGAGCCAGTTTGCTAGCAAGCGAGAAAATTAGAAAGCAAGTTTGCTTTCTGAACACTCGACCACTGTGCAGCAGAGACGTTGCAGGCCTTCCCTGAAAACCAGTGCAGGTTTTCTACAGCAATCCCTAGAATCACAGAGCTGTTAGGCTGGAAAAGACCTGTGAGATCATTGAGTCTAGCCATTAACCCAGCACTGCCAAGTACACCACCAAACCATATCTTTGAGACAGTACCTCTGAAATACAGTTAGGCACAGATACCTCTACATCTACAGTTTAATTGAAAAATCCACACACACCCCAAGCTGCAACTACATAGAAAAGTCACTACAAACAGGTACTGGGTGGAACCCAGATTGATGAAATTTTGGGAGTAAGAGGCATAAGGGAAGTGTCTCTGATGCCAGATTTATTGCTCATATTCTTTTTCTTTGAAGAAAATCAATAATGTTTATAAAATCATTGTTCTTAAGAAAAAATGCAGATCTTGAGTTTTTATTAACAGGAACATTTCCAACCTGCTCATGAAGTAATTCAAAACTGAACTGAAAACGTCAAGTAATTAAGGTATCTAATCAGAACTACAGCTTGTACTTAAAGATAATTTAAAAATTTTGTCATCATTCCACAGATAATAAAAGGTAAAATGGTTATCAACAATGTAAATTGAAGGAATAAGTGCGGAAATTGTATTTCAGGTGAGGTAAATTCTTTACGTGTGTACAACCCACTGATAACTTATCTTCCCTAATGGAAGAACAAAAAACCCTCATGGTTTGTTTAAATTGCTTCAGGCCTTATTTTAAGGATGCAATCCAAAAGAAACTTGCCTGATTTTTTATGCATCTCAGTAGGTTGAGGGGTTTTTTTTGTTTGTTTTTTTGTTTGTTTGTTTGTTTGTTTGTTTGTTTTTAAGATTTCACCCAAATTCATTATCAAAATTCTTCAGGGAAGAGGGAGAGAAACAGAAACATATCAAGGCAGAGACAGATGAAGATTATACAGAAAAAAAGAGAAGCATTAACCCTTTCAATATGCACTTGGATTGTGTTAATCATCTGTATTTTCTGAGGTAAAAAATTGAAATCTATGTTTATAAAAGTCATCCATGAGAAAAAGCAGGTGCCATTTATGAGTTAAAGTAAAATCCTGGCATTATTGTCCTTGCAGTTGCCAAATGTTGTAAAGGAAATCCAGTTCCAGGTGCCAGTCTAAGAATAATGGTGTTCAAGCTGTTGTAAATGAGGTCAGTATTTTCATTTATTTGATTACATGCTTGATCACTAAGATTTAGCTGAGATTGTCTTGTATTCACCATAACTCCCATGTGGCTTCAGCTGTGGGAAGTGAGCAGGAGTGGAGGCTGAGGATTGACATACGTCAACCATTTATTGGGATAGCTGTTTGCAAAATCTCATCTGAAACTCCACTGATTTTGTACCTTTGTTCCTTATATGTGTATACTGCACTTAAGTAAGCACAGAGCTCTTTGCAACAACAAAATCTAGAGCCATGAATGAAGCTATTCTTTCCAAGTGGCAGTTTGGATCTGCCAAGATAAACCTTGAAGTTCTGCTTCCAACAGACATTTCCTGAATAGATATATCTATTATGGAAAACCACTAGTCAGTTTCTCCTTCATCCCAAAAGAAATGTCAAATACAGATGTTTATTCATTAATACATTTTTAAAAATATAAAATTTAGGGAAATAATTGACTTATTGAAAAATAAGTAGGTCTCAATCAAATCTCCAGTTCCCGAGAAAATGCCAAGAATTAAGGGGCAAGTAAAAGCCATTGAGAGAGTTCTGTGAGTCACTGTGGTCAATGTGACTTCAAAAGCCTATTTGAAAGCTTTTAGTGAAGGACTGGACCAGCAGAGGAGGAACTGGTGAACAGAGATGTGGACTGTCATAGCTTTTTCATGTCTGCACTTAGGCTGTGATCATTACTGTTGTTTTCAGTCTTTAAGTAATTATTCCACAGTAACTCTATTAATCTGTTTATTGCCTCCATTAAGAGTATATTAATTGCAAGGGATTATAACACAGCATCTACCCTCTAACAGAAAAACCCAAGCCAACCAACCTAAACCCACAAACAGCACCATTGTGCAGCCATTGCCTTCTAACCCACAGTGTCTCCATGCCATGAGATACCTTCCACAGATACTGGTACCTGAACTGATTTCTGAACAGTGCAGCTCCACCTGTGAGCGGGAACTAGCAGCACAGGTGCCATTTTGTGGCATACAGGTGAGCTGCTGAGTGGCTTGCAGCAAGGCAGGGATGGGGTTTGTGGGCATGGCATCAGGAAAACATCACTGAGACAGGAGCTCCCAGGTCCTACGAGAGAGAAGTGTCTTGCTTTCAGTGAGAACTCCAAGGAAAGTTCAAGCAGTTTCCATGATATGTCCAAAGCCTGGCATGCTGTGGACCTCTGGTGTGAGAGAAATGTCTCACTTTTGATTTGACATCTCAAGGTTCCCAGCCAGGTACTAGAACGTGGTGCCATTATCAGACACTTTACAAAGACAGAGGAACAGGATTTCTAAAAGCATCAGGACATTTCCATGATCAGTAGCATGATGGATATCCACTCACACTGCACACAAGACAATTTAATTTTGGTGATTTCATTAACAGATGTGAAGTCAAATGGCCACATGTGCATAGGTGAAAACTATACACAAAGCCTCATGACAGCAAATGCACCCAAGAAAATATGGGCCCAGGATTATGCAGAGTACTTCTAAATGAGTTCTTGCTATGTAAACTGGAATAATTTAAGAGGTTATTACTCTCAGCTGCCTGCCCACACAGCCAGGAGTTACTGCCCAAAAGCTAAGTCTTATTGCAGTTTCAGTGAATACACCAGGATATGACCTCTGTAGCAGAGAGAAGGGTATATCACCCTTGCTGCTGCTGCTGCTAGGGTAATAATATCTGGCAGAAAAATGGAGCAGGTATTTTAAATCACTCCTACAGGAGTAACCAAAGTTCATCTTAAGGTACTTTCTGTAAGGTCAGACTAGAAGACCAATATCCTTAGTTATTTTCTGCCCTATACCTCTGTTTGTGGAGCTTTTGCAAAATTCAGAACATGTCAATTGATCCAGTAAAGTCTTTAATGCTAGATAGATAGTATTAACATGGGAGATAAATTTCATATCTTCTGTAATTATCTAGGAAAGGAAAAGCAGGTAACAATAGATAAATCGCTTATCAGTCATGAAAGGGAAATCTCATTTTCTAGAGTCTTCCAGCTTTTACACTCCTCTGGAACATTCAACATATCTCGCATTTCAACAGAGGGGTTTTAAATAAAGAAATGCTCTAAACTAGAGCCATAACCTCAGGAGATCCAGCAGGCTTAGCATAGGTCCATTTACATGCCCCTGATTGTATTGAGTTCTTTAGTTCAGGCTTCTTATCTCTGTTAGTATAACTGCAAATTAGCACAATGTGTTCTTTAACCAGCCATGTCAGCAGACCCCATATTGCTTGCCAAATAATTATCTTCAAACTTCAAAGTCACCCTGGGAAGCTTTTGTGCATAGCAATGTATCTTTTAAAAATAAAATTTTATATATTCTGAATCTAAGCAATGATTAATAGAGTTAAAGAATGTACTCATGTGAATGTACATACCAAAATAACTTGCTTTGCACAAGCAGGGTGATGCCTAGATGAAACTGAGATGTGAGAGCATTATTTTTTAGTCAAGATACTGTCAGAGAAAAGAAAGAGCTTTTTTCTGAGTTAGACAGTTGACAGACAGAAACCACCCCTCAGAACACAAGCAACACACAAAACACAGGCAACGCATAAGGCTGGTCAGAACTGAGGGGGAGATTATGTCTGATGTGACAAGAATGGAGGTAAAACCTAAAGAACAATTTAATTTAGCACAAACTGAGAATTGTTTCTGATACTTCCCATTGAAACAAAGGGACACGTTGAAAAAATTCATCAAATGTTGCACTGCACATTTCAGTTCACTCAATTCTCTCACAGATGCTGTCAATAAATGCAAAGAAAATGATGAGTTGGAGTCACAATACTGACAGAAGTCTGCAGGGAAGGAGAATCCGTAGTTATTAGAGCATGTAGCAGGAGAGGTATCTGGACTCCAGCTATACTTCTGCCCAAATGCACATCACTACGAGCATGTTAGAGTCAAAACTGCGTTTTTTTCAGAGATCATATCAAGAGGTCATCTGCATCATGCCAGGAAGTGAAGTGTTTCTCTCTGGATGATGTAGCTCGAGGTGACCTCAGTCTGAGAAGGGAAGTCAGTTTGAATCTACAACTCCCTAGGGCTCAACTTCCACTACAGTTACTTTAAGAAAAATGAAACAACACATAAAATAAACAAAACTTTCCTGATTATCCTTCCTCACATATGCAATACTGCCTCAAAATTTTGACCTGCCTTGAGCAGCCAACTCAAGACAACCACACCTACATGTCATAAGTCAGGTGTCTTCTCAAGAAAACAAAATGATCCCCCACTTCTCCCTGGAGACTGGAGATAAGGGATGGGGACAGTTAGGAGACAGGGAAGGTACCATGTGATGGAGGAACAAGTGTGTAATCTATTGCAAAACCCCCCACATGAACAGGAGCACATAGGAATCTGATTGAATGCAGAAAAGAAGCACTGAAGGTGACAATATGTGCTGAGGATGTGCTCCTGACATGAAGCCCAGGGAAAATTTTTTTTGCATGGGGTGTTGCTAGAAGGTACTCCCAAAAGTAATTCCTTATCCAATTCCTTTCAAATTCATGGCAATAATGATCTCATAGCAGTTTGTCCTTTTACCAGAAACATCCTGAATAATGACTAACCCTTGGTGACAAGCAAGATAACAGAACAAAGTCTGCAGCATGAGTGAGATCTGTGCTCCTCAGGCCGGTTACATAGAACTGGCTCACCAGTTGCCTTTGCTTAGGTAAATGTCACATGTGCTAAATAAAGGCTGTGACTAACTGATTTCTACTGAGAAGGAATGAGGAAAAACAATTGTTTTGTTGTTGTTTTTATTTTTAATACATCCAATTACTGTAGACTAGCAACAGTTGCCAGGACAAGCTGTTCCAGTTTCATTCCCAGTGCCAGGGAAACAGACCATTTTAAGGAGTGGTTCATACGGGCAAAGAAACAGAAATACACAAAAAGCTGAAGTGTCTATATACAGTAAAGCATGTTTAAGAAAGCTGGCAAGCTACTTGGCTTAAAAGCTCCTGAGACAGGCTGCTGAGGTAAATTATTACAGATATATTGTAGTTCTAAAGTTGCAAACAACACTTGAAAACCTGGCAGAACATCAGGAGGATTTATCTTGAGCGGGGGTCTCTACAGAGATCTACTTGTTCCATTCACAGTTAAATTGCTGAAGAGTTTGCAGATCTACTCTGAATTTTCTCTGCCATGGCCTAATAATTACTTTCTAAACCACAAGAAATGGGAGATTATTTCATGCATAAGATTCAGCTGGAAAGATACAGAACTTGGCTACACCAGCTTCTTAACTCTGTGAAGGAACAAGAAAATTCCTTCAAAAGAAGGAGTTGTGATGCTGCATCCTACTTTTCCACTGCCTTTAGGTCTTCTTTTGGAATTTTATTTTATAGAACCTCTGTAAAGGAGCTGGGAACCACACAATATTGTCCTTTTACTGTAGACAAAAAGAGGTGGTTTCTATTCCAGAGCACTCTCAGCAGAAACATTTTAACCATAGCTAGATATGTGTTTAGCATAATAATCATGAATGTGCATTAATTATGAATAATATTAGATAATTCATCTAGGCAGGATTTCATTGCTTCTTGAGGCCGTAGCGGTCTCAGGCCAAGTTTCTCCTTCTCTTAGGTTTGAAAAATTATTCAGCCAAACTTACACTGCTAGGGTAGGCAACCATATATTTATCTCAGTAATGTTTTAGAGTCAGCAGAAGTTGAATGTGTTTGCCAGGTTATAATTCTTTGAAAAACAGCCACAGATGATTAGAAGTATTGTCAGCTTCAAGTATTCCAGAAACCAGTCTCTCTTCATCCTTTCAGTGACAAATCCCCCACCCTTCTGGCTCCTTGATGTCTGTTTGGCATAAGGACAAGTGCCCTTACACAAGAGAAAGAAAGACAAAACCAATGAAATTAAATTGCCTCATGAAAATTTGTTGTGAATCTCTTTTTGGTGAAATATTTCTATTCCACAGGGAAGTAAAGTGTATTTGATGTACATTCTTCTCTGTCAATAATGTTTATTGTTTAGACTACATCTTCTGTGGGACACTACATTGTCCCCTATTAGCAAGAGACGAAATCGCATCAGTGGGACTGCAGTTCAGTTCACAAAGAGTAATTACACACAAAGAAAGAAAACCCAAACCAGCCTAACTATAACTTTTACAGCAGAGTATCTGAACTGAGACTTACGGTTAGTTCTTACCTAAAACCAAATCAGCTCAAACCAAGAAGTTCTTGTGAAATTTTTTCTTGAAAACCCAGGTTTCCATCTGTAGCAATTTTAAAAATGTACAACTAGTCATCCATCTGACCCTGTAAGTCTTTTTTGTGAATTAGATAAATTCTCGGCAGTCAAGATTTATGTGGCCTGTTTGTTCTGTGCAGTTCTCAGAACATTAACAGCTCCTGTAACAAACACTTTACCTTTTTGATTAACAAGTGTAAATAACTAGAATTCTGAACAGAAAAAGCCCTTCAACAAGACAGAACAATTCCTTCTTTCACATGTTGACATACGCCAGCCAATAAGCCACATGGGACACTGAACACTGCAGGAGTCACAGATGGCAATTTGGGGCTGATAGTCCTACAGCAATGGAACGGCACATTGTTTGTTGGCAGAATATATTGCCATTTTTGTGCTGATGTCTGTGGAGTAATCATTGCAGTTCTTGGTCTTGGTAGTTAAGGCTTCCCTCAGAACAGAGTCTTAGGAACTAATGTATTTTTACTTTCTTTAAAGTTCAGCTTCGTGGTAACAAAAAATAAATAGTCTACAGTTGCGTAGGATGCGACGGGAAGATTTAACTCTTCAACTCTTCAATTTATGGATCTATGCAGGTACTTTGGCTACATCCTAACTATTTTGCAAAGAACTGTACAATTTACTTTTCTTTCCCTTTTATATGAAGACCATGTAAAGGACAGGACATGCGGGGTAGATGTCCTACTGTTCAAATACAACACCAGATGAGATCATCAGCACACCATGCTGCAGGTTAGTCTACGACGCACGCCAATGCACATTACTTATTAATTTTTTTTATAGTATAGCAAAATAATCACGAAACCTTGTTTTAGTATTTGGGTACAAATCTCTAATCTCTCTCCTTCATGTATGAACTGCTCTCTAAGTATTCAGGGTCTCCACATGCGAGGACTGTCTTATACTGAAATTGTCATCCCTACATCACCTTTTTTAATGCATGTAAAAATCATTTTTAAAATTATCACAATGCTGGCACCATCCTGAAGCACTATTGGTGACTTGGCACCCCTGCCAATTGGTCATAATCATTCTGATGGGGGAAACTGGGGAAACCAGCTCTAAGTTCATTGTTGTACAGGTTTCACATGCTGATCTCATTTGTGTTGGGCACATTGGAAAACAGGAAAACCTACACTCCCTGGAAACATCCCTTCAAGATTTCACATTCATTTTCAGAGCTAAAGAATGACTGAAAAAAGTTCTCTTCAGCAAGACATCCTTCTCACGCTTGTTTTTGAACTTCAGGGCACTTTCACAAGTTATGACTTTCCTGGCAAACTAAGCTGGACTGTGGACCAGCCATGCTGTTGGTAGGTTCCCATTCATAGTTTAGGTCCTCCCAGGACAATATTCAAGCATGATTCGTGGGGGAATGTAGCTGAAGGCCTGCTGCTAGTAGATTCAATGGATAAGAACAGCTAATTTGATTGGGAGGAGAAATTGAAATGCTATCATTTCATTGACAGTTGCTCGGTGGGCCAGAGAACACACATTGCTCTTCTTTTTTTATTTTGAGTGGGGTACATGTATCCTTCAACACAGAACTGAAAAAAATTTGATGAGAAGTAATGTCCTTACCATTTTGTTCTAAAGTGCATCTACAAGATATTGCTAATACTTTCAGGAAGATGGGCATACAGGTTGCCTGTTAACTTGCTCCCAAACATAACAGTCCTTTTGTTTCCTGGTCCAGACTCCTAGAAGGAGAGTGCTCCCCTTGCAAGCCCCAGACTGCTCCTGTCCCCAGGTCAGACCATGCATCACTCTCTTTAACACCACTCTATACTTTTCTGCCAGGCTTCTCCCTTCTAGAAATGCTTCTTCTCACAATCTCTTTCCATCACACCCCTGATATTCTTCCAGACTTCTCTCATTTCCTGGCTATTTTCCCCAAGCCTCCACTCCTCCTTACCTTGTCTCACATCCTTTCAATAGTTTTATCTGTCTAGACAGATTATTCCAAAACCCCATGATGCCAGCAATGTCTCTCCGAGATTGTGTTGCCCAAAATTTCCTGTTATTAAATCCTCAGTGACAGGGCTCATAACACCTGCTCTTAAAGGCTAGCATGCTCAAGTTTGATCACAATCTTAGATTGTATTGTAACTGTAAGACTGTCAGATACACCCTAGAAAGGAAGAAACAGTTCACTTTCTGCAGGACATTTTATGTTTAACAGCATATGACAGAGGAAACCAAGGCACCGAGGCCAGACTTAGCACAAATCTGTTGTAGTGCTTAAAAAAGAGAGAATACTGTTAAAGGTGTTTCAATGAGGTGTTTTATGACATGTTTGTTCCCGCAGCATAGAAAGCAAGACAGTTTTCATTGATCTCTAAGCCATGAAAGGCTACCTGACTGCTCCTAGCAGAACCCAAAGAGTCACATAAATATGTTTTGAATAGGTATCCAAAGCATTGGAAAATAGTGTGGTGAAATACACAGAATTTGATAAACAGAAACAGTTTTAAATATGAGATAAACAAATGCAAACACCCCTGAAGTTTCACCTGCTCACACAAGTTTTGAACTAAATACTCCTTAAGGAACACCTCATAGGACAGCAGATAAATCACTCAAGCAATAAATTAGATGGAAATCCATATTTTAAGACAGAAGACAGGACAAAAGGTATTTGCATATTTTTTGTTGCTATTGGGAATTTGCAAGAGAGGCCAATTCTGAAATGTTATTAGTAGAGGTTGAAACATTGTGGACCTAATTTTTAGGTTTCATAAGCATATAGAGGAAAAAATAATTACATCTCAGGATCCGAAAAATTCTGCATCTAGAGGAAAAACATCATTAATAATGATTTTTTTTTGTTCTTGCAGGTGCAGAGAAAAGAGATAGAAAGATGTACTCCAGAGCTAACAGCCATTTAAAATGCAAGCACTCACGATAGTACATCACATGCCTGTTAAGCATGCAACTGCCTTTCAGATTCCAGAGGCCAAACATGTTAGTGAAATGTCATATACTTATGGATCCTGTTACCTTTATTCAGCACCTCAGTCTTCCCACCTCCCTTCTTCCGTCACTACTTTAGTTTGTACAGTACATCCAGCACACAGACCTCATTTCCCACTGGTGCTGAAAACAACTTGGAACACAATTAGCCTTGTCAAGTCCTTCACTGGTATGCCATATAGGGCTGCCAGCTTTCCAAGCAATTCAATAATCCCTAGAGCACTGCCGCAGGGCCTGCGATTAACAGAGGTGTTTACATGTCTCAAAATGTACCAGGCTAAAAATAGAAGTCATTTTCTTAGCATCCTGTGATGCCGAGTTTGTTCTTTTCTCTTTCTTTTCATTTGTCAGATTGACAAACGAAGTGTGTTTGCTTAATTCCTTCAACTGATGTAGAAGATCAACAACAACAAAAGAGCAACTTCCCAGTTCTGTGGTGGTAGAGGAAGACAAATCCCAAATGAAATATTTTCTGTTCCATGCCAAAAAAAAAAAGAAAAAAAAAGAAGATTGCTAGCAAATCGTTCTTCTCTGCAGCACCAAACACAATTCCAGTCTAGGGTGTCCAAAGGAAGGGATCAAAGAGAATGTTGAGTATCCCCGCACAGATTTTCAGTTTGAATGTCAGGGTCTGCAGTTGCCTAGGGAGAGGTGAGAGGTATAAGCAAGTACCAGGAACTTTTCTGGGCTCCTGGTGTAATAAGAAAAGTAGGTAGATCTGTATTTACTTCTCTTTCAGTGCATTATGTCTGATAAAGATCTTTGGAATAAAGCAGTGTAAAAAAATATTACTCAGGGATCTCCTGGGCAGCTGGCATCCCTAAAAGAACACATTTTTGGTACTCTTTTCTGAAGGTTGGCTTGCAGAAGGCTAGGGACAGAGCCATTCTTCCTCATACCTCCTCTAAGGCAACGCATCTCTTAGAAGTCACAAACATAGGCCCTGCTGCTCAGCAAGAGGAGAAGCAAATGGGTTCAGCTCCTGGAGACTTGATTATTCCCACTGCTTGGCTGCTGTTTCAAAAGGTTCCCTTTTGCCCTTCAAATGGCAAATAACATCTAGAAGTGCTAGCCCTGTGCTGGGTGGACAAAATCCAGCCATGGCACTAAGCCTTGGGCTGAGTATTTGTTAGGGAACCATTTTTCCTTTGCAGCAGAGACTCAGCCAGAGCTTTCCATGTGGCTGCCTGTCTAACGGCTGAAAATGGCTCCTTTAAAGATAAGATCAGCTTTTCTCCTTGAAGCCAGAGCTCTGAAGAACTAGAAAACATGTGCTCACTTCTTGCCATAGAATGGGTAGGAAAAAATCTATGCTCCTTATGAATTTAATGTGAGCAAAAAGAACAAATTTATTTGAATTAAAATGCATGCAGTACACATGTCAGAACCAATGTGCGTACAAAAGCCACAGATTCCCAAAATGAGCAAAAAGCCATGGGTAGTACTAGCATGAGACAGTACCAGTCATGTGAGGATGACAGAATTCTACATTCAGCTCCAATCCAGAACAGGGTCTAGCGTGATGCAGTTTGGGTCAGCTCTGAGCTAGGACTTGTTTAGAGCCTGGTGCTGGTAAGCTTGACTTTATGTATTCTGGGTCTCTATAGCCAAACCTGATTTGATCACAGGAGCTGCTTGTCCCACGATATGTGTCAACATGGGCATTTTCAGGCTTGTCAACTTTGACACCGTGGGCTTATTTATACCAGGAAATTCAACTTCAAAAATTTCATACAAGTTTGTGCTTTTACTGGTGTGCTTGTAAAAGTTGCAAAAGGCTAGAAAAGACTATGGATCCAGACCCTTCTAATAAATGTTGCCAATTCACCTAATGTACTTAAATGCTGGATTTAGCATTTGACATTCATAGCTGACTGAGTTGTAAATACATTCACATGTCAGTAGGTTACTATAGGTCATTTCACAGTTAGAGATATTGAAAATCACAGGTTGTTCCTGTGAGCACAGGAAGAACATCTGTGTGTTCCAGATGGTAGGTGACCCCTACATACATTCCAAAAGACATATTCATATTGGAAAACTAAAACTTTGAAGTGGAACAGAGGTAGCAGGTACTCTAATCATAGAAATAAAACAAAATTCGAGAAAGCAAAGTGAGCAACTGAATTTTCCCATATGAACTCATTGTTTCCAAACATCCAGGGCTCAAGACACATAATGTTTTAAGTGATGCTACATGGGTCAAATTCCTAAAGAAATCAGTGTAACTTTTATCCATATAAATTATTAATGGAAAGAGGACTTATTTTTCCTTCAAATCATAGTCCACACTCTATCTGTTAAACTCATCACTTCATCTTTCCCTGAATCTCAGCACAATTGCTCACAGCACACTGTGATGTAAAAAAGGATTATCTGAGGACTCTTTTACTCTGGGATATAATTAACAAAGTGTCTGTCTTTGATTTTGTTCCAGATTTCAGTATGGACAGTCATTCCCTTCGACCTCAGGTGTTAATCAAACTTAAGATAAACCGCCTAGCAAAAGAAAGTTGTTCTGACTTCCAGGCTGAGGAAAACAAGCGTGTGTAGTTTCTCTACATTTGACAGAATGGCCAAATGGGAAGCAAAGGTACATTTAGATATTTTATAAGCCTCCTGCTTGGCAACAGTAAAGCAGCAATCCCTGGAGGGCTTGTTCCTGACTGAACTCCATCAAAGCACTTATCTTTCTAGAAAATACCTGTGGACAGCAGACACAAACTTGACCAGCAAGACTGCAACATGTTAAGACTTTAAAATCTTTTAAATATGCTGCAGGGAGTGCTCACATTTTAACAGGCCCAGTTTGTAAAATGATCCCTTTGCTCTGGCATCTTAACCCATGATTTCTGTCACTCAGCAGCTACTCCTTAATTGGGAGAATGATTCAGCCAAAGGAGTGGCCTCTATATGAACACACAACGTCTGATTTTTCTTGATGATGTCTGATGTGACAAGTTTCCACCTCCAACAGGAGCACAAATGCTCCTCTTCGGCTGACAGTGTTGTTTTTATTTTGTGCTTCTTCCCTTTCTACAAGAATGCACATGGATCATGCCTGCAAACAGTCACTTTTCCGTGATTAAAATGTAGTGCAAAAGTTACATCCACAGTGTTGGTGTGTATGATCAACAGCTGGGCTTCATACTGTGTGAGAAAAAAGCTGGGGACATTCACAAACAAATTGAAGACAGTCCCACAAAGATTACAATTTTCTGCTCCTTTTCTTTCATTTCTGTAATTTCTTCTTTCAGACAACTTCATTGATCTTTCTCACGGCTTTAACATTGCTCTTATCTAAATATACTGTCTACATTTTGGGTAGATTGTTAAGAAGACCACAGAGTCCTTTTATCTCTCTGTCTACAAAATTTGCAACATATTTTCAATTTACTGAATGTCAATCATAAAAATGATACCTCGCCACCAAAAATATTTGATCCCCAGTTATACTTCCTATATAGAAAAGTCACTAAAGGACTCACTTTAATGGGAGGCCTATAAATGGTAGGCAGACTGTTCTGGAACAAAAATGTGACTGTATAGCCATTATGGCAAAGATCACTAGTTCACAACTGTGGAAATACTGAGGTAACTCAGCTTTCCTAGATGGAAGTGTAGCATAAAGGAATGGGAACTTAATCCCATATTTATAACCCTTGGCTGAAGCTGTAGACGTATGTCCTCTTCCAAATCCATCTAGGTCAGCTGAAGATAATATCAGCTCCCCTTCCCTGCCAGCTCTTTTGGCGCCACAGCGCAGCCTGCATTAGGGGTGCCTTCTCACACCTCCTTGTCCAAGGCTGACTTAGGAATTTAAAGATTTGAATATACTACTGCCTTTTGAATGTCTTTGCCCTGAATTTTACAGTTCTGTGTAGCTGAAAATTGCCTGTGCACCTCATGACTCTATGTCATACCAGATTTAGTGCATAGTTGATATAAAACCATAGAAAGCAGGTACAAAACCTCTGACACTTCCTGAAGTGCAGATGGAAATTTCTATATAAAAGAATCTTTACAAATAAATATGAACAGTAAAAATCAGTAATGTTATCAGTACAGTGCTGCCAGTTGGCAGGGTGGAATTGAACCCCAGAATTGGACCCCAGAGAGAAACCTCTCAGGCTGCTTTGTAACTTACCTTGAAAACATGTCCCAGTGATGTCCCAGTTTCTTTCTTCACTATATGTTTTTCTCTAAAGTCACTCATATATTTGAGTATATTGAAGGTTGTGATAAATGAAGCTGAACATTTTGACCTATGAACCATATTGGGTAGAGACGCTCCTAGAAGAACGTGCTTTAAACATGATATGGTGTGAGAAGTGGTATAACGACTCTGTGAGGTTCAATCCCCTTTAGATTTTATTTCTGCTAGGTCAGATTCCAGCATATGATGTGTACTTGTTCGAAGTTCAGAGACTTATAAATAGCAAATGCTTTCAAGGTTTACCTAACCGGCTTTGACCTTATTGAAGTCACTGTTGTATGCATAGAACATAAAGAGCAAGCCACTTTAACTCACAGTCTATCTTAGTGTTCAAAGAAGGTGTTTTACAAACAAATTTATATGAATGTAGTTGATTCTTGTCTAGTTTTTAGTTTTTATCATTAAACAATAACCAAGACTATAATGGTATAGACTTTAAAAGCATCTTGTGTTATGTATAGACCAAACAGTTGGTTCTCCACTTACTTTGAAATTGAAGTTATCCATAATGAAGTGTATTACCTCTTCCTATTACTGTATGAACAGAAACTGCTGAATATTTACAATATCAAGGCTCTTGGAGATCATGTGAAATTATTTATAGCAGATAGTATAATACATTTGGTCTTCTTTTTAGGAATATAAGTAGAGCTAATTCTATGTGAGAGCAGGTGCTGCAATACTTTTCTGGAGTGTTAGCAGCATGGCACTCAAGATCATTCTGTACAAAATTAGCTCTTCAAGACGCTTGAAATCTGCTTGAAGGTAATAGATTATTTCTTTTTTAGTTAAACCATTAAAAGCCTTACCTGAAAAGCCCAATACTAATGTTACATTCAAAAGTAATCTGTGCTCACCTCACCCTCCAAACTACACATGCTGCCATGTTTTATTTAAAAAAAGATTAATTTAAATAGGGTGTGCAATAATTTTGTAACCAATATCACATGGTTCTATCATGCAAATAATGGATTGCCTAAGCAGCAGATTTCACTAAGCCTCAGATGGCCGGGCATCCCATGTGTGCAACTTTTTCTAGAAATTTCTTACATGTAAGAACCTCAGAACATATGCCATATTTAAATGGTCCTTCTATTTTTGGCCACTTTTCGTAGAAAGTTCCTTGTCTCCTCAGAGGTTGCCTGTATTGCCTTCTCTGCCACACCAACACTTTCTGCTGACTTGATCCTTTCTTGTGTCTACCTTGAATTCTTCCACTTCTTCTCGTTAAGATTTTCAACCTGTGTTCCTAATTAGCAGTAAACTTCTCCAAAATTTAACTATAAACATGCGGGGGAGATTTGAGATCTAATTTCCCTCTTGTTGAAAGACACCAAATAGTAACTTCATCCCTTGAAACAACTCTGATAAATTCTGGCTAACTGTGCAGGGCCTGGGGTTCCTGTAAGGGAATTTCCTAACCTTTCAGTGCCTAGAGTATCATGTAAGCCTGAGGCTAAGATTTCCTATTTGTTACGGAGCCTCTTTCTTTCTCTCCACTGTCACCAGTTCAGCCTAATGTAAATTCCTTTTCTAACATAAGCTGGCACCTAGAAGCAGGGCACCTTCTCTCAGATACGAAGTTCTGTGCAAACAAACTCAAAAGACATGCAGACAGCCATATAAAATATCCCTAGGAGTAAGAAATATTTAGTCTGAGCTCAGCTGTTGTCAGATTCTCCACCAGCAACTGAGTGGCAGTAATCCTGTATATGTGTGTAATTTTGCAAATGTGAGGTAATTGGATTTAATTGAGCCTGCAGCAATAAAGAGTTAAGATAAACTGAATTATCTTGTATTTACTGCAGATTAAGAGCATAGGAAGGCAGCCACCATGGCAGCTGATGAGTGGTAGCTTTTTAAGCTCTGGAAATGAACTTTATGTTATATTCAAGTATGCTGTGGTAGCTCTCAAAAGCTGCAGATAGGATTATCTGCTGTGGTACTAACTATATCAATAAATAATAAAGAAAAATAAATTTAAAAAACAAACAAACAAACAAAAAAACCCCCACAAAAATACCAAAAAAAACCCCAAACAGCAGAAAAGATCAGCCTTGAAGCAGATCTGAGTGTGAGACTGGCTACACACTGCACTGTCCTGTTCAGGCTGGGGAGCAAGAGCTGAGGGCAGACGGAAGGCCAAGGGGACAAGAAGGGGATGAAGCTGAGCTGTCCAGTCAGCCAGGTGGGTCTGGACCAGTCAAGCAAGGCACACATGCCCCAGCAGGCATCAGAGGCTAGGGCCTGAGCAGAAAAGTAGTCCTCAGGGCCCCCAAGGAGGCTTCTCACAGCCTTGTCACCAATAACAAGCCTTAAATTGCTTCACAAACGCTTGTTAAAGTAGCCGTGCTTTGGAAGGTGACAAACTTTCAATGTACTCTGTCCATGTGACTTGAAAAGTAAATGGAAATTGGGAAACAAAACCAACATGGACAGCAGAGAAGCAGCATGGGATGGGAGGCATGCATCTTTCTCATTTTTCTCATTCATGCCTGGAGTTATCATACAATATAATTTGGAAGGGGCTGCTAGATGTCACTGGTTTGCTTGTCTCTCTCTTCCACACCTAAGTAGAAAAATTTGGCCTGTAGTCAGAAAAAGATCAAATGGTTGGACTCAATGATCTTAAAGATCTTTTCCCAACCTAAGCAGTTTTTTGATTCTAAGGAAGGCACATATACTTCCTTTCTCTGGCTTCTGCAGGCTCAGGGATTCAGAGAGAAAATTGAAACAGGTCTACAAGCAGCATAAGAACATCTAAAGCACTGCAAACAATGAAGAATAAAATGGAAATATGGTTTGAAGACTATGAGATCCTTCAAATGTGTCAGAGGCAGAGAAATAGACTGTATTTCTTCAAGGGTTACACAATATCCACCACAAATTACTTTTTCTCCCACTTACCATCCTTTCTGAGAAAAACAAGCCTACAGATACTTCATTGCACTTATTTTCTTAACATCTCCCACTCATCTTAATTGCTCTTTTATCCAGAGGTAAACATTTTAATCAGGAACCTGTAAACAAACACTTAGATCCATGTTCCTGTCTATTTTCTATGCAAAATAAGAAATAGAGGATGCAGTGCCAGTGAGACATGATTTTAGTCTTTGTGCTCTGACCCTTTTGGAAGACTGAGCCCATCTCCAGCACAAACTGGGATGCTTGAACTTCAGTGTAAATCCAAATCCACCTCTGCAGAGCAGAGATCTATCCTAAATCCAGAATAAGGTGTGTTAAACTGTGCTGGACAAGGTCAGTACCTTAATACACACTATTTTTATGTTCCTGCTTGAGTTTTCTTCTTTATTCCCTTGGACCAGCATGTAATATGTCTGTGCTGCAACTGCAGCTGAGACCAGATTCCTCCATCTCCCCATTCTTGCGAAGACCTGCAACACCTGGAGGTGCTGAAGGCTGTTATTCCATCAGCTGAGCTTGCGTTAGCCTTGACAGACAACACCTTAACGGGTACAAGCCAATGAGAAAGGAGAGGCAGCTTTCCTGGGGTGACATGGAGAGGAGCCCTTTCTGTGGCACTGTGAGATTTCACCACAAGCCAGCGGATCTGAGCCAATAGAAGGGCTCTGGATAGCTCTTCACTTCTCAAACCAGTCCAGGATGGTAAAATGCTTCCTCATTTCCTCTTGAAAAACTGCCACACCTCTCCTGTCCGCCAAGTGGGGTTTGGGACTTATTTTGGCACCTGGCACAACCGGCGGCCAAGCACAAGCACCCTGGCTCACGGCTGCCAGAGAACTCCCAGCCCAGCCACAGCCCAGCCAGGACAGCCCCACGCTCTGCCTGCACCTCTGCACAGCAAAGGGCTCTCAGAACACCGTGGATTAACCACGTACGGCCCAGGAGAGCAACTCGGACCGTGCTACACAGAACTGCACTCTTTACAACCACCTGACATGCAGCAAGACAGCTGAAATCCCAAACAGCATCTGCTTTTAAATCTCTATATTCTATTAGCAAATGGTCTATTAACTGTACCCCAGTGACTAGTTGTGGAAGCAGTACCCAGTCTCTCTAGCTAAAGTAATAAAAATAACCTAATCACTTCTCTGGTTTTCCCACTCAGAAAGCTGCTGTGCATTAACCCAATCCATCATACCAAAGATTTCATTTTGTTTCTGCATTTCAGCCCTAAAAGGAGGCTGTCAAGCTTTTATGATAAAAAAATAATTGCCTCCTTCAGCAGTGGTCCCCATTTAAATAAATCTTTTAAAGAAACATCCTGGGTGTATTTTTCCTTTCTTTCACCCTGACAAGAAGAAATAAAACATCCCTCAGCCCATTATTCTCTCCTTCTTCCAAATTCACATTTAAAAAAACAAGCTGGCTGTGTTTATTATCTCTCATCTTTTATAAGCAGTTGTTTGTTCAGTCAGAACTTGATACAAAGCTAATGGAAGTCAATATGCTTTTTGAGCTGTCTTAATTAAGTCTTGGGTGAGGCGACACAAAAACACAGTGTAAGTGTGACATATTTTACTATAATGTTGAGTAGTTGGTGTTCTAAATCAATAAATGATTGATTTTTTTTTTCTCTGGTGGGATTGGTAGCAACTCCTGTTAGGAATTTAGCCTGGCATGTTAATGATAAGATAATGATATGGTAAAACTCTTTACAAAGCTGCCCATAATAGGAATTGTCAGCTTCTAACTACATGTATGAAAAGCTGCAGTTTCAGTTGGACACTGAATGATGAATAGCTGGGGGAAATTTGACATGGCAAGATCCAGCCACCCACAAGAGTGAGTGTGGGGAAAGAACAATGTTTCGTACATTTTTTCCAAACTTCTAAAGCCTGCTCTTAAATCTAGAGGTTCACACAAATCACTTGAAATCTAATGTGAGACAAGTGGCTTACACGTGAAAAACTTCCTGTCTTTTTCCATCCAATATGATCCAGTTATAAGCTTTTCAGAAACAGTGATTTCACCTGTTCAGAAATCAATAACTGTCTGGGAACTGCGTCCTTCCTGAATGTGTTCCAGATGGAAGATGCAGAAGGCAGAGCAAGATTTCAGTTTCACCTGGGCACAGCAATAAAGGAAAATGAACTGGAGCAGCCAGGTCTGGGAAAGGACCCCAGGGTGAGACTGGGAAGGGGCTGCGGGCAAGGGGAAGAGGCAGCAGAAGGAAAGACCTTGTGTGGTAGCACAGGAAGAAGAAGCCTGTGAAGAGAGATTTGGAGCTGACCAAAGGCAGAGACAAGGGGAAGGGAGGCAGAAATGTGGAAATGGGCAGTTTGCAAAGTGGTTTCTAAGAAGTAACAGGGAACAAGTATGTTAGGGAAAGAAATAAAAGATGGGCAGCCTGAGGCTAAAAATGGTGAGATGAAGAGGCCATGGGTTATCTTTTTCCATCAGACAATCAGTGTATTTTCCAGCAGTCATAGAATCCTAGAGTCCTAGAATGCTTTGGGTTACAAGGGACCTTAAAGATCATCTAGTTCTAAACCCCCTGCCATGGGTAGAGACACCTTCCAATAGATCAGATTGCTCAGAACAGTATCCAACCCTGCCTTGAAAACTTCCAGATATGGGGCATCCGCAATTTCTCTGGACAATCTGTTCCAGTGCCTCACCACCCTCCCAGGAAAGGATTTTTTCCTAATATCTAATCTAAACCTACTGTTTTCAGTTTGAAGCCATGTCCCCTTTTCCTATCACTACATACTCTTGTAGTCTGTTTCCACCTTTCCAGTAGGCTCCCCTCAAGTACTGAAAGGCTGCAACTAAATCATCCTGAGTCCTGCTAAGAGAGCTTGTCTGGGTCACCCTGAATAGCAAGAATCTGTTGACATCACTGAATTTAGGAGGAACACCCCTGAGTAAGTAACTATGCTCCAATATGGGATTCAAACACAAGCTTCAAATCACTAGCAGGCTTTAGGTCTTATGTTTCTCTTCATCTTGCCATCACTGGGAGAAAAGACCCATCACTGTGTTTCCTGCAGAGCTCCAAAGCAAATGGCTCTGAGGTTCTTTTTTCCTTACCCTTACCTAGTGCTTTCTTTTCTGGCATTAGCAAGACAGCAGAGGGGAGTGGTGAACACAGCTCATGGATAGCTCTGGAAGGGTGCCCAGAAAACAGGAGCATGAAGGGAAAGAGTCATTCTGGGCAAAAGTGGAGAGTGTGAGAGCACAGAAGTTGAGTGAGGCTTGAAAAAGGGTCAGAAATGTGTGATTTCGGCACTCAGAGCACACATACCCACACAGTGTGCTGCATTTCTTCCTGGGATTTCCCAAACACAAAAGTATGTGCACATGGCACACAGTATGGTATTTCTGGGGAGTGGCTATCAGAGCTTGCATAGCAAATCTGATTCTTTCCAGAAACATGTGCCTCTTTGGGTCTTTCAGTTACATGGCAGTGGCTGATGTTTCTGTACAGTGATTATGAAATAGCAGACCAATGTGCACTAAGAAAAAAGAAAAGGGACAGTCTTCTTTAGCACTGCTGAGAGAAGTAAGAGTTTATACATCAATAGCAACCTAACTGTCCCCATGTGAAGTGTCTGACATACTCAAAAGGGTTTTGCTGTTGAAGACTAAATTTCTTTCTTTAATAAGATATATTTGTGTTATTACCAAATAGCATAGAATATAGTATTAAAGAGAGCCTCATTCCAGCACTTCAATTATTTATCTGAAATTCTCCTACAAATAACTACATTTTTAAAATCCTGATTTAAAGGCATTGTTACTTAGCAGATGGTTAATTTCAGTGAATTGCCAAGCAGCCAAAGCAATGTTCATATCAGCAGCTACAGGAACAACACAGCATGGCCATAAAAGGAAAATTCTCTATAGAATTGACATAACATGTCACCCATGTGACAGAATTCCCAACATAGCTACATAATATGAAGACAAGCAGAAATCTGTTTTCAGTCTAGTGTTAGCCTGGCTTTATAATGAGCTTCCAGAGATGGTAGTGGAGAACCATTTCAAGTAACTAACCAAATACCTACAACGTTATTTTATTGGCAAGTGCCATTTGCATTGTTGCAAAACTAGAGCACGGAATCCAGGCAATAGTCACTAAGAGGAAGTCAATTCACCCTGTGCAGCCTAGGAAGCTCCTGTGGGTCTGCTGTAAATAGTAGTAGAAGCACTTTTGCTTCAAATAGCAATTCTTATGTGCCACCACTCTGATAACGGACACTTCTACAGAGATACTTTTATATCTGGTTAGCACGTGCAATCAAACACAGCAACAACTCTACTGTGGAATATCACAGAATGACAGAATGGTTCAGGTTATCAGTCAACTCTTTAGTTCATCTAATCCATTCCCACTTATCAAGCAGGATAAGGCAGAGCTCCTTGCCCAGGACTCTAACCTGATTTTACTTGATTCCACGGACAGAAACTCCACTACCTCTCTGAACAACCCATTCCTGTGTTTGCTGATCCTCACATGCTTTTCTGCAGAGCTGCTTTCCACTTGGTGTCCCCAGCCCATACTGATACTCAGCGTTACTTGTCTGCAGGTCCGGGATTTGGCATTTCCTTTGTAGAACTACACAATTCATCTTTGCCCAATTGTCCAGCCCATCTAAGCTCCTCTAATGAGAGCACACCATCTGGCATACCNTGAAGTTTTTGGTGTTCAGATTGACCTTTCTTTCCTCTCTCTTTTTTTTTTTTTTAGTTTATTCCCATTGCCTCTTGTTCTGTCCCTAAGCACTGCTGAAAAGATCTTGTTCATGAGCATGTACACACACTGATAGAATCCCACTCAGCCTTCTCCAGTCTGAATAGTCTCAGCTCCCTCAGCCTTTCCTCATAGTGGATGCTCCACTCTTTTCATCACCTTTGTGACTATTTGCAGGACACTTTCCGGTGTCTTTATGTGTCCTGTACTGGAAAGGCCAGAACTGGACTCAGTACTTTAGATATTTTCTTATCAGCTCTGAGAGAAGGACCATTTCTATCAACCTGAGAGCAATGTTAATGCTGTGCTGTTGGCCTTCACCACAAAGGCACATTTCTGGCTCATATTCAGTTTGCTGATCCTCACATGCTTTTCTGCAGAGCTGCTTTCCACTTGGTGCCCTCAGCCCATACTGATACTCAGTGTTACTTGTCTGCAGGTCCAGGATTTGGCATTTCCTTTGTAGAACTACACAATTCATCTTTGCCCAATTGTCCAGCCCATCTAAGCTCCTCTAATGAGAGCACACCATCTGGCATACCCACCACTCCTCCCAGTCTTGTGTTGCTTGCAATCTCACTATGGGAGCACTCTGCTCCACAGCCAGTAGTGGGGGTCTTTAGTTGAATATTATTGGTCTCAGTATTAATTTCTGGAATACATTTCAAGTGATTTGCCTCAAACTGGGCTTTATCACAATGACTGCAATCCTCTGGGTGTGACCATTCTGCCAATTTTCGATGCACCTCATTATGAACAATCTAATGTGCATTTTGTCAGCTTATCTGTGAGGATGTTGTGATGCACGGTGTAAAAAGCCTTACTAAATTCAGATTAAACAACATTCTCCATTTTACCCTCATGCACCAAGATAATCCCCTCATGGAAGAAGACTGTCAGGTTGGTTAAACATAATTCCCCATTTGTAAATCTCTGCTGGCCAATCCCGATCACCTTTTTCTCTTTCACATGTCTGGAAAAGGTCTTCAGGATCAGGTGCTATATATCAGTCCCTACACAGGGACTGAGCTAATGCTGACCAATCTACAGATGCACAGATCCTCCTTCTTTCCCTTCTTGAACATTCCATTGCAAATGTAATCAAGAGTGACATCAGCTAGCTCCTTCAGCACTTATGTATACAATTTCTCAGGCCCTATGGACTTCAGGATGTCTGGCTTGTTTAAATGTTTTCTAACATGATTCTAGTTCACCAGAGTAAATCTTTCCTATTACATATTTTCTCACTGCTTTAAGGGGACTGAGATATTCTAGTATTATATATTATTCATTATGTAAACAAGCACACATACACACACATATAAACATTTATTTATAATGCATATTGGCTAGATATGTAAAGCTATAGAGGTGTTTATTTTTTATGAAAGTTATCTACTTTATGCAAGATATATATCTATATCTATACCTATATATAGATTAGGTTTTCTGTTAAGTAAGGAATCACTAAGAGATGGGCTGCCAAAAGCCTTAAAGAAGCATCAGAAGAAAAGTCTGAGAAGATGAGTAGGCTGTAAAGGTAAGATCTGCGCTGCCAAAACAATGAGAACTTTTTCAACCACTTGACATGAAAAAGGTAAAAGATCTTTTGTTGTTGTTACAATCAGTTTTCCTTTCCTTCATTCAGTTCCATGGACTAGATACACATTTCCTTATCCACCCATTAGGCTTGATGCCTTGTGAGTCAGGGCAATGCTGACCAGATGATGCACAGTGATTCAACCCTGGAAATTCACACTTTCCAGTCATGTACCAACAGGTGCATTTATGAAAATGAACATTTTGACCACGTTAGTTTGGCATTTCACAGTAGGAAATTCAAAAAGCAATTTTCAGTGTTATAAAATCATCTTCCTATCCTGCAACCTGAGCTGCAGGGCATCACTATACACCTTGTACAACACCACTGATTTCAGGGAAAGTTTTTCAAGGCTGTAGAGTCAGCTCACATAAATCAAACAAGATCAAAGCCAATGCTGGAAAGGCTTAGGCTATCAATTATGATGAAGTATAATAAATGGAGGACCCGGTGACATTTCATTTTAAGACACACATGTAACTGTCAGGGCTCAGTGACATGACACTATCAAAAAGTGATGTGACTGTTCTGAAAAGCATAGCTGCTTGATTATTTTTCCCACTTGTGAGTTGATGCATCTTTCAAAAGCCTTGAGCTTCTTTCTAAGATGTCATTTCTTCCCCCAGCATAGAAAGCAGTTTTTTGTGGACTCGCCTTCTAATTAGGAAAACAAGCCACAGATGTTCTTGAAAGAGCATTAAATTCCGTAACTAAGCCTCTACCCACTGAAAACATACCTCTCTTGGAAAGGCAACAGGAGAGCTGTGCCACAGCTCAGCTGTTTACAAGCAGCCTTCCATTCACTCCCATCTCTGGGACCAGATGTGACAACAATACTACAGGCTGCTTGCTGTTCACTGTTTGCCTTTTGTGCTCCTGCTCCCAGGGGCCTGCCTTGTCACTTCTGAAGCTCAAATTTGTGCACGACTGGCTCCATGCCAGGGCCACAGTAAGTATTCCTCACAGCACTGAGAAACGCCTTATATCACAACTAATCAAATCTTGCTGGTTTTTGGGTTTCTTTTTTTGTTAATTGTGGAGCAACTTGCTATAAATATGCATCAAGTTTTAACAAGACAGATGCTAATTAATCTTGGATTCTGAGATGCCCTGTCAGTTCAAAGTGCGCTGAAGTAATCTCAAAGAAATAATGGCAGTGGCAAATTCAGGCCTTAAAAGAACATATGTTTAACACAGATGGTATGTATTTAAACATATCATTTGTACAGTTGAATCCACTTTTGGAGTCTACAAATACAGCCACCTTTTGCACACACTGTAAGAAAGTCAGAATTCCAGATTTCCATTTGCACATCAAAACAGTTATATTATACCCAGGCGTCATGCATATGATGAAACTGTTTTGATTAAAAACAAAACCAGATTGTTATAATGGGATCCCATTGTATCTGTGAAATTAATCTGTTTTAATACTTGGGAAGAGCATCTGTTTTTAATGGAACAAAAGTACTTCAGCCAGTATAGCAAATAACACTCTAAAGTTTCCAGACTTTCCACAGAAGGGATTCCTTGGTAAAGGTGACTTAGGCTTCCCATGTTTCCACATTGAAGACTGTGATTCAGATATTTCCTATGACAGAATAGTCCTATTAGCTTTGTGTTGACAAATTGAAATGTTAAAAAGAAAGGGAACAATAGAAGGCCCTCTACAAAGCAATTTTGTTTTAAAGTTGCAAAGTTAAAGGTCTCATGAAAGAAGGCACAGCAGACTGCAAACTGAAGGACTGTATTCTCTGCTTCCTTTATAATACCTTTCACAAAAGCTTTTTACGTAATTGTGCATTAGGTCCCTGATAAACTATTCCATTTGAGTGTCATCACAGACGGGTAGCATGTTTGTAACCCTGGGATAACATACCTTCTCATCTGACCACAATCCCTTCAGAAGAAAGGCTGCATCACTGTGAGCATAACTGGCTACTGAGTGTGACTGACATTTTAATAGGATGAAAATTTAAAAGTCTGTTCAAAACATTCACAGTAAGATCTGTTGCTAAGATATTTATACTTTCCCGTAAAGCAACCTTCTAATATAGTTCCTACACACCATGCAATCAAGTGAGGTTAGGTCCCTCAAGTGGGAAGCAGGAATATTCTATCCAGACCCTACCTGTCAGGCCTAGCAGTATTCATAGGTGTTGTTCCATTGGAGTCAATTAGATTATGACAATTGTTCAGTTGTGCACAAGTGGTTGCAGGATTGAAGGCTGCTGATAAAGGCAGAAAAAAATGAGAGGTTTTGAGGATGAAAGCAATTTCAAGGGACACCTTAAGTTACAATTGCTTTAAGCTAACAAATAATTTTTACACAATTTCTTTTTAAATTAAATGTCCAATTGGTTTTCAAATAGACTGAACATCTTTCAAACAAGCAGTGTTTCCTACTCCAGGCACTTGCAAATATTTTAAAGTTTTATGAGTGTGGAGCTCTTTCTAAACATTTTAAAGTGCTTGAGATATTTTATTCTTGAAAATGGAAATGAATTAAGCTATGTGTTCAAACAGGCAGTTCAAAGACATATTGAAGCAATTTGTAGCAAACAAAAGGCTCACAATGAAATAAAAAGCAAGTAAGTATAAAAACACAAACCATTTAAAAACAAAATTAACGGAGCCAATGTTTTATCATCGCTATTAGACAATCGGAAAGAACTTGAATGAGTGCTTCCTTTTACTACAATTGTCCATGACTAGACTAACCTCCCCTGACATTGATTTTACCAGTCCTTCTCTCCTTTCTCTTCTTCTGTCCCCAGGCCTTTGTCACTGGAATTAAATGTTGCAAGTTATGCCACAAAGGCACACTTACCCTGGAACTGGTTTTCACCAGCCTCCTCACAAGCAAAACTGGAAAATTTTCCTGGAGTAAAAGTGTTCATACCAGTATGAAATCATTCAGATAAAGTTGCACCAAGAATTCCAGAGAAAATTTGTTTTTCTTCTCTTGACCAGACCTAAATTTCGTCAATTCTTCTTCTGAACTAGTTTCCTACTGTGTGTTTTGCTTCATGTGGTTATAGATATTTAGAAGTCAGGTATTAAAGTGCAAGTTACTGAGGCTTACCTCCCTTTATAGCTAATAAAAAAATAAAATTATGTCAGAGACAATCAGCAGTCATCCCCTAGGATTAGCTCGAGTACCATTTTCAGATTACATGGCTCACCTTCACTAGGAGCCTGTTTTTAGGTATACCTGAGAGGGAAGTGATACTCCAACTTGGAACTAGGATCTGTGTAGGAAATATAACAGATTTAAAACCTAAATTTAGAGGACCGAAGAGAGCATCCTAAAGCCTCATTCTAAAACAGTCACAAGACTCTTTTCAGCTAAACACTCAAACTAAGACTCAATTCAGCTACTTCATAAGTGCCCCTGGAGAAAAGTATCCAGCATCCTTTTCAGATGTACGCAGTTACCTGAGTCTAGCAGATATAACACAGACCCGTTTGTCCTGCTTGTGTCAGGAGAGGCAGCTGTAGGCCAGATGGCACAGCCTAGGACATCTCTATTGGCATTAGATGTCTATATTTAGACTGCTGAATCATGCCTCAAGCAACATGTCCGCTGTATTTCTCTCTGGATCCCGCTGAGTAAACCTCTGTTGACAATAGTGGGAGTTTAGACTAGTGGCCCATGGGTGACACCTACATAATATAACCACAGTTTGGGCATCTTAGACTCAAATTTACTCTCACATACCACTTTTGGGTGAGATTATCTCTGTCCCTCAATTAGATCTCAAATGCTAAGATCATCTTGATTATATGGCTGTGTATCTAATTGCTTTCCTTTATGTCTCTGCATATTCCCTACCTTGACCATAACATGCTGCTGCTTAAATGAGTCTTTATTACCCTTTCTTATTGCTGCATCTCAGAAAACTTTTGTCCTCGCAATTTCTGTAGCGTGGTTCAAATAGGTCCTTCAAGAATAAACAAAATCTTCATATGTGTGTAATGGTATCAGGACATGGTCTCAGTCTCATTGACTAGGCTGGGGTCAGGGCCCAAAGACATAGAAATTGTGATGAGGTCTGGCTTCTAGACAGATATTTGGCTGTTGATACAAAAGTGTGGCTTTCATTACATAATCTTGCCATCCAAATTCAGGGCAAATACTAAATTTTTCTGAACTAAGCTGTCTGAAGTAAATCACAAAGGGAGGAATTGGGGGATGAATATGTTGTTGACCACTGTTTTGCATGTTCTTTGCTTAGCATTTTTCATGTAACAGCTGTTACATCTTAGTTTCAAAACCCATTGCTTCAGCTCCCCACCCTAAAATCAGCAAAGTTTTGCTGTTATGTTGCATTGACTTCCTCTCAGCACTAGACTGCACTTCCCCCACTGTTCTGTCTCACCTAATAAAAAGTATTCTTTCTTACTTTTGTTTATTTTACGGTTTTGCAACTCTGAGCTCCTTTCCACCAATATATTTGCATTAAAAACCACTAACTCATATACATAGTTGAAGTAGAAAGATACATTGTCAGTAAAACCTAGAAAGGCATTACTTCCTCTGTTCTTTCACCAGAGTTTTTTTTCCCTTTTTCTTTTATAAATCATGCAAAAAGTTTCATACTTCAGACTTAATCTTGCAAATGCATGTGCACATGAAAAAAAGTAATCACATCACAGCTCTCATTTGAAATCAAAGAGATCATTAATGTGTTCGCAAGATTACAATTTTCAACTTCTTATAGAAGTACAGAATCATATAGGTTTGAAAAGACCCATAAAATCATCCTTGAATAAGTTCCCCCTCTTACTAGTCTACAGAGAATTATGTGCATTTTGGAAGTAGTTCAGTAAGATTTGTCTTACAAAACTGTCATCAGTGGAAAGGACCTTTAGCTGAGCAATAGCAGGTTAAAACGAACACAAATTGAGATATAATAGTTGTTATTTCTAATCAGCCATGATGTGAAGGTATGGATTTCATTCCCTTTCCTAGCATTTGACATTTTCACCTTGTACTTTATGACTTATATAGTTAGCAGAACAGAATGACAGCTTCACTTGTGAAGTTATTGTAAATGTTATTCATAACAAGCTAATTTGTTGTTGTTGTGGTAAATTGGAACTGTTGCTTCTCAAGGGCATTTATTCATTGAGATTGTGATCTGTTGCGTTCATGTTTTATGTTTGGTTAATCTAGTGAGCGCTGCGACCAGATGTCCTCCTTGAGAGCATGGTGTTATCAAAAGTCAGCTCTGAAGGGTAGAGTTACATTCTAAGGACTCTCAGAAAAGAAAAATAGATAGTATTTACTGTGGGTAAAATCTACTGTTATACTACTGAAGTTTTGCTCAGTACCAAACAAGTCATGAAGAAAAGAATTCTGGCAAAAAAGATGAAAAGAACCCAAGCCAAACAACCTCCCACTGGTAATTCTGTGTGTGTGGATATACCAATTCAAACAGAAAGGCAAAGTGGGCTTCTTAAGATAGTTGTCTCACAACTATCTTGAGAGTTTTTCTGTGATTTGAAACTGGCTGCAAAACTCTTCTATTAAGCAAGGCTATTCCCTTAGCAAAGTCTCCAGACCCATGAGAAGAAAATCTACAATCTCTGTTTTAAAAAAAGGCTGCTACTTCTTGGTTGAATCAGGCACATAATGGCATATGACTAACTTACAGTGGACCTATGTGACATGATTGTGCATTGTAGAAGCAAGAAGTGAAGCAGAGGAGTAAAGCCAGGACAAAGGGCCCAGAGAGAAAGACAAGTGTGTGGAGCAAGGAGCTACACCCGAAGTCTAAGAATCAGCCAGATGATGGGAACCTCATCCAACTCTCCCTTATTTCAGTGGAATTTTTTTTCTTTATGAAGGGTTTTTTTTGATTCACTTCAACAGAAGTCACATAGTGGCATTTCTACAAATGTGGGTGACCCTGTGCACTCCCTCACACTGAGAAACTGAGACTGTCTGCATGGTGTTGTGAAACAGTAAGACAGGCGTGACTGTCCTACACTCATTAAAAGCATGAAGCAACAGACAACTGAATAGCCAAGCACACTGATTTTGGCCTAAGATGCAATAGTGAAGAATAGCAGGTATTCATTTAACCTTAACTGGTTCTGAGCCCAAGGATTTGGCATTGAAGGAATCATAAATATTTATGTCCTGTGACAGACATTTCAGAAGTGTCCAGGTTGCACGTAGAAGGGATCTAACTAACTCAGGCTAGCTGCTCAAGTTCAGAAATAACCTGCTTGCTCCTCACTCCCCCATCAGAGCCAAGGGCTTGACAAAGGCTTTTTGACTGCACGCCTGTGCTCCAGCCGTCAGCAGCACATTACCCCAGCCTGCCTGGAACTTAACTGCCTTCAGCTGGCCTGCAGGAAAGTACCTTGAAAAATCACTCCCAATGCTTTCTTTTCCCAGCTAAGGGTAACAGAAGTGAGAATGACTACATGATGTCAATGAGATATTTATAACCAGCCTATTAACTAATCTAAAGAGCAGCCTCATTCATGTGGCTCTTACATACTTCCAGCCTGTTTCCCGGGCTGGAACTAAAGACTGCCATTCAAGTAGAATGGGTTTGGTGTGAAGTAAACTCAGAGCTAATCCAAGCTTAAGCACTTCCCATTTCCTGAGCTTGCCTTTAACCCACACTCTGAATACAAGGCAATTTTGGGCTCACTACATGGTTATAGTCATGTTCAAACATCAGTGTAGGAGTACCAATTAATCTTTGGTTTTAAATCAGCTCTTTCTACACAGAGCTACAGTTTCACTGTGAAGTGAAGATCTGGTTTTCATGCTGCAACCATTCCAGTGTCTCTCAAAGAAGCCAGAGGAAACAGTCCAGAATTTATCAGTATAATTTTAGTGTGGGTTTGTAATGGGCCTGACTATCCTGTCTCTTCTAATCAGCATTTTATTACCTAGGACCATTTTCTACCAAGCTGTATTTATTTCATTAAATACACACATTTCATAAATGTCATTAAATACATAATTCTTCCATAAATTTCATTCATGATCCTTTCCAACTGGCTGGATTCACAAGTGTTCAAAGTAATTCAAGTCTGGTGGCTCTGCTTTGTATGTTCTCTCTTTTTCAGGGTGAAGATGGACACTAGTAAGGGCTTTTGATACTCTGGTGGGAAAGGGATTGCTCAGGTGTGCAGCAGAGACATCCTGGGCTATCAGAGCACAGCATGGCTCCATACAGGAAAAATGGCTACAGTCTCTCAATCTTTCTACTAGAAAGTTGATGAGGGAAGAAGTCCTGGGTTTTTCAATCTGGACCGCTGCTCTGTAAGAAAAAAAAATAAGGCTGAGGAAGGAATGACAAATTATGCAGCATCACTTCAAACCAAGGGGATGTTAGAAGGGTGAGACAAACCTTGAGGGTCCTCACAGGATATTTTTATTTTTCAGAGTGTGATATTCTCCATTCATGGATGTCTTTAAATTACTCTTGCCATGGCCCTGGCCCTACTTAAAATCAGACTTTTACCAGCTAACAAAGAAGGTATCTTGGTAATTACAGGTCCAGAAAGACTGTGGCATCAGCATTGTGATCTAAAGCAGTGAGTCTGTGGATCCCACTGGCTAAGACTTCAACTATTGCTTCTGAGCCTGAACCCCATTTCTAGGATGCTGTCCAGGTTCAAGGGTCTTTGAAGTATACAGGCTTTTTTATCCCATTCATAATGTATTCAGTGAGAAGCATATAAAAATAGATAGATAGATAGATAGATAGATAGATAGATAGATAGATAGATAGATAGATGTTAAAAAAAAAGGAAGAAGTGAGAACAGAAGAACATGCTGAAGGTACAGCAGGAGAAATCACATGGTGAGGTTGGGAGTGATCTCTGTAGTTCACCTTGTCTATGTTTTATCTGTATTTTAGGAAATAGGTTAGGAGCTTTTACAGAAAGAGCCTCACTTTTTAGGTGGTGGCAACAAATAAATTACATTAGAGGCTTTTAATGGGAGTCTGAAAATATGCTAGCGGTTACATTCAGGAGAAAAGTTAGCTAAGATAACTACAGAGACCCTAAAATATTCACAGAACATGACAAAAAGAGAGTTAGAGCTCATTTTGGTGGACAAGCAAATATTCACTGCAGGTTTAGAATATTTATTCTTGCCTGTCTATCAATGATCATGATTGGGTGAAATATATTTGACCACAGTACTGCTACTAATCAGCATTATATTTTATTAAGCTTTAAATAGAAATTTTTTAATGCTTAAACTAATTGACAACATTATAGACTGGAATTTATATATAGAGCAAGAAATGCTTTAAAAAAACACATGAGGAAATGCTTAAGAACCAGTTCTTGGATGCTAAATAAAGCGCTGTGATTGAGAAACTATAAGAAATGAAATTAATTAAAAACAAAAAGATGCAGAGAGATAATTAAATCTTCAAAACAAAGATTTAGAATCTGAGAAGAAAATTGTTTTGAAAGTCAGTTATCGTAGATTTTAACTTTAAAAAGGAAGAAGAAAAGCAAAAACAGAAGGAGTCAGTTACCAGTCATCAGTGAATGGCCAGGAAACGTCACCAGTGACAGTGAAAGACCACTGGAATTCAAAATTATAACAGGGCTATTAAGAAAAGAGCAAACTGAAAAAAAACTCCTCTGCAAGTCTCAGGTCCATCACAGGATATTGGTGATGAACTCTAAACAATAACAGGAGAAAAAAAAGGTAGAACTCTTAATTTGGTCCTATATTGGAGAAAAAACATTGAAATATTCTGTTGATAAATTTGGCATTCTCAGTAAAAAATGAGCAGAAGTGTCTGCTATATTTAAATGCTTTTGAGTCAATAAAGTTTAGGCTGATTTATGTCAGTGGTCAAGACATGTGAGGTCTTGGTGACTGTCCCCAGTCAGGATTTATCTCCAGTATGTATTTAGATGGAAATAGCATCACAACAGGAATAGTACTCTTCATGCTCCTACGTCTAAAATTGTTGATTAGAATAATGGAATCATAAAGTAGTTTGTGCTGGAAGGAACCACAGGAGGTGCCTCATGTACCACTGCTCCAAGCAGGGCCAGCTGTGAGGTCAGACCGGGCTGTTCAGGGCTTTGCCCAGCCAGGTTTCACAATCCCCAAGGATGGAGCCTGCCCAGCTCCCTGTTCAGGACCTGCCTGTCCTCATGGAAAAGGTTTCAGTGCCCAGCCTACGCCCTCTCATTTCAGCTCCTGCTGCCGAGGGCTCGGCTCCTTTTCTCCCTCCCCTCCCCTCGGGCTCCGGGGTGAGGTGCCCCCAAAGCTGTCTCTGCCCAGGCTGGACCAGCCCCAGCTTCTGCTCCCAGGGCCAGGCTCCAGCGCTGAGCACTGCAGGGGTGAACTCGCTCCGGTTATCGGCGCCTTTCTGCCCTGGGGGCACCAGACAGACCTGCCCAGATGTGCTCTGGCAGGGAGTGCTGGGCACGGGGTCCTGTCCCGAGCTCCTCATTGTGCTCCTGCTCTTGTAGCCCCAGATACTGGGCCTGTCTTTGCTACCAGCTCCTGCCCAGCTTGCTGCCCAGAGCTCTTTCCCCAGAGCTGTCCCCAGCCTGTATGATTTTAGGAGGTTCTTCCTTCCCAGCTCGTTGCATTGGTTTCTTGAAATTCTTAAAATTTCTGGAGACCATCCTTCCAGCGTGTCTAGGAGCCTCTGAAAGACAGCCCTTCCATGGAGAGTATTGACTGGCCACCAGCAATTTGTATTATGTTCAAACCTGGTGAGTGTGTGGTCTACAGCCTTTTCCAGGTAACTGAAGCAGAACAGGTCCTGGGATAGACTCTATGGTAGCTACCCTGTAGCATGTTCCAGGCAGAAAAATCATTCCCTGAGATTCTGAGCCAGACCATCCAACTGGTTTGTTACTGTTCTGATTATACACCCGTCCAGACTGCAACATTGCAGGAGACAGTGTCAAATGTTCATTTGTACACATGGATATGTTTGTGATACCATTTCAGAAATTTCCTCAGGTCATGGTGTTATGTCAGTGTTTAGTCACAAGTGAGTTTAAGGTAATCACTTAAGTACTTCCCTTCCATGTCATATAATCTGGCTTCTGAGCAAAAGGCTTCTGGTTCACAGTTTTGGTCTTAAGATATTTAATCTGCACCAGATTCCTACTTCCATAGGCCATGGCCTCAGGTATCTGTGGGTAACAAAGAGCAATTTAGAACTGAGTTTTTTGGAACTTCATGGTACACTGGTAGTATTCCTATGACATCCTCAGCAAAGGCATGCTGGGGCCAGTGTAGTTTCTTTCCCATTTTGCCAAGGATGTGTCTCTCCTCATACATCTTTTTCTCTGTAGAGCATTACTAACTTGGAACCATTTTGTCCAGAATTAAGTTACTTGACCACGAGTCCCAGTCTCTTCACCCAGTATACCTAGCAATCATTCAAATAATACTCATGATAAAACCAAGGACTCTACTAATGACACAAAGACTTCATATTATTAAGATGGAATGGAACAGAAAGTGATGAAAATGGAATTGGTGACGGGTGGGTATTTACCTCCTTAAAGGTATTTCCCTTGTGAAGTATATGAGTATTAGTTGAGTTGAGTGCTTTGTTATCTACTGATTTTTAACACAGTACCTTCCAGGCAATGTTTTATTATTTTTACTTTTTCCATCACTGACCTTGGCTTCTGTTCTCTTCTTCTGTGCTCCATGAGCATTCCTCTGGGTAATGAACTTTATTAGACTAGATTTATTGTGACAGTGACCTACAAGTCATGCTGATGGAAAATTCATTATGGTTTGGGATTAGTTGCTAATCTTTGGGATTATTAAAACTATACCACTTGGACATTCTTGGTTTTATTATAATTGCCAGAGTTATGAACAAAGGGCACAGCCAGTCTAGCATCTGGTGTATGTGTATAATTTCTTATGAGCATTGACAGACAAATAAATATGAGCTATTTTCAAAGTGACCTTCTCCTTCCATCCATATTAGAATGTTCTGACAAAACTTATAATTGACTGAAGTCTTTTTATAGCAGCAATGAACATAATGACCAGGGACAGAATTTCCAGGCTGCCACGTCTCTGCTCAGTGTCCTGTCATAGCTGTGGCTCCGGTTGGGCTGCACCCGATCAGGGCAGCGCCTGTGCTCTGGCTGAGTGCAAAGACTCAGCAGCCTCCCTCCACTGTGGGGATTGGACTTCACAGCAGATTGCATTTCTAGCTGGAATAACGATGCTTTGGAAGTATCTTGTAAACCCCAGCTGGCCACGTATCCTAATGTTCACAGAATGAAGAGGAGATTAAGCCATCAGCAGTAGTCAACGGACAATTTATTTCTAAATTCTAAAAAAATCCTGCTTGTTCTCTCCATCGTGCATTACTAAATGATATTGATTTTTAATTTAGTTTACAATTCTTGCCTCAGTCTATGGTAAAAAGAAATTAGATTCATGATAAAGATTTAACCTATATTGTGAGCTTCTGGGCAACTGCACCAATTGAAGCAACTTGCTACTTCACTATAACAGAAATCCCATTGAGTTCCTGACGGCAATGAAATACCTTCCTTCCAGTCCCTGGAACACTGAGCAGTGTAATAGGAACCTCAGCCATCTGCCACAAAGAAAGAAAACATAGGACAGGGAGTAGATTGCAATTTAACCTCTTTTTTTTTGTTTCTTACTCCATGTGTCTTCACATTCCTCGGAAAGTATCTAAGGACTACAATACCATCTAAGAGTATACCAATGTGGAAAGAAAAGGGAATTTCTATTTATTTAAAAAAAAAAAAAAATCACTTTTTGGCAATATGCCAACCTGAGACATAACTGAGTCCAGTCAGTAGTAAAATCATTAACACTCACAGTGGCTTGGTTGATGTGACAGTTTGAATGACAAATGTCACTGCATTCCTAATATACTCCTAGTGACCTACACATAGACGCATATCTAATAACTTGTCAGATTAGGCACTTCACCAGCATTCAATTACCTAGGCACAGAGAAAGAAAGTGGAGCAGAAAAAGTGCATTTAATATTAGGTATGATTGATTTGGGGTAGGTACTGCAGCACAAAATATTCTATAAATGTTGTTTTATCCTATGGTCTCTTAAGATGCTTTAACAGGCTGCTCAGAGAGATTGTGGACTCTTCTCTGAGGACATTCAAAACCCACCTGGACACAATCCTGGAGAGCCTGCTCTCAGTGAGTGTGCTCTAGCAGGAGTGTTGGACTGGGGGGTCTCCAGAGGTCCATGCTAATCCCAACCATTCGGTGATTCTGTGAAGAGTTCAGAGGTAGGGGTTTTTTACAGCTGTAAAGCACTGGCAGGGACTGTCAGGAGCTGTGGACACAAAGACAGCAGTGCCTGTGAACACAGCCTCAGAGTAGGCACTGTGTGAAGAATTTGGGCTCCAACTCTACTCCCAGCCCATGGTTCTGGGGCATCTTTGCTCCAACTCCTCTGCCTGCAAGAAACGGGGATGACCAGTCAGACTGCAAAAGCCTGCAGCAAATGGCATTAGGTAAGGTTGAAAGGCTGACATTTGATGACATTTTTGCATTTGTAGTGCAGTTTGATGTGGCCACTGAGAAAGGACGAGAGCAGCAGGTAAGGAAGCAAGCCAGGTGCTTTCTCAGAATGCCCCAGATGGCAGTATGTGTCACAGCAATGATGTCAAGAGAGCATGTATTTCCTATTTCACAGGAAAATCACTCTTCCAGGCAACTTTTGCTTCATGATGTTTAATTGAAGTCCAGTTTGTTTACAATGTAAAAAAATTACTTTTGTTACTGGGTAAAAGTAATTATTTAGAGAATATAACCCAAAAAGCTATCTTGAATGTATGCATTTGTTAGACTTGAAAAGACTTCTGGCAATTCTTGACCATAAAGTAGTACGTAACAAGCCAGAAGAAGTTCTAAAAAACTGAAAGATTAAAAGTAGTTCTTAGAAAGCAAATCACTTCCCCATATATGAAAATAATTCAGTGAGAGGCTTTTTAAAGATAACCCCCTGGAGATAAAGTAAGAAGCTCTTCAATTGCATCAGGGAAGTTAATGTTAAAAGACATATTCCAAGATAGGCTGTATTTTTTGAAGTAAAGGCTTTTTTTGTTTGTTCTCACTATTTAAATTTTTTTCAAGAAGACTAAAAGGACACAAAAGTAATTCAACCAGGAGTTTATAGTTTGCCCTTACAAAAGGAACAGAATTTTTCTATGTATAGCAGAGGAAGATGAGAGTTGAGAGCCTTACTCAGCAGCACAATTCCTGCCTTTCTGTAAAAAAGTAAGATATTATTGCATCTTTTCTGCGAAGCATTTTACTTGCTCTTGTGCTTCCACCCAGCGGTACATTTTACCTTGTCAAAAGAGAATTTCTTTTGTTGCAGAAAATTTCCTCAGACCTATTGTTCCCAGAATTTCTAAGCAAGACCAGATGAGTATGATGAGTATGTCTCTAATACTGACACACAGAGGTTGCACCACTCTGAAACAAAACAGAGTGGACACTACATGTTGTGGTGGTGTTTGCCTCTGATAGCTTGTAGAGGTAGAGGACAGGGAGAGACAGATATTTGGGCTAACACATGAAGCGAAGCACACTGAAGAGGACTAGACTTGGCTGGGATCTTTAACTGTTATATTGATAACAGTCAGCAAACAAAGGTCAGAATAGATGGTGGCTGGAAAGGACCAGGTCTCTTCATTTTGCTTTCATTTCATCAGGAATACACACTGTTTATACAATCAATCACAGCTTTCAACCATGGACTGGCTAGAGATGAGTCACTAAAGTGAATAATCCTTTTTAATCTCTATGAAAAACATCCTGTTAGCATTGCCATATTCTAGGAATTGTTATAACAGGAGCAGAAAAAGGATTAAGTGCTTAAACCTGTCCCATCAGTACAAGTTTATTGGAGTAGAATCTCTCTGTTGGTAATGAGTCTTTACTTCTTATAAAAACAAGAGACTATTTCTATTCTGCATTTCTTTTCTTCTGTAATAAACCCTCCATGACCCCCCAACAGTATGGCTACTTAAAAAAATTAAAATCTAGATCAAGTCACAGCACATGCTGAGGATGGCATAAAAGTAAGGATCACAAGTTCACCAAGATCATAACAGAGCCTGATCTCAATGACTTTCAATGAGAGTATCACACTCCTCCCCAAATTGTACTAGGATTATGAATCCTGTAGGCTCACTGCTGTTCTTTCTGTGCTTTGCAGCTCACTGTTGTGCCTCTTTCAAAAGGTGAGTGATTCTAGGAAGTTATTAAAATATGCAGCATGTTCTGGGTAGCATAAGGCTGGAGTCTGTGCTTTCAGTACCAAATACAAAAAGGCTGTGAGCTGTGATTAATGAAAAAGCTCTCCAGCTACCTGACAGGAACTATTAGTCTCATGAGCTATGAAAATTGCTAGAGGATGCAGATGACTACTTTGTTTTCCCCACAATACTTAAAATGGCAAATGCTTGCTAAAATATTTAGTGTTAATAGAAACTGATGACAAGCCTTTACTGGTCTCCATTCCAGAAGTGAGAGTTCAAGAAGATTACCTCCTTTCACTGCCTCTGTCACATTAAGGTATCTGAAAGATATTGAAGGTGATACAATACAGAACCCATGGAGACATTCTCAATTAATCTCAAAAAATTGACAAGGCTTTATCATCAACAGGTGGCCCACCAGTGCTTATTTTGAATGCCTCTTTTAAAATACATCAGAAGGTGCTCAAGCCTCACCATCTCTTCTCCCACAGTCTAACACTGACTTGACCAGAAGCAGAGTAGGGTAACACCAGGTGTATTTGCAGGGTAGTGCAGGTGTTCTGTTTTTAAGTCAAGGACCTTGGTTATAACCCAGCCACAGAGAAAATTTACCCCACAATATATCAATATATCATCAGTCCTAACATACTGACTGCCCATGCCATGAACAGGCCAGTGCTCATGACCAGANCCCAGAAGCAAACAGGTTGGAGAGGGAACAGTCTGCACCTGTAGGTGGAGCTGAGCCAGAGCTAACACTTGCACCTAGAACTCTCCAGCTCTTGGCACATCTTCCACCTTCAATGAATAATTAAAAACAACTGAGCAAGACTTCTTACTTATTACAGATTAGGTTCACCCTTGTGTCAGATGAATTTCAATAATGTTTGTGACAAGCAGTACAGATGACAGGTTAATAGTCCTTAGAGGTAAAATATACATAACATAGCTGTTGATTAAACATGTTATGCATGATATTTATTATTCTAATATATGTATTTAGAGATATAATCCATAGTAAGAATCTCATCAGAAAATAGAAGGGTGATATCTGACACTAAGAAACTACAGATGTGGATAAGAGCTGTGCATTTCTTTTCAGTAAGCAATAACACGCCTTGGTACTGGTTTAGGCCCAGGTGGAAATTAAGCACCATTAAGCTGCTCACTTCACACACCACCCCACCACCACCACCAGCTTAGTACTTAGAACCATTTTAGTGCTCCAGTCCTGCCAGCCCAGTCAATCCCACCAAATAGCTATGCAAATTGGTCAAGCCTTAATGCTTAACATTTTTTGTACCTACATTGTTATTGAAAAAATAGCTCCAAATCTCCCTTTTGTGATGGTTACAAAGGACTCTCCTGGCTGGTTTTTTTTCAAGGTCAATTTACATACAGTTTACTAAGTCCTTTCTCTGTTAAATAACAAGAGTTTCTAATCCCCTCCTTGAAACTCTGTGAAGGAGTTTTTAGGCTTATAATCTTGGAAAAAGGATAGCTAGGATGGATCAAAGAGGACACTTGCAAAAGTCCGTATGTCAGGATACCTGGTTATGCAGAATAGCCTCTCCTAGTGATTGTTTCTCCTTTTATACTGACACTTCCTGGAGCCCAAAAAAAGGAAAGTAACTGATAGGCTATATTTCCTGAAAAAATTCCTTTCCTCATTTCACTAATCATTTGTTTGCTTTGGGGGCTCTACTTTGAATACCATGTTACTGATTTTTTTCCTCCTTCAGGAAAGTGACTGAGAAGACAGAAAGCAACTTTCATCATGCACCTTTCCTCAGGTTTTTGACATCTTATGTACAATACCCACATATCTGATTCAGCTTTCATTTTAAAACCACTGCAACACTTTAGAGTCTATGTAAGTTATACAGATTAAAAAGTCTAGCAAGGGCAATGGAATAATCAAAAACTAAAGAAGTTTTTATCACCATTCAGGAGTGCCAGACACTTAGGGAGACCATGACCCACCAGGGACAGACCTGGTCCAGGAGTTTAGAACTGATTTCCTGTCTAATTAACAGCAAATCAACTCACTTTCACAGGAGCAATGGCATTTATTTGTAATTGTAAATAACTTAGAAATACATGAAACAAAAATCTTGTATATCAGTTTATTCTATGTAAAGGTTGAAGACAGTAAATACTAAGCTCCTGTGGGTTAATTGTATAACAATGTAGATAAACATAAATTCTGTGAGATTGTCACATTTATATGTTTGTACCTAACATATTTTTGTTCAGGAAGCAGAAAAAAATCAGTTGTCACGAGTCTATGCAAGTATATAAAATTAGATTCATAAGAACCCATAGGAATGATAAGAATGTCCTTTGCTGAACCTTGGTGCTGAAAACTTGGCCACATGTGAAAGGAGGTAGATGATCTTACACATTCCCTCTCCACTGCTGCCACATGATGAGTTAATATTTGATTAGACAGTGCTGTATCTATGACACCTGTTCACCAGGGAGACTAGGACAACAACTGATGTAATCTACCTTATTATACACTTAATGATAGAGGAGAAGCGCTGCTTTTTCAGCTTCCCACGTCTGCTTTTCATTTCCTCTCCTACACATTCCCAAGAGGTCATGTTCAGTGCCTTGCAAGAGCAAACAAACAACTACAATTTTTTTTCCTCCTCTCTCTCTCTATGATTCTCTGCAATTTGCTTGATAGAGAAAAACTTTAAAAATTTCCTTTCTACTGTATGTTTTGGGAAGAAAACTACTTCTTGAAAATATTTATTAATATACCTGTGTTGGCAAGATTTCTCTGATTACAATAGGAGAGTACAGAAAATACCCAAAAAATGCTTTGGTACCAAGGCTGCATGGAAGAGCCATAATTTTCATAGTGGTGGTTCACACACTTGACTATTGCTTTCAGATCCTCCTCACAAATGTCCTCTCAAGACAACTTTGCCCTTTGCCAAGTAGGACATACTCAAGTTTTTAGATCAGTTGTCTAAAAAAGCAAGTGGCTGTTATGTGCCACTTTGCAGGAGCTCCAAAGAACCTCATCTGAGCAGATTCCCAATTATTGTCTCAGTTGTTTGTACCTGTGATTCCCAGGTAGCAGTGACTTCCTCTAGAAATGTGCTTCTGGTTTGTACCACTAGTAATCCCAGTTATCTTTGCAATCTGAATACAATTTTTTATTTCAAATTTTTATGGTTGTGTTCAGAAGACTCTTTTTTTTTCAATTCAGCCTCCACAACTTCTTTAGCTTTCCTGCTAAGAAATCCCAATCTCTACAGGGAAACCCTCAAATTCTCTCATAACTATAGGTGATTATAATATTTCAGATATTGTCTTTCTTACTGTGAGTAGATGTTTTTATAAAGTGAATATATAATCCAGGGAATAATTCCTCAAATTTCCATTTCCAATTTTTTTCCTTCCTATATTAAAGAGGTCATCATCTTTCCCTGAAGTAAGATTTGCCTTTGAAGAGAGGAGAAGGAGGAATGCAGTGGGGGTTTCTTCGTGGGGTTTTTTGGACACCAGAACTTCTTTTCTTTCCTATGTGTTTTTTTTTAATTGGGAAAAGAAAGTCTGAGAATTAGACGGGGTGTATCTTTCATTGCCCTGGGCTAGGTCCCTTCCTCAGTTCAGGGACAATGCCAAAAGGCCTGGATAGTATTACTTTGAACACAGACAGTTGACAGTTCCCAACTGATCAAAGGTATGAAAAAATAATCTCTGAAAAAGCTCTAGTCCATCAACGTGGAAATGAGAGCAAATGGCAATTTTGTTTGCTGATGTTGAGCTGCCAGCAGTCTTCATTCACTGCTGTCTGGTACTCACCTTCTTACCAGTCTGAGTTTCCAAAGACACTGCAATACATCCAGGCCAGAGAAGTAGGAGGTGGATCTCAACATAACTAAAAAACTATGCATGCTGAGACTGCCCTGGGAACCAGTGTTTCTGTGGGGATTCCCAGATACATTATTGAAAGTGGTACACAGAAGCAATTCTTGACATGGGACTCATGTGACCGCATTTCAAGTCCCTTTGATTCTGCTGACACTTTGATCACATCTCTCAAACAGGTTCATGTCCAAAATTAGGCTGGAAAAAATGCTGCTATAATTATTTAGAGGAAATGGGAAGACGAGACTGTCTTCCACTGCCAGCTACTATGCCCACAAAGATAACAAAAGCTTTGGCAGAAGGTAACACCTGGCATGTTCTTGCACTCTTCACTTTGAACCTCTTCCAGGAACCAGTGGTGAGAAATGAGCACTGGTGTAAGACTGAGAGGAACGTTCTAGCAAAAACACACCATGGGTTACGCTGGTCTAAAAGCTGTGCACTAAGCATAACAAAAAGGTTTGATCAATGCTCTGTAGACTGTTTTATAAGGACTTTCTCCCCTATCCAAGCCATTTTACATGTTTTTTTACTACAGTGTAAATCGTACTTCACGGGGTTGAGATGACAAATGAATCCTGCCACAATTCTGCATGAAATCTAACATGTTTTCTTAGGAGAGACAGGAGTTGACAGAGCATCAAATGATCATGTTCCATCTGTAACTTTCACTCTGTCAAGTCTTCTGTCCTCTGCACACCAATTATAACAAATATAGCTGACTGCATATAGCCAGAGGGGGAAAAAAAGGCAGTTCTCTAACATATGTAAAAGATTCAGACATTTTTTTACATTTTCAATTTTTATTTCTGTTCTCTGGTTCGAAAACAGCAAAAGCTGGGAAAGAATGTACCTTTAAAAATCAATACTGAAAAGTAAGCAAGAATATTCAGCTCTGAGCATCATCCCCTTACAGTGGGAGCTGAAGAAAGAAGGTGGTGTCAGTAAGCCTGATTGGGTAAAATACCTTACAATAGAAGCATTCCTGTGTTCATGAGAAGTAGTAGTGATTTATCCTCCCACAGGTATTAACACCTCAAGCAACACAACAGGCTTATGGTTTGACAGAGAAAAATAGCCAAAACCCACACACTCCCCTCTGCATTTTTTGAAGGACTTTCCTCTGATACTCTGAAGAAAGAGATAGGTTTAAAGATTTTACTTCAAGGAAATTTTTTTTGTGGTTGTTTTGTTAGTACATCTTTCACAAAGAATATGTGCTTCTTGTTTAACAGTTAGTGCTAAACATAAGTTTGTGTATTATTTCTTTGTTTATTATTATGCTGTGGAGACATCATCAATATTATAAATTCACAATTATTATCCATTTCATACCATACTTTCACTAATGGATGGGTGGAATTATTTCCTTCTCTCTACCATCTTACCTCTGAAACTGACAGGCTGAACACTGCCATGTAGCCACTACCTACTTCTTTTCTTAATAATGATTAATTATATCCAAAACCATCCATCACTGGTCTCAGCATTTGTCTGCATTTAAAGATCTACCCTGGTCTCTCATGTTCTCCACATTCTTCAGAATGTGAAGATCGGAAGATAATTTCTACATGAAGAGGTAGAAATGTACAGTGGGTAGCACATCACTGCCACGATGTGACCAGCAGAGAGAGAGAAGCTCCACAACGGCTTCTGAAAAAATGCTGTCAGTCTCCTTCCAGAAATCCCAGTGCAGGCATGGCCAACAAACCTTCACTGAGTAAGGGATGGACATACAGGTAGCTACTGAGATAGCTGCCATTTCAACAAGTCTGTGGCCTTTCTTAGTGCCACCTGCTGTATTTTCTAGTTAGTTGGTGCTCCGAGATTCACAAGCCTGACTCCATGTTTATGTTTCACCTTATGCAGTTAATGCAGATTATTACAGATTTGTAAAACATGGAAGATAGGAAAGGAATTCTCAAAAAGTCGTGCAGCTTTACAATTTCAGTCATGAAAATGCAATCACTTTTCTGGGAGCCTAGTATGGGGATACTGTAACAGGAGTCCTGTTACATAGAAAAAAGTGTATTTCATCAAGGAAGTTACCGCTATGAAATGGATAAGAGACATAAATTGAATGTATATTCATCAAAAAGACACACAGGCTAAGACATCATTTGCTTCAAAATACATATTGGGTTATTTAACTATATTTTTATTTTGTAGTATGTATAGGTTTTTTTAAGTGAAAATGGACCCACTCCTATTTCAAAAGGAAAACTGCTGGTGACTAGAACATGTCAAAATAGAGATGGGAGACATTGGAAAACAGTCATATATTCAATAGGGTCATGTTAGCAGATTAAAGACCAAGGTATTTGTTAGAGTGAAGTTGTCCGTCCAAGTGTTACCACAAAGAGAGCAAGGGCACCACCTGCTGTTTTAGAAATGTATTTATTTGGAACATGACAGCGACTCTTCAAGTACTGCACTCAAAAATTTTCTCCTGAAATTGAAGCTTCTGCAAGATGATTTGAATAACCGATGAGTTAGCAGTTGCCTGTTCACACGATGAACTGTATTGCAGCCACAACACTGGCCATAAATGCCTGAATACGGGGTACTTCAGAGGTTTTCGAAAGCAAGGCAGTGTTTCACATGGGCTCTTCCTCACCCAGGACATCAAAATCTAGCATTCACACATTTTCAGGAGATCTGACTGATATTCAATAAGCACCAAAAAAGTTTAGTGACTGATTTAAGAAGAAATAGCATCTTTAGCATGAGAATGATTTAGGTCATTATATGAGCTGGAGGTTATGGAATAAATAATTACTATTAGATAAGGAAAACATCAAACTACAGTTCAAGCAGTTTTCAAAAATTTTCAAAGGACCTTGTTTCCAAATCTCCCAATTGAGAAGACAAGGGTTTATACAAATCAGCTGATTAAACACACATGAAGGACTTTATAAACCCAACTGTCTGGCAGTTGTAATATAATTTGACCATAGCAAATTAAATCCCTAGCTGACCAGGAGATAAACTGTAGAGTGTGAGCAGCAGTTTGGATGCTCTGAGTCAATGAAGGCTGAATTTTTGCACAATTTTTCCACAAGGTGTGGAAAGGAATGCCACAAGGAATCACCTTATAGTCTTTTCCTCTTCTTCTGGATATCAAGTATCCCTTGGGAAAACCCTGCATGAGGCTGCTCAGGCATAATCAGACTGTTTTATTTTATAGACTAGCAAGGAACTTTCGTGAGGACTGGTCTTTTATAAATAAAATTATCAAGTGTCAGAACTTCCATGAGAGTTAAGAATCGTTGCTAAATGAAACAGCCAATTTCAATGCAAGAGCCTTCAGCCTTTTGGTCAGAGAATGTCCTGAAGGATTTTAAGTGAAAGCCAAGTTCAAAACAACAGCAGCAGCCACAGGGTTTTCACAAATTTTGGAAAACAACATGAAAGTTTAGCAAATTATGTGCTTTTGCAAAGGAAAATGATAGCATGGCCCATGTCCTCTTCAACCAGAGCCAAGATTCACCTTGCCCACTTACAAGCAAAGCTATATGAGATATTTTTTTATCCTGTATAATTCGGTTCCGTTTGTGCATGAAAAATTCAAAGGAAAAGTGAAAAATGTGCATAATTTGATTGATTCCCATGGGCTGAGATGAAGTTAGCAGACTTTTGTAATGTGCTCTTATCAAATACATTTCAGTAATAAGTTTCTCATGTTTCATCTATTAGTTTCAGTTCTTACAAGATAACAACAGAGGTATCAGAATAGTGCCCTGTTTCCCCCTTTAGAAGATGCTTTGTACATCTGCAAGATGTGCAAAACAAAAATCATCTAGGATTGCATCAAGCTTGTGCATTTATTGGTGGCTTATTATTAATTAGTTCATTGCTCTAAATGAATGCTAATAACAAATTAGTAAAAACTTCTTCCTTTCTTCTGTTTTTTTTACACAAATAGTTTTATTACAAACTTGAACTTTTAAGAAATACACATGTAAGAAACTACACAAAGGCCTTGGCATTTGCAAAAATCTTTTGGTATTTGCATGGTAATAGTCCATAAAACATTTTTGGACACAGACGTGCTCAAACAATGGTATCATTGCATAGAAATTCTTTAGAAATATTTCTGAGGCTACTTTGAAGAATTTTTTGGCACAATATTAACAAAATTAAGGCCTTATACTTTTCAAAATCAAGTCATTCAGTGTGTGAGTAGTGTTTAAAACCCTGAAAAATATTAAATACAGAATAAAGACTATAAGCTCGAAGCAGGATTTACTATTATAAACACAAATAACTATAAACCTGGGTTCAGTCTCTGCAACTTCAGCATTGAAATGGCTATGTAAAATGAACATTTCACATCATATTTTGGCATTTAACACCTAATTCATGACACTGAAAAGAAGAAAAATTTTGTAAGCTTCTTTTTGAAACTACAGACTCAGAGCTTGATTTGCCTAATGGTTGATATCTATATAAATTACTAAAATATTTATATATATATTTTTTCTTGACCATTGCTGGATCATTCTTTATTCCACAGGAAAGTTTGTTCTACTGCACAAAGAAGCTGCATAGTACCAACATGGCGGAAACGGTTACTTGCCTATTTGTGAAGCCAATTTGGCAATCTCTTCCAGATGTAGACCCATTAATACTGACATCCTTAAAGGCTACAAACAGAAGCAAAGGTTTGCAGGATGGCACTCTATGTTGTGAAAATATGGTTACATGTCGCTTAACCCACAGTCTGTAATCCCAAACCTCTTTTTTACATTAGTATTTCTTTGTACAAGAACAATAAGTACATACGCAAGAGTCTGGGATTTTAAGACACCTAGATAACAAACTTATCTGGGGAAGAAAAATGAATCTAAATATATAATACAAGAATGAGAAAGGGGGGGTCAAACAGTATAAGGCAGAACTGCATACCTCCTAGCACCTTTGCATTTTTTTTTCTGGATAAATGCTGACTTTTTTATTCTATCAGTGCATTGCATTTATATAAAAAATACATATACTTTGATCAAAAGTGCCATTTGGCATGTCAACATTTGAAGCTTATCTTTGTTGTCTCTTTTCTTCTTTAGCAAGGACAGGGCCAGTAAAGCAGTGTGTGTTAGTTATGCAAGTTCCTAAAAGGCACTTTACTGTTTTCATATTGGACAACAATGAGGTACATATGATATATGTCTAGGCTTCATTGCTGTTAAACGAATAGCACCATATTGTGTGAAATTAGTTGAAATTCAAAAGTCATTATGTTGTTCTCATACAGACTTGACAACGGCTAACATTTGAGCGTAGATCCCCGGCTTTCAGAGTTGAGGGAGTCGGTTTCCTATTGAAAAGAAAGAAATTGAAAGACCATCAGCAATTTGCAAGTTTAAAAATGACAGCGCCAACTTTGAATGCAAGTCTCCCTTCCAGCCTCTGCTGAATCGAGGTGTTCCTAAGTTCACCAGTGAGTAATCACTTCCAAGCTTGGTCACAAACTATCATAAGATTAGTTTTAAACATCACACAGTGACTGAAGAATTCAATTCTTTCATGAGGCATAACATTTCCTTAACCTAGAACATCATCTGTTAAAGCAGCAGTTTGAAAACAATCTAGAATTTGGGTAATAAAATAAAATTGGGAAAAGAAGCTGAAAATTGACTGTTTATGAGATTCTGCTAACTCTTGTGAATTTAAAGACAAATTAAAAGCTGGTGAAGAAAATTACGTGATGTCATAAAGAAATACAAACCAAAGCCTTTAGTCTCTAACCTGTCATAAGGAATTACTCATAGCAACTATAAATAAATAATTTTCAGATAAAAGTGTGCTTTCATGTAATACTTTTCATTAAAAAATAGTATGATTTTACAGGAAATTGAGGAGTATTTGTGATTTATGATAGCAGCGCAGGTCCCCTGATTTGGGATTGTTTTATTAATCTGAGGCATAGTTTGTAGTCAGAAAAGGACGTGAAGTTGAGAGGTCTCTGGGTCTCAAGGAATAGAAACAACTGTAGTGCTCACTCTAAATTTTCTTATGACCAGCATTCCTCTTTCCTAGGGATCCAGGGCTTACTCCAGTGGTGGGGTGGTTTTGGTTGTAGTTTTTCTAGTTGATGAGATTATCACAGCCCCAGTGATGCTTTCACACAGTGCTCAATTTTTCTACCTACTCCATTGACAATTATCTGATAAACAAAAAGTGAAAACTGGCTAAACAACCTGCTTCATTCTGAGACAGGCAAGGCAGCATTCACAGATCTAGAAGACAAGAAGAGATGAAGGGTAACAGGAGCAGCAGTCAGGACTGGTGGAAGAGGGTGATTACCTGCACTCCAGAGGAATGTCTGCTGACCAGTTAAGCTATGCAGAAATGGGAACTGATCTATATGCTAACATATTAATACATCCATATAGAACAAATTAGCCTGTGTTGAAAAATACTTATGTGCAAGAGACCAGAACAAAGCCTATTACCACCAGCAGCATTTTATTCAAACATACTTCCTCCAGCATTAGGGAAAGGTAAATAATTGTTCAACTCACTTAGTTTAACACCTGTACAAATTGCAAGTGGTTCTATTATATGTTAACATCCATTACAGGAAATGTATTCTAATTTAATTTCAATCAGTATGTCAGCCTATCCCAGTTAGCGCTTGGTGAATACAATCAAAAACATAGTGGAATTGTGAACATTGTTAGATTATTCTGAAAAGCAAAATACATGGTACAAATGACACATTGCAAACACTAACTGATGATACACTCATTAATTCCCCCAGAAGCTACTAATTTTTTTTCTTTCTGTTGCAAAAATAATTAACTACATAAAAAATGGTGCTGGTGGACTGCCAATACTTGAACCTGTATTACATTCAAAAAATACTTATTTTATTCAGCGATAAGGCTCAACTGAGTCTCGAAGAGTGATAAATAAATCATGAACTTACTTGAACATCTCATTCCTTTCTATAGTGGCAAGCCAGAAGCTGTAAGCATTTGCATAATAATTGCAGGTGCCCCGGCCATGGCATTCAATGAAGGGAGCGCTGCGGAACTCCTCCAGGCAGGAACCAGGGGATGCCAGGGCCTGGCCAGAGCCCTCCGCACCAGCGCTGGTGTGCTAGGAAAATGCAAAAGCACTGGTCACACAGGGACTCGTCACCTCTTCTGCTGTAATTCCCATGAACTGTCTCACACAAACATCTCTTCACACTTCTCTCCTTGTCCTCTGTTCTGTCCACCTGCTGTTTTGTTACTCAGCTCAAGGAGGAACAAGAAGGTGGAGCTGAAGGCTCCAGAGATGGCACTGGGTTCACTCACTCAACAGCAGCATGACACATCAGCAATATCAGCTTCAGGGGCAGCTGTATGCACAGAAGTCCTTCAGGAGACACAGCAGGATTTAAGCTGTCTCTATGTAAGCAACATGCCAGGGATGGCTCAGGGCCCAGAAGGCATAAGGCCTGGTATGGCTTTTATCTGAATAGCTTAACTCATTCCCACCCCACAGTGGCCTCTCTCCCATTGCCAAATGCTAACAGCTCTGGATCCATGCTGTGTCTCAGACCATGCACAGGCCTTGTCTAAGAAAATTATCAGATTCTTTTTGAAGCCATTACAAAGGGTGGATGCCCTCCTAAAACCTGAAGTCACAGAGCAAGATATTAACTTTCTGTAGATGAAAATCCTAAAACAAATGCTTTTCTCAGCTCAGAGTATGTTCCAGTGCATTTACCATGACAAAGGAGTAACCAATCCAAAGTGAACTCCAGCCTTCAGGACACGGGGGTATTTGAATTGTTTGACTGTGAACAGCTATTACCATAGCAGGAGCTTCACACACAGAGCACCTAGAAGGAACAAGACATGAATGAGCTGCATGCACTGAAGGATTAATACTTCTTTATTCAATAGCTACTTTCTTTATGGAATCTTGAAAGAGAAAATGCTGTCACATTCAAAACCAAAGGAAAATCACAATGTTTCATTTAGCAAAACAGCCAACTAGTTCTTTTTTCTTTTTTGTTAATTTCTAATTTATTTTGTAAACTTTTAATTTCTCCCTTACTTAGAAAGAGTTCAACTATTAAGTCCTATTCCCATTAGCTTTCCTATGAGAAAAGAACAACAGACCTCTTATCTGAATATTCACATGTATTTTCTTTTTCTAGTACAGTTTGTACTGAAATTTCTAAAAGCGCTCAGTGTCATGAACAAGGGAGGCAAATAGCCAAACACTGTAACTCAGCAAGTATCACTTAAAAGTGGTCTACTGTGATCAGAAACAAGCAACAGCAATTCATCATCCTAAACTTAGCCCTGACTTCCAGAGAAAAAGCCATCTCTCTGGAAAATGTCTTACAAAGGCAATCACTGCTAATCTAATCCAATGCAGACTCTTTCCCATGCATTTTCCTTGAAAGTGTTTTTTATTTACATTTATGGTCTATATCTCCAGTAAGAGATTTCTAGCAAAGTAACTTTCACAACAAACTTCAAAGCAATTCTCCAGAAAGGCATGCAGCACCACTTCTTTTACTTTAGATAAATTCCTTGTGTCTCAGAAATGCTAGGTTACTGAATAATCCAATGGCCAATCATGTCTTCACAGGAGAATCATAAAAAACCCATGAGCAGGGCTGGAATTTTAATATGGGGGCTGGTAGTAAGGAATTTGGTAGATATAATCCATTTTTTTCCTGTACAACTCTTCAACTGGCTGCTGCAGTTAGCAATTATGAAAATTATTCAAAACTAAACAGTCTGATTCCTGTTATCAGAGCAGGGAAAAGAATCAAGTGCAAAATGGATTAAGCTGGATTCTGGAAAATGCAAAGAAGCAAAGGTATTCAGAATGAAAGCCTTCTATTTCTGTCTTGTGAAGTCTGCTTTCATACCTACTGCCTTCATCTTTAGTGCAGAAGCAAGACAGTTATTTTAAGAAACACATCAATGGAAGAGTAAGTTAAAAGAAGGAATGTAAAGCTGTCTCTATTCTTAGAGCTCTGCTTTGCTTCAAGAGATTTCTGGTATTTCAATAGAAGACCTTATAGGAAAAGAAGTCCTATGATTCAAGGCAGCAAGTGACACTTCTACACATTTTCAACATTTGGGCACGGAAAACTGTTGGTTTAAAAGCATCTACTAATAAAAGAAATTGAAAGAAGAGTCTTAAAGATTCTTTGCTATTTTTCCAAGAATGAATATTACAACTATTTTACTCGTTGCTATAACTAAAAGGAGAAAAACACAAAAGCATACATGCACACATACACATATGTATATACATGTACACACTTACGCATTTGTATGGTGCAAAAGTAATCCGTAGGCATAAGGTGAGGAAAAGTGTTGGTTAGTACCTCCTTCAGCAAGAGTTTCAAACATCACTATGAAAGGCTACTTTGGGTGCGTGATATGGGATGGCATAAAAGGAATGCAAATTTCAGAGGCTGGCAATTTGAATTTTTCTGAAAGTCAAGCCCCTTCCATTCACATGTGATGAACAACCAAAAAATTTAAGACCAGCAAAGGCTATAGCCTCCTTTAGAATCTTTAGAATCATGCCCATTCATTTTCAAAATATACCAATTTCTTTGGAACTAAACCAAAAGTACAACTGCAGATACAAGATGGATTCCACTATCCAAAATAAACACCAAATATTTTGCAGTAGAGCCATATAGCTTTTTGAACATTCAAGATGTCCAGAATACAACCTACTGATGATTTGGATTGTCCTTTCTCCTGGATGTACCTGATAAATCATTAGCAGCAATCTCCACTGCCATTCATTAAATATGTCTGGAAGAGGGATCAGTGAAAGCTGATATAGGTTAGAAGCAATGACAAAAAGGACAGTAATGCCTGTATCTAATGATTATCACTTGAGCTGTAAGTTGAAGATTCCCTTGTCAGATTCATATCTAACGGTGGGGCAGTTTGCCACACTTTTGCTCATAACTCTGCCTTCTGCACTGGATGTATTATGACAGAAGAGGTTTTTCTAGTGGTCTTAAAATTTCAAATGGACCAAAAGTTCAACATGTTGCATTGATGCAGAACAGTTATGTCTCTGATATAAGCACCATCCTTTATGCTAGCTGCAAATTTGGAATTATTAAAAAATAGATGACTGATTTTGCAATTGTTTCCTTCAATTCAGACAATAATGGTTGTATTCAAGCAGAATGTCTAAAACAATGGAAGAAGCCTGTCAGTCCTACTGTATAATAAAAATGCTACCATTTTTCAAACAAAAGGAAACTGAGCCCTAAAAAGCTTCTAGCTATGGCTAGTCAAAAAAACAGAAGTGTTTTGGACATGAATTGTGAAAAAATGCAAAACTTTTTCTCCTTCAAAGTACATCACAGCTTTTGCAAGACAACATTTCAAAGTAAATCTTTCAATTCCAATTATATTCAAAATAGGCTATTCTATTTGTTTGGATTTCCCCCAACATGGATTTATTTTTGATCAAAGTCTAAACTGAAAACATGTACACTTTGAAACATTTCATCAAAATAATTCAAACTTTAAATTTAAAGGCAGGAAATAAAAATACACAGATTAAAAGCCCTGTCCAGAAAAACAAAGTACCCTATGCTCTTTCCACAGGTTTTTTCACTTTATAAAAACAGCAGAACTGAAACCATACCTGCTGATGAATGGTCTGATATTATCACCAGTGATAGGAGCCATATTCATTGGCATGGGTTCAGGAGTAGACAGCCAGTAGGAGTAGTCATTCCTTGATGCAAAATTACAGACGTTGTTGATATTGCAGAATAAGAAAGGCATGGTACTAAATTTACGGAGACAGCTTCCTGCTGTGCCTGAAATGTTAAATGAAAGGTTACTTCTTAACACAGTTTTGTTAAATCACTGCCAGCTGCCTAACAATTATTTCCAGGAGCAGCTAAAAAGGTAGAGAACACTTGCTCTGGAGGGTCCAGTTTTCTTAGAGGAAGTGAATTCTCTTAGCTTCGTGAGGAAGGAACAGGACAAGGAAAGGAGCAGTCCAGTCCTGCCTGTAGAATTATGGAATTTATTATGTTGGAATAGAGGTCACCTATCCTATTGCCCTGCCAGTTAGATCTGGTTTCTTGGATCCAAATTTTGTTGAATTTGAGGATCTCCAAAGACAAGAAATTCAACCATCTCTCTGAGGTTCTGTTCCAATGGTTGACCATCAGCATGATGAAAAAGCTTTTATTTATTTTTCACTGAAATTTATCTCATATTTGAGGTCCATTGCTTCTTCTGTCACTGAGACCCTCTGAGAATGGACTCCATACTCTCTACCCTCCCTGTAGACTGTAATATAGTGTCCCCATAAATATATGTTAAGGCTGAGCAAAACCAGTTCCATCAGACTGTCCAGACCCCACAAGCCATCTCAGTAACTAGGTGTTGTATTCACTGTGGTATAGCAACACCTTCCTTTTTCTGGAATGCCTATGTCTGAGCCAGAGCAATTACACAGATTTGCTCAATACAGCTCTACAGATGAGAGAAACATTTGGTTAGTTATGAATTCTAACTGAACTCTAATTTGGTTTCTACTTACCCAGATCCTGGCCATGTGCTCTTTCATTGCCTTGTACATAAAGCAAGGAGTAGCCATGGTAAATCAGCCTTGTTCCAAATGGACACGATGGTTCTTCAATGGTTTGACTGTGTCTGGTAACAAGGAAGCCATGGGCAACAGATGGGGCTCCTGGTGGGCCCATAGCCCCAGGTAAGCCATCTGGGCCAGGTGGACCAGGGAATCCTCTGGGCCCTACAACACAGAGAGGCTCCTTTTATTTCTGCAGACAGCACTACTCTCCCTACATAACTAAAAAAGTGAATTAGACACATTCACACCTAATACCCTACGTTATTTTTCCATGAAGTAATCAAGTCTTTGAAGAATGAAGGGACTTACCTGGGGGACCAAATGGACCAGCTTCTCCTTTCTGCCCAGGCTGACCATCAAATCCTGGGCTACCAGGTGGTCCAGGTACACCTGAAGGTCCTGTCACCCCTGTTGAAAAACAAGGAATAGTTATTACTGGATATTATTTCATGTTAGTTATGACTTTTTGGCTTTTAATACAGTATAGCACAGGTATGCCTCAGCATAAACTAAACACATGCAGATTCAGTGCATACAGTGCCATATCTAGAGCACATATGAGGATTACTGCAGGCAAAGAGATTCTACAGTAGAGAAGAACGGAGAAGTAAGGAGAGATCATGCTTCTAAAATAACTAGCATTTGTCTGGAATATGAAAAGGAATCTCTTCTCTCTCTGCTTATCATATGACTCAATCAAAAATAGACCATGAAAAAATAGGGTCATGAACACTGGGAAAATGGGTATCCTCCTAACTTCTTCCCAAACAAGTTTTCACATATATTTTATGTCTTCCCTTTATCAATTTTAAGGATACTATAAATCCTACATAAACGCAGCAAATTCAGCTTCAGGAAAACAAAGTTAATACAATCAGCACTAGAGTAACATTTCTGTGACTCATCAGAAGCTTAGACACTCACAGCTTTCCTTTTCCTCATCACCCAAAAAGAACTATTGTTTATGCACTGACTACCAGTGACGGAGCAATGGATCCCCTGCAAGCAAACCCATGCTGTGCTCAATCACTGAGACTATTTCATAGCTATTTCCTAAAGGACAGCAGTTGCAGAGTTGTATCCCCACCTTCAAGAGAAAACTTTCATATCTACTATATTAACTAGGAAGAAGATATTCATTATCCTCCACTGTAATTCCCCATCAACTTAACATAAATCATTCAGGAAAAAAACTTTCCCATAGAATCTTAATACTCCTGAGCTCCCACTCTTCGTGTCCCATCATTCTGAAGGATGTGTCCTTGTGCCAGCATTTCATTTGTCCTACCCTTTGCTCCACTCTTTACTTTCTAGTGTGTTTCATTTTTGCAGTTCACCTACTCTTTAAAAAAATTTCAATATCTGGACTAAAAGAAGAAATCTAGGACCATGGAACAAGCTTCCTCAGGAAGCATTTTTCATTCTAGGATCAAGTGTTTTTCCTCATACTTGTCTTCTCCCAGAGACACACAGTAATTAAGTTTGGATTTAAGAATGACAGAAGACACCCTAAAAAATACATTTTGGGGAAGGAATGAGCAGAGTGTTGTAAGTCATTCTGCTTACTGCTAATCTCAGATACTGATGTGATGACTGCAGAGTGAGAGCCTACAAAAAAATCACCAGGAAAGCATCTGTTTTAGATGAGCTTCAAAAAAGACTCTCTTCCTCAGCATTGACACAATTGAAGCGGCTTACAAAAACTGGATAATATTATACCAAAAATATTGTAGAATCTAGCCTACCTTTGGTATATTATTACATTACTTAAAATGTATTTCTACTGGCAAAGTAGAAACTCTCACCTTGTTGTCCTTTGGGACCTGGAAGTCCTGGGAACCCCTTGAGACCAACTGGTCCTACAGGTCCAGGTAAGCCAGGATCCCCTTTAATAAGCTGAAAAGGACCTGGTGGGCCTGGTGGGCCTTGTAAACCTGTGGAAATCAAGAAAATCAGCACATATTTAGTATCGCACAATTATTTTAAAAAGCGAAAAAACATTACCTCGTATTGCTAATTATGCAGTCAGAGACTGGAGTCTCTCACAGATAGTCACAAGATATCAACAAGCCCTAGACTTTACACATGAATTAAACGGCAAAGCTTCCCAAATGGAAGCCTATCTATGCTGGTATCTCCAGCCAAACAGACTTCTCATAGACTGAACTAGCTGCCCAGACCTCAAGTTGCATGGAGTTGTCTCAGCAAGTTTGCAAATAGCCCCCAGCTGAGCAGTGTGATCAATACGCTGGAAGGAAGGGATGCCACCCAGAGGCACATTGACATGTATGACAAGTGGGCCAACAGGAACCTCATGAAGTTCAGCAAGTGCAAGGCCAAGTGCACACATGGGCCAGAGCAATCCACAGTATCAGTACAGACTGGGGGATGGTGGATTGAAGGCAGCCCTGCAGAGAAGGACTTGAGGAAACACAGGTATATGAAGAACAGGATGAGTCGGCAATGTCTGCTTACAGCCAGAAAGCCAATATGGGGCTACATGAAAAGAAGTGTGGCCAGTAACGCTCCCCCTCTGCTCTGTTCTCGTAAGACCCCACCTGGAATATTATAAGCAGCTCTGGAGTCCACTGTACAAGAAGGACATGTACCTGTTAGAGCAGGTCCAGAGCAGGGCCATGAAAGTGATCAGAGGGGTAGAAGAGATCTTCTACAAAGACAGGCTGAGAGAGTTGGGCTTGTTCAGCCTGGAGAAGCCCTATGAAAGATCTCACTGTGGCCTTTCAATATATTAAAGGGGCTTATAAGAACGACAGAGATTTTTTACCAGGACAAGGGGAAACAATATGAAAGAAAGAAGTGTTTACAGAAAGTGTTAATTTAGATTGGACTTAAGGAGGACAATTTTTTTACTTGTAAGGGTGGTGAGGAACTGAAACAGAGGCTTCCCAGAGAAGCTACAGAAGCTCTGTCTCTGGAAGCATTCAAAGCCTGGTTAGACCAGGCTCTGAGCAACCTGGTCTTGTGAACATGAACCTGGGTTCATATCCTGCATTTTTACACAGAACAAAAGGGTGATGGAGTTATAGCCACAAATACCCACAAATTAATCACAAATAACCATTTTACAAAAAATATCTGGGGAAAAAAAGCACAAGTCTTTATTACATACCTTTAGATCCAGGAAGACCTTGGTCACCTCGCTCACCCTTAAGGCCTGGAAAGCCGGGAGTTCCTTTTGGACCTGAAGTCAAAGGAAATATTTGTATGAAAATGCAGTAATTTCTGAATTTGGAAGGATATGTGTGGAATAATCATGCATGACCCCATGCTCCTGAAAAGGACGTGATTTTATTTGCACAAGTGCTTTTTAACTGTTTGTGGGAACATGATACAAACAACACCACTCAGTAATGAAAAAAATGATGACTGAAAATAAATTTATCTTATTTTTTCTCTTACTTCTCTTCAAAGTTCTCTTATTTTATTAATATCATTCTCTAGATTAAAGCATTATGTTTTTTCTGTTAATTACTGTATTTTTTATACATCTGGTGTTTTCATGCACATGATGGTGACAGTAGCAGGTATATAAAAAACAAAGGAGACATACAGAGCCCATTTTCACACATATAGCTATAACATTTGCCTCCTCAGTTCTCAAGAAAATCTTGAAGATTCTTGACTGGTAGTATCTAACAATTGATTTTACATCCATCATTTAAGAGAAGTGAACACTTAATATTTGTAGTGCAAGAATTAAAGAGACAAAAAATCTCAAGAAAAATCTCAATGCTTTTGTATGTCTTTTTGATGCAGCTTTCAGTGTCCTGTTCAGTAATTAATTCCTTGGGCATCTCTTTTGCGAGAGGAAGGATATAAAAGAGATAGTTTTGCATACTTTTCAGGAGTATGTTAAGTTTTCTCCTCACCTGGAACACCGGGAATTCCTGGAGGTCCGAGATCACCCTTTGGACCAATATCTCCTGGCAAACCAGGACTACCCTGCATAAAAGAAAATGTGAAATATAGTTATCCTACACTATTATGATATGACTCTCATATAAGCTGTGTATTACTGGAAACCTATGAAAAAACTATAATATGAGAAGGCCATAAAGTTTAAGAAATGGCCATTCCCTCCCTTGATTAGATGAGAAGCTTCTCCTACAGGAACGAGTGACACTTTTCTCTTTCTAAACTATTTTTTGCCTCACAAAGATGTAAGATCAGAATGAGGTCTCACTAGCACTGCAGCCAGTAAAAAGGCTCTCAACCATAGACCATATTGTTATGAAAAACATCAGTAAGCACAAATCTCAGCAGATCCTAATTTCAGTGTAGTCCCAGCAGGAGGTTGCTAGTTAGATAATTAAATGGGGTAATTCAAGACCACAGCAGACTTGAAAACTTCTGCATTCACACATGGGATGAAATTAAAGATGCTCAACAATTTATAATCCTCTGAAGATTTTTACTTTTCAACAGGGCTGAAACACTCAAGGACTTAAAACACTTCAAACACAATGGGAGCTCCTCCCTCTGCCTTCACCATTCTAAACTGTAGCTCTGAAAATAATGGTAACAAGTTCACTGTGGCCTCACATCAAGGAAAACGAAAACCCTATTTCAAAAGACACTGTAAACAGTCATTCAAATGGCTGCCAATTTCCTTTTCTTCTTTTGTCTGTTGCAGATCATCTGCAAAAAGATTGCACGCATAGTTAGAGTTTCTCCCTGGCTGAATTGGTAGGACAGTAATAGTTCACGATATAATAAAATGTGGAACACAGGTGGAGGAAAGAAATAAAATCCCTTCCCTTTGCCAACCAGAAGCTGGGGGTGTGAACTGAATACCCAGTGAAAAATAATACCAACAGTAGGAGTCATCATATTTGCGGAGCAATAGAATAGGTACACAGGAGTGATTTTTCATTCAGTGCAAGTTAGATGTTTATATGAAGGTGAGAAGAATGACAAATGTCTAACTCTTTGTATAAAGGGAGAAGAGATGACTAGTTAAAAAATGGATGCCCACAGTAAAACTTCCAAAGACTCCAAAGTTAAACAAAAGAAATGCGACCCTCAAGAGTACTAAGAGAGGCATTATTAAAGTAAGATTCCCTGGTTTCCTTCAGTCACATAGTCACAGTATGGAGGATTGCTTAAAGAAGTGGCCTGCTCTTTGTATCATAATATGTGAACTTCTGAAGCCCAAAACAGGAAGGCTAACTTTCATTCGGAAGGCACTTATGAGTCAATCACATTAAAAGAGGGAGGTTTTAAATATATATATCTATATATATATTTAGGTAATAATTATAAAAAATATTTA
>VXBU01016256.1:886672-1093961 GCA_013400315.1 Bombycilla garrulus
CATGAGATACAGCTTAGTAAACAACTTCTTCTTTGGATCTGTTCCAAACAGAAAAAAAACATTTCAGGAAATGTTTCTTCTCTCATTTCAACACTAAAATGAATAGGAAAAAAACCCATGAGATTTGTATTTCACAGTCTGATCTCTGCATTTACTTTTTTTGGATACAATTTTTGGACAGGTTGTGTCACTCATGTTGCAACAAAAACTCCCTTCTGATATAGGTAACCAAGTACCTGGAGACCTGTATGAGCAATTGAGCCATAATCAGTGCAGGCACCTGTCACACTGGGGAGGATGAAGACATTAGAAACTAATCTTAGCATGTATCACCAGAGGAAGCTTAATATTTAGTATCACTCTCACTGCAGCATTTCACACTGAGTTAACAACCTGCTACTATGAATTATGACACAAGGATAGTGAAACATTTTTTCTGATTGAAGGCATGGAATCAAAATCCTTAGGCATTTCCCATTCTTCCTCAGCAAACAGCCTCAGACTGGTATATCAACCAGTGAAAAGCTTTACAATTTTCTGGGGTATAGAAATTTAGCTCTCTGCAGAAGCGTGCAAATTATTAAACTAGGGAAAATATACTGGAGTGTTATAATGGAGTGTAATATTGTTATATTACTTTCAAAGCTGGTATGGTATGGTAGAGTATGGTATCAAATATAAAAAGGTCTGAACATGAAAGCAAATCTTTAATGTCTCTGTGAAGTGACTCCTGGATGCAGAAAAAGATGCACCAGATCTTTCAACTATCAAGAATAAAGTGCACCTTTAAAGTCCTGCATTTCATATCAGGACCTTATAAGATCCTGAGTCTTTCTTCCTTTTTTATACTAGGAATTTTCTCATCCTTTTCTCCAAAATTATTTTTATTGCTAATATTGTCCTTTTTTTTAATAGAATAATTAAGATTGGAAAATACCTCTGAGATTATCAAATCCAACCATTAACCCAGCATCACCACGTTCACCACTAAACCAAACACCTCAAGTGTTATATCCATACATTTTTTGAATACTTCCAGGGATGGTGACTCCACCACTTCCCTGGGCAGTTCATTACAATGCCTGACCACCCTTTCAGTGAATAAATTTTTCCTAATATCCAATCTAAAGCTCCCCTGGCATAACTTGAGGCCATTTCTTGTTGTCTTGTCACTTGTTACTTGGGAGAAGAGATCAACCCCCATCTGGCTAAAACTTCTTTTTGGGGAGCTGTAGAGAGTGATATGGTTCCCTCCGAGCCTCCTCCTACTCTGGGCTAAACAACCTCCATTCCCAGTCCAGTAGGAAAGAAGGAATGAAAAATTTAAAAATAGAGCATATTTTTCAGTATGGAAAAAGGGATCATACACTCTGAGGGAAAGAATATAGAAGACCAACTATTCTGGGTGACTGTCCTACTCTACTTCATTCTTGCTAGTATAGTAAAAAGGGACTATTTTAGGCCAGGAGAGACGAATAAGATATGACAAAAATGTATTAATAGTATTGCCTGTTTGTAGTTCTAAATCAGCAGCAATATTTCATCACCGACAGTACTGAAACTGCACTTTATCTGAGAGCTGTCATAACAAAAGAAAACAGTTCAGGTATTTCCAGAAGGTAATTTATTGTGAAATATGCAGCCTTTAAAATTAACTACTAATGCAGTTACCAGATTTATGAATGTGCTTCAGCCATCCAGTACTGTTAAAACACTGTAAATAATATTTTGGGTGTTGTATGTTACCAGTCACTATCTATAAATTTCTAATAAGTTCATTAGCTTACTGGGACAGCCATTCCAAGGAGAGCACTGAAATGCTTTCAAACTGACTTTAGATCATCAGTAGCGAGTCCAAAGACACTTTGAGCATAAAATATCATTATTTTGAACAAGAAACTGTATGCTTAATATATCCATTAATTACAGGAACCAGCTTTTAGCAAATCTGGAGTGTACTGAAAGTAACTTACTGGCAGTCCTTGGAAACCCGGATCACCCTTCATTCCCGGACTCCCAGGAGTCCCTGGCCAGCCATTGCTCCCTTGCTCTCCTTTGGCCCCTTTCACACCTGGAGGTCCTGGTGGCCCTGTTGGACCTGGTAAACCTAAAAACCAGAAGAAAAGAGTATTTCGTAGCAAAACTGGTTTACAGCAGTGTCTGATGGAGGACATACAGGGTCAACAGATGGACAGAACCAAAATAATTGTTGTTACATTTCAAGAAAATAAGTAGGACAATCTGTTGCAGGGAGACTCCTCATCCAATCATCTCTCAGCCTGAGGCTGATTGAAAATAGAGGGAGTTTTCCAAATGTGCAGAATGAGCAGATAGTCCATCCTCAGGCATAAACATGTTAAAGATATTTTGTAGCTCTGCTTCACTCTCCTCCTTAGCCTATAGCACAGGCCACTGCCATGGAAAGGCCAAGCCGGGTCATTTTTAAATATATTAACCCTCCAGGACATTAGAACATACAGCTCCAGATGCCTCAAAACTGTAAATTAAGTCCACAGGGAAACATGGAAATGAGAGGCAACCTTCTCAACATTCTGGACAAAGCCAACTGCTTAAGGACACAAAATCAGCCTATTCTAGGACACACTGATGCCTTAAGTTATAGCTTTTATATTTTTTCAGACTCTGTGCTGTTTTAATGTGTAGTTCTGGGTTTCATGTTAAGGGCTGGTGAGCTCTCTTCACAGGGTTGACAGACAAAACAATTCCTTTCTAGCTTGGACCAAGGTCAAGTTTTAGGCACAAAAGTATAAACAATGGTGAAGAAGAGAGAGAAAAACCAAAGAGGATGGAGTTTCATAACCTGAAGCTGTAACTGGACAATTAACTCCAATATGCTAATGGACCCGAGCTATAAAAGGGTGAAACCTTGTGAATGAGGGTCCATTTTTTTTTAGGACCACTGCAGGCTTCTTACACGGCCCAAGCTGTGTCCTCTCAATAAATACCTTTTTATTCTTTTACTCTGCCTAGTCTCTGTTTCCAGGTCAGCCTTTACAGGCAACAATACTGACAAAACTGCCTGTGAACAAAGCTCTTCTCTGACCTGGGAGAAGAGAATTAACAATGATATGCAATATTGATTGTATTATTAATTAATTAATTAGGCAAGCCTCAAGGAGCAATACTTTAATACTAAAGATAAAGAATTACCTGGAAGACCAGGCTGGCCTTGGGGTCCTCTGTCTCCTTTAGGGCCTTCAATTGCACTTCCCGGTAGCCCAGGAAGACCTTGGTTCCCCTTAGGGCCTGGTGGACCTGCATATCCTGGTTCCCCTTTCAGGCCTGGAATCCCTGGACTTCCTGGGGATCCTGGAAAACCCACTTCACCTTTTGCACCTAAGATTTGAAACAACCACAGAACATGATTAGAGAGAAGATCACAATCACTGAAACCTTCTGCCTTATTATCCAATCATAGTAAGCTTTATTATTCCGAAAACATTGACCTTAACTTTATACATTTCTATAAAAAATGCAAAACTTCAGGAAAACTGTATTATTCTTCACATTATGATATAAAATATGAGAAAATTAGTTTGACTGACATACCTTTTCTTATCTAAACTCATCACTGGGGTATTTTTAGTCACTCTTAAAATAGATTAACATTCAGTATCCCTTTACCACTCCTTACTCAAAGATTATGAAGCCCCCAACTCTTACTCCACAGCAATTATTTTTGTCATAGTCAAGTAACGGATGTTGTGCTTGACTAAGTACAAAAGGACTTGCTCCTGGAGAAAAACGGAATACTTTTTTACTAAGATCTAGATTCAGACCCGTTGTACTTACTTTCAGGCTTGTACAAATAGTTAACAATTGCAATTCAATCTAATTTTAGATTGAGCAAAAGAATATAGAGTAACTGGTATAAGTACAATAATAGGAGAAACAAAACTTATAGAGAACATGATTCCTGGCTCTCCGCCTGAGCAGAACAAGGTTTTTAAATCCTGGACTTGTTTCTTTGGAACTACAATATATTTAGAATACAAATTATGTAAGTAGAATATATATTTACTCTAAACCAAATTATTTTTAAATGAGCTGAGCTAACAAAATGAAGACTGGGAAGGTGAGAGAAGTGTTCACATAATCTAGTCCTCTACATGCCTACCAAGCTATACTTAGAAAATATGTCTAGTTTATTAAGTTTTCTAACATTTTGCAGTACTTAATGACTGTTAATTAACCTAAGATGGTAAATAAAAGATATTCTGAAATCGTGGTTTATCACTTTGGATTGCCCAGATAAGTTTCCTGTATTCATAGAATGAATGAGTGAGGTAGGGCATTGATATTTGTAGCTATCAATTTTTTTCTTCAAAATCTGCTGTAGCATATTAATTTCATAGATGGACTAGTTGAATTGTTTGTGTTTTCCAGATGGTTAAAACTGAAAATTCCCCCATTATATACAATTTCCTTTATCAACAGCAGTTTGGCATTTCTTCACTACTGTATCTATTGCAGCCCAGTGGCTAGGATACACTTATTTCATAAAATGGAGCATGGCGCATTACAGATACCTTGAAAAAGCACTGACTCAAGCCAATCAAACCATTCTCACAGCACAGTGTAGTGACACACTTTTCAAAGAACATAAGGGGACTTGAATTGTCATAGTCATGTGGCTGTACCCAAGCTATCAAGTCCTGACCCCAGGCAATAAAAATGTTCAGTGAGATTTTATAGGACTCTGCTATCTTTTGTATCTCTGCACCATGCTCCTGTGCATAGCTTAGACATGCTCTACTGAGCTACAGTAAATAACGATTTTAGCAATTAATACATCTGGGCTGCAAAACAGATTCAGGCAAAAAAGTTACTACAGTATCCTGGCCACAAAACCACTGCCTATAGCTGTTTGGTGCACAGAGCCTCAGTAAATTTGGATTCTTGCAACATTAGTAGGAAAACAGAAATACTTGGGAGTCAAAAGCACAGCACACAAATGCCAGAGTTATTTATATTACCTCATCACACCACAGCTTGCAGAAAATTCCACACTATGAATAATTACCTATTTTAGAGTATATCTAACTCCAAGATGTTGCCACTGTAACAGAAATCAGTATTTGAACCTCTCAGAGCTTCTGCCTGCTCTGAGAAGGCATAGGATGTAAAAGAATGAAGTAGAAAGTATGTCTGCATTACAGAATTATGGTTATAATATGCTGGGAAGGAGGTTTAGAATTGTTTAAGTAAGTGTTTTACCTTTATCTCCCTTTGCACCGGGATATCCTGGAACTCCTCTACCTGGAAGACCTGCAGTACAGAGACAACAAAAAATGAGAAGTTGGAAAAGTACTTACATTTAACCTATAATGAATAAAACTCTGCTATGCAAATACAAACTCAAAATAAATGGCTTATGCAAAATTTCTTCAGGGTAGAGGCTGTTTTTGTTATGTACTGGTATTGTATTTAGCACAATGGGTCCTGTATGACTGAAAACCCTACCGGAAGAAAAGGCAAAGCTGCTCCACTATTTCACAGCTAAGTTGCAGGCTGTGACTGCAATTCCAAAACACAATTCTTTTACAGATTACCAGCTTTTGTGAAAGAAATTCTTTCAAGATTACACTGATTAAACACAGTTGTCCATCTAAATGATCATCTGGATGATCATAAAACATCAACACTGACTTTACTTTCTAAGGTTTCATCTAAAGGATTCAAAGCCAGTACACACCTCTACCAGCTACTCTTGTGCCTGTGCCTGTGTTTGTGAATTTTCATACCATGGGAAATGAAGATGATAATCACAGTACCTTGTTCACCCTTTGCACCAGCTGCACCTGGAATCCCATCATAACCTGGTTCACCCTTCTGACCAATGGCACCAGCAGGACCCGGAACACCAGGTTCACCTGAAAAATCATTGACATTTTCATTTTAACTATGACCTTTTTTTTTTTTTCTCTCTCAAGGAAAGCTTTTTCTTTTGTTTCCACAGAGACCGAGCAGATATTGCATGATGACATCAGAGTGACTTTTCACTGTGTTTACTTCTGAATTAAATCCATCTGAGATAGGGCTCAAAGACTTTGACACAGCTAATTATCATGAATCTCAGTGAGTTTAGAATACAGGAACTCCAGCAAAGACTTGTGAACATCACAGTCCATTGTCCTGTAAGATGATGTGTCCTGCAGCCAAAACACTGAGAACAGAAGACTCCAAGATCAAAAATGTTCATAAGAGAAATGGACTTACTCTCCTCCATGCTCTATTTCCTTTCTAACAGCTGTGAAATTATGCTAATATAGTGATTCAGGTTTGGGCATAAAGTTCAACTGAAATGTTTTCAAATTAACTCAGAAACAACAGATGTAATGGCTGCAACAACAACCAGTCTTGTGGAAGGTGGTAAAATCTATTCCTCTAACAATGCAAAAGAAATATGAGCCCCCAACTACACTGACTCAGACTAACCTAGGAAACAGCAATGTCTTTTTTGGTTATGAAATGAACAAATGCACTGTGAGATATCTGAGCCAAAATTAATGTAGAATGCAAAAGATTTTGTTTTAGCCACTGCCTGGAGATGAACAATATTTTAAGCGTCCTTTGGTGGTTGATAATCCTTTTTTACCTGGTTCTCCTTTTAAACCTGGAATCCCACTTAAGCCAGGAAGTCCTTTTTCACCCTTGTCTCCATGGCGGCCAGGGCTTCCTAAAGAAAGGAAGAATAATGTGTTTCCATGTGGGATATTTGGTATAATTTTTACTTTGATTTTTCACTGCAGTTTCTGTTTTATAAAAGCATAACACTTGCCTGGAAATCCTGCCATGCCAGGGGATCCTTTGGGACCTGGGGCACCCGGCATTCCAGGAATTCCTGTACTACCCTTTTCACCCTTATCTCCAGATAAACCTGGACTACCCGTTCTTCCTGGTTCTCCCTAGAAGAAGCAGCACACATAAAATCCAGGCATTAATTAAGAAACATTTTTTTTCTGTATGCAGTGGTAGATGTCACCCCTCTTATCCATCTGACTTTTAAAGAATTCCATTGTTTTTCCACTCCTACACAATGTAATTTAGGATTAAATTTGGCGTTAAATTCCACTAGCAGAGTTTTTAACTAATTTAGCAATTTCTTAATATCTACATATAAAAGTCAGCAGTTTTCTATACATTTTAGGATGGTTATACAGAGTCGTTTCAAAATTAGCCTCTTAACTTACTTATTATATTTTATCATCTCAAAAAAAGTCTTTTGAGTCCTCATTAAGTTTGCTACCAGATTACCCAGTATTATTTTTACCATTTTTACTTATAAATTCATGATAACTGTCATTGTACAGCTAGGAAAAGGAATATGAAACAAATGAGAATCCTGTTAGATATTATTAGAGATTAAATTAAATTTTACAGACAGTATTAATACAGTTCACTTTTCAGTAGTATCTGAGCACTGTACAGTATCTTTGTAAAAGTACAGCAATATTACTTTAATGTGATTATTTGCCCTGTTCAAAAAATGCCCTTTCTGCATTATTGACTTAGTATTTTTAAAAGTTCTTCCCCTTCCCTACATTTCTAGCACAGTGAATCAGCCCAGTTTGAGCAGAGATAATAAAAAAGAATACAGGAGATATTGGGTCCATCAAACAGAATGCATCTAAACCTGTACATATGCACACCTTTCAAGTTTTTTATAAGGCAGTTAAATTAGCAAAACAGAAAATAAAACAGCTTAGAGGCCAACAGCATCTTTGCAAGTGCTTGGTAGAGATAACCAAATCCTTAGGGTTATAAATACCTTCTCACCAGGAGCCCCTGGAAAGCCAATTCCAGGAAAACCTGGTGCTCCTTTGTCTCCTTTTTCACCCTTTTGTCCAGGGAACCCTGGTGTGCCTGGTGAACCTGGAACTCCAGGAAGACCCTTTTCTCCAGGTGTTCCTAGTAAAGGGAAGAGAAAAATGGGTGCATCAGAACCAGTGGTACCCTAGCAGTGTTGACAGTGATATTCCAGGGTTGCTTTAGCTATTCAGAGCTATAAAAGTAAGCAAATTTTCTTTTGAGATTCACTCTCTAAATGGGACTTTTTACGGAATGATAAGCTCTACTCATAGGAGATGATCATAATCTTGGATTCAGAGTGAACAAAGATCTTGCCAAAATATGAACTGAATAAAACTTTATTTTTATGTGAATAATTTCTAATAGTACTACAGTGACAAAGCCACTCTTCTGCAGCATATTTTTCTGTCCTCATTTACCATTTCAGACTTTCACATTTTATTTCCAAAATATGCTAGAGACACAAAGCCATCCCAATGGAGACAAAGTTTCCATGCTGAGTTATAGGTTCTTCTCCATTTTATTCTTTACCAATCCCTTCCACAGCAACATTATTTCCAGATCCCTACAGTTCATAATTGACACTCAGTACACAGCAATTCACCAAACCTTTTGGAAGGGGGAAAATACACAAGGAGCTTTATGCAGTTCACAGACTGTCAGAGACAGACAGACAAGCAGGCACCACCCAAAATACAGCCTACCTGAAACAAATATAGAAAACCTAAACATCCAGCTAAAGGATTTGCATGTAGAAACTTGGGGAACCATCCTATTATTTGTATATCACAATAGGATTGAAAAGCAATGTCCCGAAAGCCTGACATTCAGTTACTGCAAACAGTGCAGTTGTTTAGTAGATCTACACCAATAAATATTCCATACACATTTCTCATAATGTTCTACATTAACTTGAGGAAAAAGTAATAAGAAATTCCTAGCAATCAGTACCTGGTAAACCCATTTCACCAACTGATCCTTTTTGTCCTGGAACTCCTGGATCCCCTGGGTACCCTGGGGGGCCTTGATCACCTTTTGGTCCTGTGGACAACAGAGAAATTAAGAATCCCATTCATTAACAAGGTTTTAAATACCTGACAAACAGTCTGTCTGCTGTTAGCTTCAGACATACCTGGTTGTCCTGGAGTACCAGGTTCACCATCTCTCCCTGGAATTCCTGGTTCTCCATAATCCCCACGCAGCCCTTTTTCTCCTGTTGCTCCATGGTCCCCTGGACACCAAAAAGAAAAACACAGTGAGATCAGTTTTATTACAATTTACTGTAATTACATTTAATACTCCTTCTAGTTAATTTCTGATCACTGCTGCTTCTCTCTGCTGAACAAGGAAACGGCTGAGTAAAATACAACTTTCCAGTCATTAAACCAGTCCTGAGGAAAGGCTGAAAACTACTGCAATTTTGTGGGTGTCTTTACAAATTACAAAGCAAGTTATATCTATAAAATAAATTTAAATGAATGTGTATTTGAATTAGACTAATTAGTTTTTTGTAAAGTGGCTGACAGGTGTTAACAGAAATTATTGATTTGACTGTTCAGCTCTCTACAAAGGCACATGTGAATAACTAGTAAACAGCCAGAAATCTGCTGTTTTCCCTGTTCCATTTAATGCTAGAGCACCTTCAGAAGGCTTGCTCTCTTACTCTGTAGTGTGCCTCTTCTCTAACGTTATGTCCATGTTTTTTGGTCATAAACAATTCTGTTAGTGTTGCACAGAGCTGCAGGACAACAAGTTACTGAAGTCAAGTCACTGAACATTTTTAAGTAAGCAGCTTTTATTAAAACACATTTCAAGATGTCCAAACCTAATTTTTTTTCATTAAGCATTACTGATAATATGCCATAAAAATTCTGTGTATTTTCTGCACACTTTGTATTTTGGAAGCTTCTAAAATATTACTGTGATATTCATGCCTAGAGGAATGAAGGCAGCGAAAAGATGAGCAAAGTTATGGAGTATAAGTAAGATATTTTTCTCTGCTGGTACTAAGTATCTTTTGGTTGAAGAGGATGAGTCAAGAGCAGAAATTTGCAGGCTGAGATCTGCTTGCAACTTACTCTTCCAGGCTAGGTGAGCCAGATCAATCTGTAGACTGTGTGTGATCAGGAAAAGGCAGAGCATAGAGGTTTGCAAGCATGCATTGTTCGTGCTGGAGAGATTAGTAAATTATAAACCAAAGATATTAGCCATTTGAATTTCTCAGCAGAGGTTTCTTTATTTGCATGTTAACAGGCGTGCCTAGTTTAGATTTCTAGAAACAAAACAAAATCAAGTAGATAAGGAAACAGTAGTAGATAAGGAAACCTATGTGGTTTTAAGACTTTACATACCACTGTATATATCAAATCAGAAACAAATTAGAAAAAATAATCTAGATGAAATCTTTACAGGCTGGGAGCTTCATTAAAAGTACTCTCAGAAGCTGCATCTCAGCTGAAGGGCGGATGTACTCCACACTTGCTCACGCCCTCCCCTGCAGTCCCTGGCTGCCCAAGCTGCAAGGCACTACTTACCCACATGCCCAGGTTTCTCTGAGACCCAACCAGAACACGTGAGCCCAGATCTCCTTCTGACAATTAGCCAGGACATGGAGATAAGAGATAGCTAACACTGGGATATTCGCCTGTTTCCACAGTTCAAATACAACATAGAATAGTTATTAGTGATTCACTGTCAAACTGGAAAGTAGTCTGCCCTGGAATACACTGATGAAATGTACAGATGACACTCAAAATGAAAGGCTCAAAAAAGAGGACAGGATTAGACTACAGAAGGATTTTGAAGATTTGGAATGAAGCTTGAAAATCATCACAGTGAAAATCAAAAAGTGTAATGCACCACGTGTGTGATAAGAAGGTCAAAAACATGCATACAAAATGAAAAACTATTACATAGGCAGTAGTCCAGAACTAAGGGACTAAGAATTTATAGCTAATCACAAACTCAGTCAGCTGTTGTTTCAAGAAAGGGAAATTTCATTCTAACCAGGCCTGAATTGAAGTACTGTGCTTGTTTCATCAATGTGCACTCTATCAAGGATGCAGCCAAATTGGGGAGAAATCAGAAAGTGTAAAAAGAATTATAATTGTTTCAGAAAACATGATATACTATTAAAGCCTAAAGGATCTGGTTGAGGGAAATTAAAGACTACAAGATCTCAGTAGCTCCCTTCTAAGTTCTACACTTCTATTTTAACAAAAAAAGGCTACCGCTTATTAAAAACTCTTATTTTTTAAAATATAAAGTAATTTATAATAAGAGCAAATATTAAAAATATGCAAAATATAATGATTTTTTCTTTGAAAGGAAATAAAGGAGAGAAAATTATTTCAAACAACTAATTTATCAATTAGCAGTAAAACTAAAAATCCCTGAAGAATGCATTATCTAAAAAAAATAACAAATCTATAACCATGAAGCTTCTAAACAGCAAAGTGATTGCCTTTCTCATGCATACTTCCAGATGTTTCTAAACTAAACTGACATAAGTTCATCTGTTGGTATCAGTGACATAAATTCATTTCTTTCCTGAATTTTCTTTAGGTCACAAAGAAACATGTTAAAAAAGGCTGCTCACTTTTTTTCTTACACTGTCAGTTGATGTTCATGGCCACAACTTATGTTTTATGTGAAAGACAGTTTTTCCTTCCTGGAAAGCTCTAGATTTTACTTTTAAAATTTCTTTTATTTTCAGAGAGTCTTCTGATTAAAGACATAAAATCAGTCATAAAAGGATAAATTGAACCTCTTCTATTCAGCCAAAGCCCTTTTACTCTGTAATTAATCATTCTTTCTATGGAATTGAAAAACACCAGAAAAATATCTATATTTGCTGTGTGAAACTCTTTCATTTTGTTTTTAAAACTGTTGCGTAAAACTAACGCAAAACTGAATTCAAAGTACTGCTGCTAAGTAGTATATGAGTTTATTCCACTATTTCACAGTTACAGAATGAAGTTACCTTTTTCTCCTTGATCTCCCTTCTGGCCTTTGAGGCTAACCATGTCCATGTTGTCTATTGTTCCAGGTTTTCCTGGGAGACCAGCTTCACCTTTATCTCCTTTAACACCAGGATCACCCTGTGGTCCAATTACACCTTTGAAACCTGGGCTACCTATAAAGACACAGCACTGAATGTTATAGAGGCATATAAAACTCCTCAAAAATGTTTAGTAAACAACAACCAATTAAATTAGCTATTTATTCAGATTTTGAGCACCAAATACCATGTTATGGAACAGCTCCTACAAAGTTGTTTTTTTTATACTTCACAATAGCTCTGTCAGAAAGCTGACATATTTTTCCCACTTCACAGCCATTAATTTTAGACTCTTGAAACAATAAGGACAGGAGTTTGGCAGTAATACAGAGCATTATCTGAGGCTCTTAATTAAGACCTTCCTTCTGACTTTTAATAATTTCAAATAGTGTATTTTTCTTGGAGTAATACCTATAGCAGACCCACACCTAGCAAACCTATCAAAAAAAAATAAAAGTTGAAGAATGGATCAAAAATCATGCCTTGGTGCCCAAATACATGACTGCTCCTAGGATATGGCCTTTTATACTATTTCTAACTTAGAGGAAAGTTACTTGACATAAACTGTTCCTTAGTCCAAGTATCTTCGGTTATTTCCCAACTTCTGTTGGGTATAATTTTTATTTTAAGAAAATCTCTCTCTTACCTTTTTCACCAGGTAACCCTCGATCTCCAACTGGTCCAGGAGTTCCTGGCAATCCAGGAGTTCCCATAACTCCCATTTCTCCTTTGGGTCCTGAAGGCAAAGGAGAAGAGTGAATAAAAAAATAAAGCAAGCAGTATAAAGAAGTACAAGAAACAGAATTATTTACTGCCTATCATATTAGGAGTTACACTACTTAAGGAAAAATGGGACAAAGAAGATGATTAAACTAAAAACAGTCCAACAGAGAAAACAAAACCAGTAAAGTAAAAACAGTAAAGTAAAAGTAAACACAGTATTATGAAAACCAGAGGAAAACAGTTCATAATAGGTTTTTGACAAGTTCTTAAAACTTCCTATTACAACAAACAATGCTGTCATTAACAAAGGGATTACTAAAACCATACTCTGTCACTAAGACTGTGCAGAATAATCCCCTTCCATTATTACAGGAGAAAGCCTAGTTCCTGTGAAAGGGTGTGCTACCACAACTTCATAAAACAGGTGTCAAAGATGCTGATTTTTGAGGGACAAGATGTTTACCTGCTGATCCTTTCAGTCCAACAGCCCCCTGCGGACCTGGCAGGCCAGGTAACCCCACAGAGCCTGGCACTCCTGGCTGGCCTGGGCTACCTTTATCCCCTTTTGGTCCTGGCATATCTAGACCTGGGACACCAGGGAAGCCCCTTTCTCCTTTTAGTCCAGGAAATCCTAGGGAAAAACAGAAGATACAGGATTGCTTCTTAACAAAAAACAAGGAAAACCATTATTAACCATATCTGACCATGTCCACCTGTGATTCACAAATTACATGGCATGGAGGATGAAGACTCAATGGCTGACAGCAGAACCAGTCCTCATTTCCTGAGAGAGTCTTTGACCCTGTATCAATTACTCACCAATGACCCGAGAAGACCAATCCAAATGCCAGCAAACCTCTGAGAAGGCCTCACCCTGCATTTTGGACTACATGGAGGAGACCCACCGGCATGTCCCCCCATCTACCCCACACTGCAAAAAGTTCTCAAGCAACACTTTTAGATGTATTACTCACTTCTGTCAAAATTCTGCTCTTAAGCAGCATCATGGGAGTATTCTCTGCTCACCTGGTGGTCCCTGGGGTCCTGGCTGCCCGGCAGGTCCTGGCAATCCTGGAGGGCCCAGCCCTGGTGCACCTGGAGGGCCCTGCAAGCCTTGGAGACCTGGGAGACCGGGGTCACCTGCAGGGAGACAGGAGAAATATAGACCAAGCATTATCTGATGCTGTTTGACATCTTGCTTGCTGAAGATGCCAGACAAGGTGCTTTGGAATCACATGGCTAAGGAGACCTCATTCAGCCACCCACACATCCAAGCCCGGGCTTGGAAGGGCTACTCTTTGCTGCTAGCATTTGCTACTGGTGGGTGGTAGGAAAAAATGAGAAGGGAAAGGAGCAATCCCCCGAGGTATCAGCAGGATATTTGAGTGATGAAGAGACTTTTTGCTACATCTGCGAGAGAGTGACTTTAAAAAGAAATACAAATACAGAACTGTGTTTTTCCAGTGATGTTACCTCTGAATCCTTGCTGGCCAGGTATGCCCGGAAAGCCTTGCTCTCCACGTAAACCAGGCAGTCCTGGATTTCCCTTTTCTCCAGGGATGCCAGCAGGGCCAGGGGGGCCTGGCAATCCCTTAGGACCAGGTAGACCTACACCAGGTTCACCCTAGCCAAAGAAACACAATAGATTAGAATCAACAGATCTAAACCAAGACATAATTTATTAAACAAATTTAAATCATCCAGTGTAGGGCTGATGTATAGACCTCCACACATGACTTCAGGGGAGAGCTGTGAGCCCTTTGCAAGTGTTAATGCCAAGCGTTTATCCATCTTCTCTGTCCCCTTGTGTGCACAGTGGGAAACATAAAATGAAAGGCAGTTTGGCCAACTTTTAAAGTATTTTTTCCTTGCACACATTCCTGTCAACCTGGGGAGTCACAGATAACAGCAGCAGCTGACATCTACCTTTTGGCCTTGTAAACCTGGAACTCCTGGCAAACCATCCAGACCAGGGGTTCCTGGAGTTCCTGGCAGACCAGGTGAGCCTGGCTGACCTTGGAAACCTACAAAACAAAGCAAAACAAAACAATAAGTCACATCATTACTGTCTCTGTCTGTAAGTGACCTCTGCGGCTTTTTTAAGCCTCAGAAATGAACAGGGATGTGTTAAAAAAGATCTGGGCAGTCAAACTTCTAGGCATGCCAGTATACAAATGTCTCAACAAAGATTCAAATGTTGACTTTTGTGCAGCAGTTGGCTTCTGATGAGAAACAACCACCCAGAAGAAATAAATGCTGCATGTCTCCTCTTAAATAAATAGCCTTGTGGGTTCATCTCCCATCTCCCTTGTGAAAAACATCCTGAAAACTGGGTTTCCAAAATCTTCTTCACAAAAGGCAACTTAATGTGTGGGGCATGAGACTGAGGGATGCACAACAAAGTCCACTTGTGAATCAACACCTTTTGTGAAGTGTATGTCTTGTGACACATTCTATGTGTCCTGCTGTGGGTTTCAGACAGAAGGTTTCTATGCCAGAGCTAGCCCATGAACTGCACCTTGGGAATACAAGAAGGAATACCTACAACATTCTGCAAACCCCTTAAAGATAGCACTCACGCAACATCAGCACACGCACAACAAATTCAGACAAAGCAGGCAGAAATCAAGCTTTTAGGCTAAGAGTTCAGGATGTCATCGGCCAGAGCTGAGTTCTTGGAAGGGTCCTTTAAAGAAATATATTTAATGTGTAATTTCTTTCATCTGGCATAAAAGTGCATACAGCAATTCTTTTCCAGATACAAAGGGCGTTTTCTGTTCAGGTCACAGTGCAGTCTCAGAGGAACTAGACGTGGTTACAGAGAAAACTATGCCCTTTCTCCTTATTAAATTTCTGAGCCTCCCAGTTCATTGGTGTGTGGAATCATAAGAAATAATAAGGAAGACACAACAGAATTTTGGTGATTGAGGTGGCTGCTGAAAGTTCAGTCATCTAGTCTTAAATGAGCAGCAGTACTGTGACATACATCTTCAAAAAATCCAAAACTTTTAGACTACCTCCAAAGTACTTGCATGTCCTGACATTGGCCATGGAGGGAAGACTACACTTATGGAGAGTAAGCTGGAATTCTAACCAAGCCGCTCTCAGCCGTCTGGGACCCAGCAGAGCTGTAAGCTCTGGCCCACAACCATTACAGTTATGGCAGCATATTATTTTGACCAAATACAGACAGTGTTTTTCATCTCTCAGAAGGGTCATCTCATCTCAGCAACTTCAGTTGCTGCAATGTAAGATGCTGTACTACATCACTTTCTATCCTGGCCGTAGCTGTGACACTGTCTGTAGGTGCACCACTGCACTACACAAAACAAGTGTGCATTAAGTGTGCAGCTGAACTCTATTGGAAGAATGTTCACTGTGGTGCTGGTTGATTTTTGCAAGGGAGCTTCTTCATCTGCACCTCCCAAATCCCATGCACCTATGGCTGGATGACAGTGGAGGCCTCCATGCACATTCCAGTTACACCAGCTCTGTTAGATGGATAACTTTATCTTACCTTTGGGACCTGGAGGTCCAGGGAACCCTATACCTGGCTGCCCAACAGCACCTTTTTCTCCTGGTAGGCCAGGTCGACCCGGAAGCCCAGGATTCCCTTTGTCACCTTTGCAAATAAAAACAAGACTAATGTTAACACAAAGGCTAAATTCTGCGGAACAGAACCACTCTGATAATCAGACAAAGATTAACAGACTGCTGTACCTTGGGGTCCAGGGAAACCAGGTGGCCCAGGAAGGCCATCTGCCCCAGGAGGTCCAGGAAGCGATATAGTTCGTCCTGCTTCGCCCTTTGCTCCTGCAAATGTAAAGTTATATTAGTAAAAAATAAAATAAAATAAGGGACTTCTACCTTGACAGCATTATCAGTTCATCCATGCCATTACAAGTGACTTGTTACGAAGTCTTTTTTGGTAGAAGATTCATAAAAAAACTAGTATGAACCTAAACCATCCCATTTCACCTAGGAAATTCTTCAAGAAAACTGCCCTCAAAAATGTGCAATTATACTGCTGAAAGTGAACACTGATTTAAATTAGAAAGCCTTTTTATCTCAAGCCTAAATTCTGATGATCCTCTAGGCTGTACCATTTAAAGGGCACAATTTTTAAATTTTTTTTTTGTATTTTTTAAAACACTTATAGCATTACCTGGAAGTCCTGGTAAACCTGGGGTTCCAGCAAAGCCTCTGTCTCCTTTTTCACCAGGTAATCCTGCAGCACCTATCCCAGGAGGGCCAGGAAAACCTCTTTCACCACGCACTCCAGGGAATCCAGGCTGGCCAGGGGGACCACGTTCTCCTTTCAAGCCAGCTGTACCCTAATTTTTGGAAAGTATAAGTGTACATCTTGCCTGGTTGGCAAAACAGAAAACATCATCCTCTTTGACTATTTTGTAACTGGGATTTAGCACAGGTATCTGTAATATCGAAGAAAGTGGATTTTTTCTACTGAGTTCAATGGAAACAGAACTAGGTTCCATGTGGAATAACACACGGAAATCACATCTAGCAATGCAGATAACTGGAACATGTAAGCCATGTTTCCAACAGTGGATATGGAAGCAGAGGTCAGCTCCACATTCAACTCCATATCCACATCAGCTGAACTCTATCAGTGCAAGATTTTGAAGCATTCATTTCAACAGGAAGAGAAATATGCTAGAGCAGAGTTTAATCTTGTCTGAACAACTTGTACTACGATAACTGCATTCATTCAATTATCTACAAATATCTGCTAAATCATTCACACTAGCTCTCACTATCAACCAGTGAGAAAGGCAGAAAGGAATACAACTACTGTCCATGTCGGAGTTACATGTCCATGTAACTTTTCTCTATAGTCCTGAGAGCAACAAGCCACGCTGAATGCATTTGAGTCAGATCACTTATTTGCATGACATGTAGAAAGAAATGGTCTGAAAAACCTAGCTCTGAAATAGTCTGTTGTTGAAGAACTGTCTTCACCACTACTTCCAGTGAAAATGGAATTGTCTTCTGAGGAAAAATGTACTACTCAAAGTAAGGAACAGAAGTGGAAAAAGGAATGAGGCCACTAAACATAAAGCATGTATAGGGTACAAAAGCATGTGAATTCTGATCTGAAAGATAGAATGTAGAGCACAGTAAGTAAACATTAATAAACACACAGCAGGACAATATGTAAACATAAAGAAACAAACATACCGCTGCTCCTTTTGGGCCCTGGGGACCTGGAAATCCATCTTTTCCTGGTCTTCCATCTCTTCCAGGAATGCCTGGCTGTCCTGGGAAACCAGGATCTCCCTTTTCGCCTTTCAGGATAGAATCGTAAGTAAAATCTCCAGGTTCTCCTTTCGCTCCAGGGCTGCCCATAAGTCCTGGAGTGCCGGGGGGGCCCTGAAATTTCATTAATTCAGACGTCATCACTTGCCCTACAAACCCTTCAGCTGATACAAAAGAAAGCAAACCTCCAGAAACTGAAGTGTAAATCTGAATCAAAGGAACCACCCAGTCATTGACTGAAGAGGTTAAATGAGAATATTTTCCAAGACAAGCAGAAAGCTTCTCCCTTGGGTAGTTTATTCATGACATTCAGTGGATGTGAATACATCTGTTCCTTCATCATTAATACTCATCCCTTTTGGAAAGCTGACAGTCAGTTGGTAATATCAGAATACTATGCACATGCTCAGAAAAGAGTTTTGTAACTTCTTCTGGAAAGAAATTATCTATTTAATGGTATACTTACAGAATTTGCAGAATTTCAATTTTTCCCCTACATATTTTCTGGGACTTGAATGAACTTTTCTTATGGGAACAGTCTCCATAATTTCTAGTGACTCAGAGCTACTCATTAGGGTAGTAAAATACAAACTTCATGGGCAATGTCCACTATGTACAGCACATGTGTGCCCTCCACTTCAACCTGAACCAGAACATGGTCAGTGGCAATCTTTTCATTAGCACTGGAGCGTTCCTAGTCAGACTCTGATGTTCTGGCATGGCTCTAAGCAATGTCAGCTTGCAAGGCTGGCCTCTATGTAGTTTTTCCAAGTTAAATTTTATGCTGGATCACCACCTGGCTGAACTTTGTGGAGCAAAACAAGCTTAAAAGCATTCAGAACAGCAGCCAAGCCTCGTCTGATTAAAGACATGAACAGCACTTATGAGGCAATAAAAGTAAAATATAAAGGTGTGGCAAACCAGATGCCAAGAACAAATGCCAGACAACAAAAAGCTAAATACACTGGAATATCTTTCATTTTTCCTACTGTTTCTTTCATGGATCCCATTGATATTATATTACATTCAATCACTGGATAATGCAATTTACTGTGGCAGCAATAGATAGAGAATTCATGTTAGTAAACTTTCTTTGACCGAGTTCAGGCAACAAAGTTTTATTTATACTCCAGGGAGAGAAAAAGATTCCTTGAGTAATGAATTCATACAAGCAGTTTGATTTTTTTAATTACTTCTTAAGGTACCTCTCTCCCACCATTGGTGATAGAGGGAGCCCCAGTGGGTGATAAAGGCAGTGCACAGGAATGTCACTGAGAAGTTATGTTGCCAGAAAAATCAGCTGTAAGGAAACAGGCAGCTTTGGAGAAAAGAGGTCTGGGAAGACTCAGTCTACTCACTCTAGGAATGGTGTCAAAACAAACATTATCCTACAGGAACATGTAGGCTGAGGTAGGTTTTCACAGCAAACCTCAGTGTCCACAGGGGCACTTAAATGCACTCTGACAAGGTCAAATGTAGTTGTGGCAGTACACTGCTCATCTAGGAGTCATTTGTATTACATTTTAGGTAAGTGTTATACTTATGGCTGTTCTGCTTCTGGCCTGAGAGTCATGTTGTGCTGCCTCAGCATAATTTACAAGTAATCTTATGAGGATGCTACCCACTTCCACAGCTTTCCTTAATTTCTTCAAAAGTCTTTAACTTTCCCATTTACTAAATGTTTTACAAAACATACTGCAGACACTTCCCAAAATCTTCATTACAATCTCGATGCAGGACTTAAAGTAATACTAAGTTTGCCAGTGGAGCAATAAATTGGAAGGAGCTGTCAGATCCCTTGAGGACAGAAAAGCCCTGCAGAGAGACCTCAACAAATCAGAGAGATGGGCAATCACCAGCACAAGGGCAAGTGCCAGATTCTGCACCTGGGATGGGGCAATCCTGAAGGTGTGGATAGACCAGAGAATGAGAGGCTGCAGAGCAGTGCCAGGGAAGGGACCTGGGGGTTGATGGCAAGTTGAACATGAGCCAGCAATGCCCTGGCAGCCAGGAGGGCCAACCCTGTCCTGGGGGCATCAGGCCCAGGCCCAGCATGGCCAGCTGGGCAAGGAAGGGGATTGTCCTGCTCTGCTCTGGGGCAGCCTCACCCTGAATACTGGTTTTGGTGCCACAATATAAAAAAGACAGTAAACTACTGGAGAGCATCCAAAGGAATGTCACAAGGATGATGCAGAGTCTGCAGGGGAAGCCTTATGAGGAATGGCTGATGTCACTTGGTTTGTTCAGCCTGGAGGAGACTGAGGGGAGACATATCAGTCTACAACTTCCCGTGAGGGGACAACGAGGGGCAGGCACTGATCTCTTCACCCTTGTGACCAGCGTCAGAACTTGAGCAAACAGCATGAAGCTGAGTCAGGGGAGGTTTAGGTTGGATATCAGGAAAACGTTTTCTATCCAGAGGGTGGTTGAGCACTGGAACAGGCTCCCCAAGGAAGTAGTNAGACATATCAGTCTACAACTTCCCGTGAGGGGACAACGAGGGGCAGGCACTGATCTCTTCCCTTGTGACCAGCGTCAGAACTTAAGCAAACAGCATGAAGCTGAGTCAGGGGAGGTTTAGGTTGGATATCAGGAAAACGTTTTCTATCCAGAGGGTGGTTGAGCACTGGAACAGGCTCCCCAAGGAAGTAGTCACAACAACAGCCTGACGGAGTTCAAGAAGCATTTGGACAATTCTCTCATGCACATGGTGTAATGTTTAAGATGCTCTTCACAGGACCAGGAGTTGGATCAAATGATCCTGATGAGCTCCTCCAACTCAGTATTTTCTCTTATTCTATGATTCAAAATTCAGCAAAACTGCCACAGTGTGCTGCATGCTATCATTAAATTGCTTACACTGCACTAGATGGCACTGTTTCTCTCTCAATGTATTTGTACTCAACAGCAAACCGTTATTGGAACAATTCACGAGGTCAGGCAATACCTGCATCTGTTCCTGAGAAATCCTACTCTTTACCCAGATCCACTACTCAGTTTTCTCAGGCAGAAGGTCATGTGTCCTACTGAGCTCTTATGATGGATAAATACAGAGGCAAAACCAATATCTGACAGCTTTTTTCTAGCTCTTACAGTTCAAACCCACTTCTTCCTACTTTTATTAGGCATAGTTAACCCTAGTGTTATCATATCGGTGTCAAACCCAACTGTTTTGGGTTTTGTTTTTTTTTTATTTTGTTTTTATTTTTTTTAAACAGAACTGTTACACAGCCACACTGATACACTGATCATCACATGTTTTTTTGATCACATGCCTAGCAGGACGTAGTATTTGGCAAGGCATTACTTACAGGCACCCCCGGAAGGCCATCAAGTCCAGGTAAACCTCTGTCACCCTTGAATCCCGCTTGTCCTGGAAAACCTTTTCAGAGAGACAAAAATATGGCTTAATTTGTTATATGCTTTTACCAATAACTCATTGTATGTGAATCCTTTGTGATCCCTTTGAAAGTCTCATTCCATTCCCAGTAATACCAGCATAATGCTGCTGAAGCCAGTGAGCTGCCTTGATTCATGCATTCGTGTTGCATGCCTGCATTCATAAACTTGGAAGTTAATGACTCATTTGACTTAGGAATGAATTTACCAATTCATGTAACCAATGCAGCACCAAAACTAACTAAACCACATTCATTTTTCTGAACAGCGCTAGAACAAACATTAGGTGTAATACAATTTTTGGCATGTGGCACTTCTCTCATATGATAACAAAGAAAAAAATTTATTTTTGGGCCACAGAATTTAGTGCTGCAAGTGGAAACATGTGTGGGTGACTGTCAAGCCTAGGCACATAGAGAAGCAGTTCCCACATTATTTCTCACTGTGAAAATATCTGGGTCACAATTTTCAAAGACTCTTCATTGTGGCCAGCTTCTGCTGCCCTGGTAATTCTGGCTGATTGTATCGGAAATTTGGAATCAGGCCAAAAATAGGAATATGCCACCCTCCTTCCATTAGTCCTTTCATTAGTTTCACAAACAATTTGATTAGTGGGACAAAATGTAATTTATTTTATTATGTATGCTGCATTTTTTAGAATTTAGCCTACGCAGCTCATTCTTGGGTAATTAAGGAGTTTTTACCTGCTGGACCTGGTGGCCCTTGCGGTCCTGGAAGTCCAGGAGGTCCTACTTTATCACACAAGGCGCAGGCTTCACCTTTGTCACCTGAAAAAAGAAAACAGCAAAGCATATGAATAACAACAAAAGGATTCAAGACAACTTCAAGCAGGTGGATTCAGGCCAGATGTCAATTTAATATTTAAATAAATTGCTACTTCTAATTCCATGCTTCAAGGAGAAAATATCAGCAAGTTGATGTTCAAAATTCTTTAAAACTTTTAAAGGAATGGCGTGAAAGTCAATGAAAGTCTTATACTAAGGTAAGAGAATTTAAGAGAATGGTTAAAGGGGATCAAGTTGAAGAGGACCAAAAAGAAGAAAAGTAATATTCCATGGGTACAGAGAAAATAAAATAATTAAAGCAGAAAGAGGATAACTTCTATAGTCACTGTAGCAACCACCATGTAAATGAGTGCAGCTCTCTTTTTAAATGTTCATTTAGTCTATGCTGCTAAAATAAATGGTTGACAGTCCTACTCACAGAATCACACAGTTAGGTCAGAAAAGACCTTTGCCTTCATTGAATCCAACCTATGACCAAACGCCACGGTGTCAATAGACCATGGCACTCAGTGCCACATCCAGCCTTTTCTTAAGCACCCCCAGGGATGGTGACTCCATCATTGCCCCAGGCAGCCCATTCCAATGCCCAATCACCCCTTCTGTGAAGAACTTCTTCCTAATGTCCAACCTCAGGTTATTTATAGGTGTTAAAATTTTATCTTCAATTACACTCAAGGCAATGATTCACAAACCATTTTCATTCTCAACTCATCTACCCCTCTCTAACCTGCATCTCAGAATTCACATCCTGAATTGCCTTGAACAGCTCAATTTACACTGCATAGGGATATACTCAACCCTTTCTGCTCCTCTGGCAGCCCTGGGCCATCCTTTATCACTTCCCAGCAATGAGCAGGCCAAGAGAAGTTCATATCACACAATTCAATACACAATATCCTTCTTTACTCACCAGAGAGTCAAGAAACATCTTCCATGTCCATGAACAAGGTTTCTTCCAACAAGTACTTCTTTAAGTACTACTTTAAGTACGCTTCTCTAGATCCAGCCTAATTTGCTCACCCTCATTACACACCCATGGTCCAGGCTACTAAACATTAGAATACAATAACTTAAAAATAATATTACCTTTCTCTCCCATCTCCCCTGGAAATCCATCTCTTCCTGGAAGTCCAGGACTACCTGGTGCACCAGGTTCTCCCTGCTGGCACTGATCAATTCCATCTGAAATGAAATTGCATTAAAGAATATTGTTTCGACAAGTGCAAGTTTCCATTCTAGGGCTGCATTTATATCATACCTGAAATGTTACCTATGAAAAGTGGTAAGTCAAGATAGCATTTTACTCCTTTACTGGATTTACTTGGAAAATTTTAACTGGGATTCTTTATTATTATTCCATATACACTGCTTAAGAAACCCTGAGAATTACAGAGAAAAGACAGGCTCTGCCATAATAAGGTTACAAACAATTTCAGCATAAAATCTGTTTTCATTTTAAGTTTTGGCTTGGAAAAGTATCACAGGTAAATAACTGATGTTTTGACCCTGAAGGGAATGGAAAGTATTGATGTTCTGAAGAAATTCATTAAGAACGTTTCTATGTACCCTGACTTCTCTTTTCAACATTTTAGGAAACTTTCTAAGTAAGAGCAGCTTGTCAACATCTATTTAACTTCTTCACACTGATCAAGCTTCCTGAAAACAACAAATCTCACGTGTTAGGATCTGAAATGGGTAACAAATGAGAATATTTATCAGGCTTGATATAAGAATATAAATAGTGCTTGTTGTGTTTGATGATATGATGCAGGATCTGACCCAATATAACATGACACCATTTTGGCCAAAGCCAGTAGTCAAAATGCTAGTGTGAAGTTTGGTAAACAAGTTAAATGAAAAAGAATTGCTTCCCATTACTTACTTGAATAAGGAAAAAGAAGTATCTGGGGAAGGAGCAGAATTAAGCAACAACAACCATTTGTATGAAAAATAGGAACTGCTCTTATTTTTAGGAAAATGTAAGATGTAGCCACTTAATTCCATATTCTACATGCTGGATTTTGCACTGCTTCACAGGCAAACACAGCAACAACCAGGCATCTTCCTATGTTTTTGAACAAAGTATCTTTGGTTTAGGAATTCCATAGAGAAAAAGGTTTCTTTCAATAGCTTTGAAGTACCTTAACTATTGTAATACGGATATCATTCCTGATGTGGAAAGATGATTTAACTCACAATATCAATATAACCTATAGCAACAGTTTCCTAACAGAGTTAAAACATTAGTTGTAAAGAACTACTTAGCATGGACCACTTCCACACGTACTTGGTTATTGCTTCATTGCAGAGCAATATCATTTGTCTCTAAAATTCCTTTATCACAATCTAGTAAAATGTGTGTAATGTTGTTATCATTATTACTGATGTTATTATATACTTGTCATGTCATTACTGGCTTTTAAATTACTCCATAAAGCAGGTATTTACCCTGATCTAGTAGGTGGCATCCTTGCTTGTGTTGGGGGGGTGGAATCAGATGATCTTTAAGGTTTCTTCCAACCCAAGCCTTTCTATGACCCTATTCTCCTCTAAGATAATTTTATTTTAAAATAAGAACTTCTGGTAAACTAGTATGTCACACTACAATTCTCACACCTGTTCAATCTGTCACACAGACCGGTACTGCAGGCCACTGCAGAACTGAACAGCTATTTATTATGCTAAGAACAGTGTTAGTATCTGCTATTTTTTAATTGGAAGTATACAAATATCACTACATTGGCACAATAGCAAACAGAACAAATTAATGTGAATTAACATCAATTGTTTGGTTATATTCTAACAATTCACAATGAATTTTGTAGAAATTTAAAAAATATTTATTTAGCAAAGAATCCTTGTCCTTTCCCAGTAAAGAAACAAGTAGCTTCCTGCACTGTGCAACAGCTTTTACTTGGTTAATCAACAGCTCAGATATGTTTCTTCCATGACACAGATGCATCCTTACAATAGCTTTTATAATCTTGTCTCTTTTTCCTTTTTTTAATGTGCATTATGAGTCTTCAATGTGAAAAGCAACCAAGGGCTTTACCTACCTGTTCTGCCTGGAGGTCCTGGTGGGCCAGGCAACCCAGGGGGACCTGGGAAACCATCTCTTCCAGGGATTCCAGGTGAAGGGAATCCCGGAGAACCCTTTTCACCTTTTTCACCTCTCTCCCCAGGGACACCAGGGGATCCTACTCTGTCTGGAATTGGTCGACCTTTGGGCAGAGTAAAGCATACATGTAAAAATGGCAAATGAAAAGACAGCAACATTATCAACACATTAACTTTCACAGGGTTTCAGAGAGAAATGGAGAAATGTTAGTGCAAAAGAAAAAAGGGACTGTATTTTAACTATTGCTGATTTATACAAATCATTACAGCTGAGAGAAACTCCCTTCTGTTAGGTCCTTAGACAAACACATCTCATCTATATCAAGTGCCTTTCTGAGATTTAGTTGGACACACTTTTGCTGGGTAGCAAGTAGTGGCAACACTGGAGTTAGCTATTCCACCTAGAAACTATTACCTCGTAACAAACCAAATCTAAAACACACCTAGAAAGGGAGGGCATATCTGATAACTTCAATAAATTAGTACTCAACAATGATAGCAGATTTAAGGAATGATAAAACCAAAATGGTTTGTAAGAATAATAAGTGAAAAACAGCCAATAAAGAGAAGCAGTTAAACATCTACCAAAAATCCTAAAGATCTCCTTTTAGCTATTTGTACAGTCACACAGGTCTTCGTATTTTATTAACTTATTTCAGTTCACAGTTCATTATTACATTTGACCACTGAAACATTTCCAATCATCTGCAACACTGCAGAAAGATACAGAAGTCACACAAAGGTCAATTTCTGTAGGGTAATTACAGACTAGGAGCTATCATTACAGCCTGAGGTATATAGCGTCTTCTCTCTAACTTGTGAAAAATTTCCTCAAAACTATCTGACCCTGGCTCACCATAATTTCATATTTAGCTCACTGCCAAGATAGAAAATGAAAGCAAGGAAGGTAATGGTAGTATCACTGCAGGATGTGTTAAGTGCTGGGTCTCCCCAGATGATTTGCCTAATTTTTAAACAGCAAATATCATGGCATAGGTCAAACATATCTACATGTACTTATATACATAAAAGCAGTGTTACCATGGATGTGAAGATGTTAAGGCTCTGAAAAAGGCAACATTTGTAGGCAAAAGAAATATCTTTTATTAGACCAAGTGACATAGTCAAAAAAAGCAGGAAGCCTTCAGGAATGACTTTGATTAAGTAAGTATTATTTTATCCTACAAACTTTGTTTTATTATACTTATACAAACACATACAGAGCTGAACGAGAACAAGACAGAAATCTACATATGAGCATGTCTATTCAGGTATATGTGCACACACACACATTCACATTTAACAGCTCTTCTTGCCCGATGGAGTCACTCTCTGGGCTGTCTCTGACAGATTGTGTACTACATCTTCAATTTCAGCAGAAAGTTATCAGAGCAGAATAGAAAGAACAAGGCTGGATCACAACAGAAACATGAGAAAAGCAATCTAGAGGAAAGGTCTGCAGGGATGATTAGACCCCTGGAGTGGTCAGTGCTTGGGTGTTCAGAAAGCCAGGCAGTAACTGAAAACAGCTAAGGAGAATATCCCTCAGGACTGTTCACCCAAGAAAACATAACAAATGTGAAAAAATAAGTAGTCATAATTTCATACCTGGAGGTCCTGGAATTCCTTGTGCACCAGGGAAGCCTTTAGAAAAAGAAGGTTTCAATTAGGCAGTGAATTCTGCAATGCCAGTGAAAGTGAACTTTTAGGAGATATAATCGAAATTCACATTCATGTATATTCACATTCCAAATCAAATATGAAGTTAAACAATTTATATAAATCTTCAAGAAATACATTCAGATAAAAGGTCCTGCTGTGTGCCAACTTCCCCAATGATCTTTCCTGAATTGGCTAAGGTCTGTAATGGTGAAAATGGGAAGGGAAATGCTTGATTTTCTCTATTTACCAAAGGCTTTTTTAAAATATATAAGCCAATCTTAGGATAAAAAAATTAGCTACTGACTTTTGCAAAGGAGTCTAAAGATTCTCAGCATGAATTACCCTCCTTACGTTCATGTTGATTTCCATACTTCTTAGATAATCCCACTAAATTATTTAACTGCCACAAAAACTGTTTATCATTTTTCATCTATAACTGAAAGACAATCTTAATTATGTTGAGAGCAAGAAGTGTCTTACAAACTACTACAAAATATAATAACCTGAAAACAATTAAATAACACGAACATTACACTGTCATATAGAGCTCCCGAGCACAGATAGTACAATTTTCATTTCCTTTAGCAAAAAAACTAGAAGCACAACCCAATTAAAAAGACAAGACAAAATACATACCTTTTTCACCTTTTTGACCTTTCACTCCAGGCAAACCTGAAAGTCCAGGGTCTCCTTTTTCACCAAAGGTATCTACTGGTCCAGCATCTATCATCTAAATCACATGACAAAGACTAGAAACATACAACTGAGCCGTGGAATCTCCCCCATCTTCATCTGATGGTACAGAGGCCATTTTAGTTTTATTGACAACTTTCAGCAGTTTTGATTATACTTGCAATTTCACCAAGTGAGAGGCTTGTAGCTGCTGAGGAATTACCAGAGAAAATAAAAATTTCTTATTCTACCCAAATGCCTTTGTATCAATTGCAGAATTAAGTGGAGAGCTTTTATAGCATCCTCCTCAAAAACAACAATGCCAGAAAATCTTAATATGGTCTAAGCACTGATCCATTTGGTTTGTATTACCTTTTATTTTAAAATAGTATGTTCTGCCAATTTTTGCTAACATTGATCTGAGAACAATATATAGGATGCTAATACTTACAATACAATATCCAGGAAGTATGTACAATTTTCCAAACCAAATTAGCAGATGTTAGAAATTTGTTCCCATAATTGGGAAGCAGTGTCACCAATCATCTATCTGTTCCTGACTAACCACATTTTTTATTTGAAGTTCTAAAAAATGATAAATTGCTCCCCTGGTTGGTTCCAGGCCTGTTTCTGCTCAGGGATCACTGGGCATCACTCAGCAAGTGGTGAGCAATTGCACAGTGCATCACTTGTCTTCCCCAGGTTTTATTCCTCTCTCTTCATGAAATCTCCTCCCTTCTCTTCATGATCACTACTACTACTACTAGTAACTTTATTTTTATTAATAACTTATTCTTATCTCATGAATTTTATCTTTTTCCAATTCTCCTTCCCATCCCATGTTGAGGAGGGACAGTGATTGAGTGAGCAGCTATCTGGTGCTTAGTTCTCAGCTGGGGTTAAGCCACAACTGTGAAACTGACAGATTTACTCTTTTGAACTGTCTTTTGGACACTGTGTAGCAATTAGCAATGCTTATAATATCCACGGTCCAAAACACTTGAAATTCATATTCTTTGAGGGTTCCTTTCCCAAATTTCAAACATACTTTAAAGAACTGCACCCAACCTTTGCTTCCATTAAGGAAAAATATGGACGTGACTGAAGAGAACAAGATCAGAGTATACATTTTTTTCCTCATTGCTTGAGCACTTTGGCTTTCACAGAATTTTATTTTATTTTATTTTAAGTTTAAAATGAAATACAAATTTATTTTACTTACTCTTCCTGGAGGTCCTGGATAACCTCGCTCTCCTTTGTCACCCTAAATCAAAATAGAATTTATGTTTTAAATCCAGATCATAATTTTTGGCCAACAAAATCAGATTTCCTCAACAAATGAACACTTTGATACAGATACAAACAACATCCACACGGTAAGTACCTGAAATGCCATAATAACCAGCAGTAGTAATTAGTTTGCAAGCCTGTACTGATTTGCACTATTTGAAGAGAAACTGGGAGGTTTTAGGGAAGTACACTTATACCTATGCTGTCTGGACAAAGAGCTGGTGAAAATAAAGCCTGCATTAATCAACACAGACAAGAGATCTAAATTGGGGATATCTACACTATGTCCATTTTGACTTCTCCTAGTCTGTTAATGGTGACATACAGCTTAACAACATCCAATTAATGCTTTGTGCTTTGTGTGCATTCACGCCTTTAATGCAATCAATGAATAAACCACAAAAGCTATTAACTCATTCTGTGTGAAGGGAAGCCAAAGCTGCTACTACTCACCTTTGTGCCAGGTTCCCCAGGTCGTCCTGGAATCCCAAAACCTCCAGGCAAACCCTGTGTGTAGAAGACAGTGAAACCAGGAGAGACAAATATAGGTGGATCTTAGCTGTGGCAGCAGCAAAGTTTAAAAATTTTAAAAGTCACAAATTCACTGAAAGCAACAACTTCAAATAAACAATTCAGAAGGCTAGAAAATAGCAACTCTCTCTAATACACAGACAGTTCTTTGTTTTGAATGTAAGAAACAGTACTGGAAATTGAGTAAAATACATACACGTTCTCCTTTCAGTCCTGGTTCACCATCTTTTCCAGGCTTTCCCTGTAAAACACCAAGTTTCACTCTGCTTTAATAGACAACCATATAGGATGCAATTTCTAAATATGGTGGGTGGAATACTAGAACAAAATTATCACTATAGCAGTGCATTAATCAAAGCGTGATAATGTAGCTAACAGAGCAGAGGGTACAAATGGTGAATATGACTAATGCTTGTATTACCCGACACCCTCCAAGATACCAAATTAAATAAGATCCTTCAAATCCATTCCCAGATTCAGAAATAACACAGATTTTCCTGTCACAAAGTCTTCAAGACAAAATATATCTACAGCACAGGAAACTGGAACCGGATTCATCTTTTTCCTTCACAGAAATTTCACAAAAATCCCTTTCTATAGATACGCTCTTCAACTTCACTAGACATTTATGCATAGATATTTGGTGGTTCAGTTTCTGCATAAAGCTTGGAGAGTGGCCCTGTATCAGATTGTGTGGTAATGTAGTGGCAAATCCACCTCCCTCACACTAAAATTCAAATAATAAAGCAGATGATATGCTAGAAGTCAAAATTCCTTCCTCCAGAGTAAAATTACAACTATTAGACCACTGTGTTAACCCATAGAGGGGATAAGATTCCCTTGAAGTCGTCAACAGTTACGTGATAAATGATCTAGATGAACAAACCTACTTTTTGCCACTTTTCCTTCCTCTTCCTCTGCACCAAAAAAGGACTGGGACATCAGCTTGTGGCCTGATCACTGGAGGCTGGCTTTTATTTGGTGTCCCAGTGCTTAGATTGGATATGTGGCATAAGCCATATGAATTTGTCCCATAAACCCAAGGAAACGTAGATACTTCATACACAAAGTAACAGTGCATGTAATTCAGTCTAAAAAATAATCTGATCAGTTTAGATTAAAAAAAAATTGTCTTAATGCAATTGAAGGACAAAAGTGATAGAACAAACATGAACAGGCCACCATCATTGAGGTGTGCAGCTATGGTCTCTTATAATGAAGAGTTACAAGTAATTTTTAATGATGAATTAAAACAATGATCTGCAAAGTCAAGACAGTCTTCAAATATACACTGTGATCAGAATTAATCATATGGTTTAGTTTCATCAAACTAGAATATCAGATGGTAACATCTGTTCATCTTTCAAGGCTTAGGCTAATTTCAGAAGTAGCTATGATTTCCTGAAAAATTATATATTAAACATCTTAGAAATTTTGTTCAGGGAACTCTGCAGAAATGGAAAACTTTACTTTTGATAAATTTTTATGTTCTGGTTTCTGCAGAAATTTCTAAGCCATCATGTCTCCATTCCTCCAGCTTCAAGCCTTCATTTACCATAAGAGTAAAAATACATACATGATAGAAAAGACAATCCCATCACATAAGTTCACTGAAAAGTTAATTGAACATCTAACTTTGAAGCACAGTAGAAAGGGAGATTTTCTTTTTTTCAGATTGAAGTTAAATCAAATGCCTATAGATGTGCTAGACCTAACAGTTGACGAAGACCCACAACTTGAGAAACTCAGAATTACTTAGAATTACTTAGAATAGTTTAGATATATTTGGATGCAGAAAAATGTACAATTTTTCTACCTGCACTCCATACAAAGATACAGCATGACTCATGGAGAAGTTCTATGAATGAGACTATGATTTAGGTCAGATTAGACAAATGTAACAGACTTTACCGCCTCAAGCATCTACAGCCAGGCTAGCAACCAGCAAGCAAAAGGATTTCAATCACCTAAATTTTCTGCTCCACTCACTGGCTTTGTACAAAACTGCACCTTCAGGCTAAATAGGTTTATGTTGTCAATTTCATATATGAGTATTTGAAACAAATTCAGCATGTTCCATTTCGCTAAAGTCACTTGTAACGAGTGACTTTTTTTTTCTTTGCTCTTTTCTTCCACTCTGGAATGACTTAATCTTTCCTCAATTTGGATTAACGCTAGTTTTTCCCTTCACCTTCAACACTTCAAGCTACTGTAAAATGTCTTTAGTTACCTGAAATGTTACACACTAACATTACTGCATGTTACTACTGCCTTGATTGCACACCTGTCCTAGAGCAAAACTTGCTTGTTTAAAACATAGCAACTTTCCTGTTTAACTAATGGTTACTATGTTTAATTAGCTAATGGAAACAATACAATAACTGCAATTATGGTATTGGCAAAATTGAGTATACTTACACGTGGACCAGGCTGCCCAGGTTCACCCTTGTCTCCTTTGAAACCTGAACCTGGGAATCCCTGGAAAATAAACACTCACCAGATTAAAAATACTTCCAAATTCAAAAGAAAAATTTCTTTTATCTAATAGGTATAAAGATATTCAGTGCCAATATCAGAGTCTTTACAATTTTTACAGTAGAAAAAAAAAAAAACTCCATACTCACTGGTAATCCCGGTTCACCCTTTTCACCCGGATCACCCTAGTGAAATTATTTAAAAAACGTCAATTAGTAAACAAAAACTTAATCATTATTCATTGAGGCCGTAAATAATTCTTGATTTCAGCAAAAGCACATTTAATCCTGTTCTCTATTTCAAGAACTATGCCTAATATTATGATGTGCAAGAATTTAGACAAATGTGAATCCATCGAGCTATTTATTTTACTAGTATATATTGCTTCAACTGTTAATTTAATTCAGTAACTGAAAAATTCACTAGCACTAAGATTTTACAAATACATATATGAAAAGTTGAGTATCTGTTACTTAAATCAAACTTTCAGAATATTTTTACAATATCCTATCCTAATCAATCCTCCTTCCTCAGCAAGTCATCTGCTGCTTACTTATTTGTGTACTTACTGATGCATTTACCATCTCTCATAATATCTTTAGAGAGAGGTCCGGAATGAAAGTTAAAATTCATCCATGAAATTTTAGGAAAATTTGCTCTAAGTGACTTTGTATCGCCTTTTTCCTGTTTCACTTTTATTTGCTAATTCCTATTGATTATAGTTTAATGAAAAGTACAAGAAGTTTAATAATTTAACATCTCACCTTTTCTCCCTTTATGATTTCACTCCCTTTTTCTTTCATATGAGGTGCAGGTCCTGGGGGTCCTGGGGGGCCCCTTACACCTTGTTCTCCCTGTCAATAGCAAATCCAGAATTGTCCATTTAAAACAGAATGATATTGAGATCAAATATGGCTAAGACCAGTAACATTAAAGAGAACTACCACTAGCTTTTAAAAATATAGCTAAATGGCTTTTTAAAAAATTCTTTTTTCAGCAAAATCAGTGAGACAAAGGGTTACAGAAGTCACTACTGTGCAACTGGTTACCAACAGAGACTGTCCTGAAGAAAGGTCTTAAGGTGAAGATTGATTAATATCACAAATATACCCAAATAATTACAGGAATAGTACCAAAGTTTTAAAGTGCCTCCTTCAGAAGGAAAGAAATTAGGAGGAAAGAGGTCAGGTAAAGAAAGTCAACGGCTTACAAGAAAATGTTACCCAAAGTTTACAGTGCTCCAAAAGCTTTATAGAGTCCATAAAGGCCAACTTCAAGATGATAACTGTGGATGACTTTTGAAGGGTCAGAGCCTTACCTCCTTCTATAGTGCAAAAGCTCTATTTCTAACAGTAAAACACCTCTGAAAAGTCTCCATAAATTTCTGTCAAGCAGCAATGCATTCATCTACCATTTATCTTTTGCTAAAGACAAACCTGAGGAGTCCAGGAAATCTCCACACACTTCTATGTCATCTTCTCCAACATTGTTCAATAAATTTCATGATAAAAACTTAATTCCAACACTGTTTCATGTTGCAAAAAATTCTATGCATTATTGACTCAAAATCTATTAATAAGGTGGTGGTTTGAAAAAAAAAAACCAAACCCTACCCAAGTCGTATAATTTACTTATACCCCAAAAACCCTCTGTCAATGACACTCATGAAAAGCTTCTGGGGAAGTGCTCAGACACATTTACTGAATAGCCCTTGAATGCATGCAGTTCTTGGCTCACAGAAACAAAACATAAGGCACTTTAGCCCAGACCTCTTAGTGTGAGAGGTAACAGATTAAAGCTGACATGTATTACCTCCCATTTGATGATGATTAAGACAATAAATGAGATCCTGGAGCACATCTTTTGGCTCAGTTTCATTTAAAACTAAACCACTCTGTGTGCTCTGAAACCTCTTCCTGGTTGTGTCTCAAAACACGATAAAAGGGGAGAACTGAAAAATCTGCTTCAAATGTGTGCATTACCAAACCAAAATAAAGCAGATAGTCCTTAGAGTCCTACAATAATTAATTCCCATCGTTCTGAGCACCACATTACATCTCACTGCTTAGAACTAAACTGATTTAAAAAAAAAAAAAATCTTGTGGTGAGTCCTAATATACAGAAGAAATGTTTCCAGATCTGTCTACTTCAAATTAAAGTAGCTCTCCAAGCACAACTGGAAAACAGGATAGTGACTTAAATTAATGTCAGGTATAATATCAACATTAAAAAGTCTGTAGCTGCTCACGACTTGTATTCATTTAGGTGTAAGTTACAAATTTACTCAAGTCTTCTAAAAGTTACTGCGTTGATTTTCTCCATTGGTTGATTTCAAGTGTTTTCTTTCTTTAAAACAAAGTATCAAGAATATCTCTGGCAGTTGTTCCCTATAAGTTTACAAGAGACCTACCTTTTCACCTTTGGGACCCTGAAAGCCCAAACCCATGTAGCCCTGAAAATGTAAATTACACACACTTAGTCCATTATTTTCTGCAGAGCATACATGCATATATATAAACATATGAAAGTATTCTGTACTCATCAAATGCAAAGGGAGAAAATAAAACACAGAATATGTCTCTTAAATGCATGTGTGAAACAAATAAATAATTATGTCCTAACTTCCCTACTGTTTTATTAAGCTGCGTGTCACAGCAGCTTGTGAAAAAAATTGATTCAAATTCATCAAATAATTTTGCTGTCAATATACTCTTTTACCCAAAACTTTACTGAAAATGTTAACATTTTAAAATAAATTCAAATAACCATAGAATATTGTAATTACTACTGTTTTGATCAAGTGAGATAAAAGGGCTAGACAAATTTGAAAAAAAAAATATATAAGTGGTAAAAATCTCTCATTAAGACACAGAAATTGATCCCAAAGTATAAAAAAACCCCACACCTTTAGGACCATTAGTTTCCAGAGTTTTGAGGATCTGGTACGCAAAATAAATAAACAAATGGACTTGATATCTGTATTAAAGAGTCTTACCTTTTCGCCTGGAAGTCCTGGTGGCCCTGGGGGACCCTACAAGACAAGACATTTTAGCATGCACATGTATAGAGTACACTAACTGGAAGCATGCCTTATTCTATGAAAACAGCAAAAAGACAGATCTTTTCATTAAACCCAGTAATTTCATTTTGCTTTTGCTGTGCATAATCCACAAGTTAGAATAAAAAATTAGTAACAAAGAGAATCTGAGATGTCTCATTAATTATTATAATAATAGGTGAAAATTTGCTTCCACGGTAACAGTCAGTGCTGCTATCCACAAGAAAAACCTCAGCAAACATTTGGATTTCGATCTGGATTATTAATTTATTTTCTTTAAATTAAATTGGGGAAGAGAGGAAAGGAGGATCAAGAGTTACAAAATGCCATCCAGGAGTACAAGAAGAAAAGAGGATTGTAGGAGCATCTGCTACTGAAAACCCGTGTTGCCCAGTAATTTCTGCCGTGGTAGAGCTCAGAAGGCTGAACATAAACCCTGCAACCACATGTTATCTTTCCCAAATGCCAACAAAGACTGCTACACACACCTTCTAGAACATTCCTGTAACAAAGATCAAAAAGTGAAGTACAGATCATCATGAAAGGAAAAAACTTACTGGCTCTCCTGGAGGACCTTGTGGCCCCATTGGTCCCTGAAACCCTGAAGCTCCAGGTGGACCCTATGAAAAATTCAAATGGTGTCATTAGAAAGTGATACTTATATGGTAATCTCATGACCCTGACGAAATTCTAATGGAAACTCACTGCTATTCAAACATCATTTAGACTTACAGGCAGTCCAGGTTGGCCAGGAAACCCTTTTTCACCTTTTAGCACACCAGGAGCTAGAAGACCAACCACTTCACCTGGATCTCCCTAGAGTAAGAAAAGAAAAAGACTAAGTCTTGAACATGAATTCAAATACATTCAAACCCACCAAGACAGGAAAGTTGCAGCAATGAATACTTTGGAATCATCCAGAAAGACTACTTTAAAAAATCACCTCACTTCTTTTAATTCAGCTGAAACATTGAGATATTACAAATTAAGACCTTAATTGCCAAATGTACTCTAAAGCTGCCTGAGGAGATTCCAGTAACAAGACTATCTTGTGTGTAATGGGTAGTGTATTGTAATGGGTAGTTAGAATGATTTTTCCATGAAATCTATCACTACTACAGTGTCACCGCACAACTGGAGCATCTGACCTGAGAAAAGTGCTGCTGAGAAAAGTGGTAACCTCACAATCTCTTTCCCCCACTGAGATCTTCATGCTTACACCTAATTTTGACAGAAAGGCCAATTATGGTGTTCTTTTCTTCAGGAAAGGAATATACTCGTCTTACTTTAGAAAGCTATTCTGATCACCATCTTTTTCTTTATGTCTCTTCTTTTTAGAGTATAAATCCCATTTTTCCTGTGTTTTTGTACAAAGTTACAATATTGTACGTGATTTTATTTCAGTTCTGTATCTATGCATACATGCCTAGGGAAGAAACATCTGAGTGCTTCAGTGCTTCTATAATGAGTCTTTTCTTTCCATGTGAGAGTAAGAGAAATGGACATTCTAATAACTTGGGCTGTCATGGCATTACAAATTTGAGATTACCTTTAGACTTATATTTAGCTTACAGTTCCAGACAATATCTGTTCATTTTGAAGATAAAAGGCTCTCAGATGTCATTCAATGCTTTATTTTCCAGTTCACAAAATGCACTCAGATACCTAGTTAGTTTATCTGATTTTTTTTTCCTTTATGAAAACTGTCTAGTATGTGTTGGACGATTCTCATATTGTGGGGTATAGGACCTTCTTCCACAAACATTATCCATGGGAAACTTTTTAGGTAAATCAAATGCCAATACAAAACCAAATGTTTGAATCATAAAACCTATCTAAATCTTTATGCAAAATTGGGGGGGCACAATAGTGTTTATACACTGTTCATGATATGTACTACTTCTTTTTTGTTGTCATCCATATAATACTTACCCTTTTAAGACCTGTGGGAACAACACATATGTTCAATTGTTATTAAATGGGGAGGTCACCCCACTGTCTTTATTTAGTGGGGTTGCAAAACAGAGTACAAAGTGAAACAAGCCAGTACAACTTTTCAGTCCTTAAGTAAAGACTGCTGCTAGTCTTAAAGGGTGTAGAGATCACACAAATTCTTATTGTTAGAAGCAGAATATGAATAGACTTAGAGTAAAACATACCTTCATTCCAGGAGGCCCTGGAGGTCCCTGAGAGAAAAACAGACATATTTGTTGTTACTGCTCCTCAAGGTTGTACACATTACATCTTAAACTCAATACCATTTCCTATTTTGCATTTTAAGAGTCAGCCTTAAAAAAGTGAATCAAGCAGGAAAGAAGCTACTTACTATACTTCCAGTCAGTCCTGGTAAACCTGGGGGACCTACTGGACCTCTTTCACCCTAAACGGAACAGAGAAATTGGTTTTGTTTAGGGAACACATGCTTGAGGGATGTTTTTATTTCAACACGGAGATGCTGTTATAAACATATGTAAACGTAACCTTTGTGCCATTACATCCTGGAATCCCAGGTGGACCAGGAGGGCCATCTTGTCCAGGAATACCCTACATGAAGAGAAAGTAAAAAAATTAGCAATATTAGGAATAATCCAGGTCAGATGTCACAACTTAAACTTTGATGTTCCTTGTAAAAACATGTATACTTCATACGTACAGGAAGGCCTGGGTTTCCTGGAAAGCCTGATACTCCTGGGGGCCCCTGCAATTGAGAAAAACACAAACTTAAATGACAGATACACAAAATAGCAAGGACAAGCTGCACCACAATTTGCATCTCCAATGCTGACAGTAAAAATCAGCAGTATTTAAACTTCCTTGACAAAATAGTTCTAATCTTCAAAACCTCTCAAATATGCCACCTTAATAATGAATAACTGAAAGCAACCTTTTGTATTTCTTTAACGTTTTAAGCAGTAGCAACTAGATCAGAACCTCATGTAGAGGTAAAAGGGAATGCTCAAGCGTTCCTTCTCACAAATATTGCTCCCAAAACAAAATTTACCGTAGGCATCTCTTCATAGCAGAAGATAATGTTAACACACCATAAAGATGTTTCTCTGTCTTTCATATCCATCAGTGTATCAATTCATTCTTATTAACAAAAGTCCTACCAGGCTGAGATAATTCTTTCTCCTTGAATAGCTTTTCAGTGTAATTTAAGTTGGCACATAATTTTCATGCTATCATCTTACTTATCCATGCAGCATCTCCTAAAACATGTACAATGAAGCAGAAAAGATGTACGGGAATCCTGAGCTCAGATAGTGTATTTGCTTCTTTCAAAACTTTATAATTGCTAGAATAAATTTTACTTTACATTTGCTAGGAGGTGCCAATGTACATTAACACTCAGGATACCCCAGGTCAACACCAATATCTTGGATTGAAATATGGATTTCTTGATCTAGCAGAATAGCCTCCTATAAATTGCAGTTACTTCAGCAAATTCTATTTGCTGCAGCAACTGCAGGTAAATGGAGAACAAAACTGAGATGGCATTTTGAGAATCTGTGAGCAAGAGGGTACAGCTGAAAATGTTTGCATCATTACTGGCCAAGTAATTTGATCCTCTTTCATCATCACATTAGGAAAAGAAAGAACTCACCTCACAAAACCGCAATGGGCATGGCCCTGGCCAATATAATATACTAAATGAAGTGCTATATAAGTTCTGTCATTTAACAGAAATGATAACATGAAGATCAAAGATATTCAGAGTCTCTTCTAGTAAAGTTAAGAAATCTTTGTCCCTGGCTTTACTTTGCTCTGGATCTTTTTAGCACATATGTGCTCATGACTGTGTCAGCTTCTCTGCTGGAGTGCTTCAAGAGTACATGGCAAATATAAAGGAGAATTTTGCAAGAGGAAAGAAGGTAGGTTCATTCTGAATCTGGAAAAAAAGCATTTTGTATGTCAGGAAGATATCAGAGGCATATTAAAACTAGTTCTGTTGACACAGTGATAAGTATCAGGTAACAATGCAAATTAATAAAGGTAGTGGTTGTCCAATGCACCAAGAACTTCAAAGGTAAACTGAGAATTTTGAAATCATTGTGCTGCTCAAGGGGATGTAATTCATTAACTTAGAGACTTCCTCTTACACTTGAAGGCTGCCATACCCAAATATATCAAAATTGCAAGAAAGTAAGACAGAACTCACTCTTGTTCCCTTTGTTCCTGGTAGTCCTGGTTCTCCAGTATCACCCTGAAAAGCAAAAGAGAAAGCTTTATCATTTCTTGGGACAATAGTTTAGGGAAATCTGATTGTTTTGAATACCAAAGCTTAAGTTCTTACCTTAAGCCCTGGTGGCCCAGGGGGACCTTCAGGTCCTTGCATTCCAGGAAACCCAATCACACCCTGCAGTCCCGGCAAGCCCCTTTCTCCCTGTGGAAGAAGAAAACTAATTAGCAACTACACAACGCAAGTGCCTTCCTCAGGTAACTCACATATCCCAATTCTGTGCTCAAGGAACCTCTTAAGTGGCTACATGTGACAGCAAAGAGTTCATGCTGGTACTTGAAAGAAGGATTATTATAAATAAAGAAATACTTACAGTTCAGTAATAGACTGGCAGGGGAAGAGTGTGACAGAAAGGCATTCTTTAAATATTAGTTAAATATTTTTTTCTGGATAGTGCTCTTCATAGTGGATTTATACTCCTGGTAACAGCAAAGTCACTTTCCCTCTAATAAAACCTACCTGCATTCCTCCAGACGTGCTGCTAGATCCCAGTAGAAAATGTAATAGCCCAAATCAGCAACTAAATTTCTGAAAACCACAAATATCACTGTTTAGTCAACTAGTGTATGAACGGTAAATACAACTCTTCTTATTCACCACTCACAGCAGCAGGTTTTGGAGACCAGGTTTTTCACTAAGACTTGAATTTCAGGGTGGTCCAGGGTGCTTCGAGATACAGGATCTTCCCAAGAAGCTGAACACAAAATTGTATTCGTACATGACATCCTTTTGATTCTACTTTAATGCTGCATGGAACACCTGTGCTGTCTCTCTCCTTACAACTCAAAATGTATTTAAATCAGATAAATCTAGAGGCAGAAAACCTATCCACACTCTAGATTAATATTGCAGCTATTATGCATTCAACTATATTTGGACTCCCAGTGAAACCAAGAGGAACGCTATCTGAATAAAGGATGCAAAATGTACACATAGGGAGGGGGGTAAAAACTTATGCATGACAATTCCTGGAAACTGCAAATCAATCAAATCAAAAGCCACTGGTTCCATGCAGGAAGGAACCAGAGCTGTCCTTTCAAGGCCTTATGTGCAACAAGCAGAAACACTTCATACTGTCAAAAACTGTGGGAATACTGGATGAATAAAAGGTTAGTATGAAACTGTGAAAAGAAGTTTTGCAAGTTTGGAAAACAGCTAAAAACATGGCACTTGCTTTAGAAACTCAAAACACAGCAATTTTCAAAGGATAGCAAAAAGAAAATAAAATTAACAATGTTCAAAATACATAAAGGGACACTACAGAGACCTAAGGATTTTCAGCAAAACAGTCTTCAGCAAAACAGAGAGATAAAATTGCAACTTGTAATTAACAACCCATTTAATTTCAGGATGACGATTAACAATGAACTTTTCTCCTGTTTTCTCAGGACAAAGATTTGCAGAAATACACTGGCTACTGAGGTCAGCTGAGGACTGAGCGTACATGAGAACATCTGAGTCTTGGAGAGCTCATTTGTCCAGGAAGTGTAATAGGCATCTTGCAAAGAAAAAGTTATGACATAAAGACAGAGGAAACTGAGTGATAACCAACAGACATGGTGCTACAGTGTCAGAAGATGAGAGGAACTGGAAGATTTATGGCGTTACTGGACTGATGTTGTTTTTTAGTTCCTTGTCCAGAATTTTATTAAAATGAAGAGACAAGGGGGAAGGGACATTATTGATGGGTATGAAGAGCAGGCCCAAGGAGGAAGGGAGAAAACTCTTAACTGAGATGATAAAAGCACAAGAAAGTAAAATCAAAACAGCATTCATTTATTAAAAATTCTTGACAGAAAAAATTATCCTGCTGCTTCTCTTCTCCATCTTCCCACAAAAATAAAATTTTTCAGTAAAAGAAAGGCAAACATTCAGTTTTTCCTTGAAGCGCTGAAATGGCATGAGCTTGTCTATTTAATTCCCAGTATTCTTTATTGTGGCTTGAGAATTCTTTCTTTGGTTTGAGCCAAACCTGAAGCAGTGTATTAGACCAGAAAACAAAGCAAAACAAAGCAAACATCAGAACAGCTGGAGAAATATGTTTCTAGGTCAGCTGTAGCAATACAAAGTCCAAGTTCTAAAGTAATCAAATTGTTTTGAAAAATATTTTAAGGAAGAACACATCACAATGCAGGTCTCTGAATGAATGTTGGAATAATTAGCAATCTGACATGTATTTGTAAAGTTACAGAAATTACATAAACTGATACTTTGACTGGCTAATTTGCACGGCTGTCACAAGTGTACTTCTACAAAATCAGTTGTTATGTCCTTGAGACCAGAATTTCATACTGAACCCTGGGCACTTGCTCTCATGTCCTGTTGTGAGATAGGCTAAGGAAGGAGAAAACACTCAAGTACATACAACAGGGTCTTTCACTGCTGAAGAAAAGTACAACATGTGCAAATGGAAAGAAAAAAAAGATTATTTTGACATCCAGAGGGAAATATGCCTCATGTGCAACATATGTGACTCACATTGGTAACGTGTAACACGGCTGATACTTTTTGCGCTCACAAGTTCTCCCCCTGAGGATTTCAGCACACTTTGAACTACTGCACCCTGCAACACAAAAAAATAGTCTTTCCTCCATTCTTAAGGAAAGCTAAAACTGAGGTTTAAAGACTAGATTTTCACTTGGTCTAAGGCTCCCTTAGACCATTCTGGAACTGTAAAAGGGCCTTAACTTGCCTGTAAATCACCTACTAAGGGAATGATTGCTTCGGCTGGCCAATGAGGTTACCTAAAGGCTTAAAATACATATAAACGTGCAACTTCTAAGGCAACTATGGTCAATTTTCTTAAGGCTATCTTCAGCCTTCCAGACTGCCCCATCTGAGGGGTAAAACAGCTGGAGGAGCAGAGTTGAGACCATAACAAGTCACTTTGAGCTAAGATACATTCAGGTTTCCCTGGAAACATTTTTATTTTCCTGACTTAAACTGTTAGGCCAAGAAGAAAAACAACTGGCTATTTGTCCAGGACTTCTGGACACCCAGTCAAGGTACTGGATGTTCCAAGGCCTGGAAAATATAATCCCTGAGCATGTGGAGGTCTGTACCACCCCAAAGCCTGCAGACTCATGATTTCTTTTACTGGAACAGAGCTCATCCTTTTGCAAGAGGGAAGTAAGGAAACATAAAAGAGACTTTATGTGTGAGAACTGCTGAATCCCTCTCTGCATGCAATCTGCCACCTTGGCTGCTTATTCTAACAGGGAATCACAGACTTACATATTGCAAATACCCCTCCCTCTACTCTGCCTTCCCATTTGGTTTTACTGCAAAGTTCAGGGTAAATAGTTCAAACTAAGTATTGTGTAAGAAGTCCAAATTTCTGCAGTTTTAGGCTACACAATAAATGAGATTTAACTCCTCAATGCCACCCATGGATACTCAGAGAAGTTCGGGCAACCTACTCCACCAAGACTCAATAAGAGACCTAGGGATGGCTCCTGGGTTCCAGTCCCTTTCTTTAGTCCAGGTATCAGTCCTCCTCTTTGTAAAACAGCCTCAGAAAACTAAAGGTGCCAGCACTTGTAAGGACTAATAAATAAAGCTTTTACTTCAATACTCCTATTTGAGTTAGTACAAATTTCCATCATATTTTTTTTGCATCAGTGATGCTGCACTAAATTACAGTAAAATTCTATCAGAATATCTACACTGAACAAGAAAAGTACAGAAACTCTACCATCTTTAAAGTCATATGACTGAAGGGTATCCTCATGTCACTGTGTAGTTCAGACCCCACAGATCACTGAGGTACCAACAGTTATACTGCTGCTTTCCTACCTAAAGTGGCTCACTTGGAACTTCAAGATCAGATGAAGCTATCACTTATTATTCTGTATAGAACAGACATAAGCATGTCCTGAAGACGTCTTGCCTTGCAAGGAAACACTTGACTTGCTGCATCTTTGCCCTGCTTGCCTGCCTGCTCCTTTCTTCATTCTGTTCCAGCCAAACAGCCCAACACTAAGTGCTTGTGCTACATTTATGCTTGCAACTCATTAGGCACATACACTGCATAAACTGGCAAGTACCAGGCCATCACTGCTACCCCACTTATTTTTTGCTCAGCACTCAGATTTCTAGCTGTGATGCATGAAGAGCATGAGACTCTGACTGCAAGGGTTATGTATTGTTCAAGTTCCAATATTCACAGCTGCAAAATCTTGGCAAGTAATAATGAAAGAGCTTCTGCTTCTTACAAATCAATTCATAAGACTCAAAAATTAAAACAGATGTAACCATGTCATCTGTACCTCTGCTGATTCAATGCAAGCTGTCAGAAAGCACAAAGGAGAACACATTACTCAGCTCACAAAAATGAGTATTCTGCCACTCAACTGCTAAAAATGTGGAGGTGCTGCGTAAAAAGACAGCAAGTGCTCAGTCACCACTGCACTCAATAAGCAAGATATCTGTGTTAGCTCAGCTTTTGCGAAACGCTTTTGCATTAGGTAGTTCAAATTAAAATTGAATGGACTTCTAAACAGACATGAACCTGTTAAGAGCTTAACTGCATGGGCTGATGTTTTTTTCTGACACCTACCCTTCCAAATTAGCCATGAAATGCTGTTTGGCACATGGAACAACTGCAGATTGCTCAGCAAGAGAGTCACATAAAGTAAGTAATTTCATAAGATTCAGCTGTAATATATCAAGGGCTGAGGGGGAGGAAATAATCACCACCCTGTTATAAATTATTTCCCCAATTACTTTGCCTAGGGACTACTGGACTGGGAGATTTTAGGCTTGAGAGACTGGTAACACGGATATAAATCAACTGCTTCCTAAAGTGTGGGCTCACAGGGTGTCTGTGTCTGTACAAATATGATGTTCTCAGGCTCTCCAGAGACTCAAGCACATGGTGAAAAACAATGTGTAGATCTTCCCAAAGCCATTTGAAAGATGCTTCATTTCTTATCATTTGCCTCTGCCAGACATCCCCCAGCAGCTGAAACAGCAGGACAGACACGTGTCTGTCCTTCAGCTGAAAAGGCATAAAACCCAGTCTAAGGGAAAGATGTCACAAGGCAGCTAAACTGATCTACTCAGCAAAGGTGGCTCTCCTCCTTTTAAAGGGATGGTGCCACCTCACCCTTCTTTACACCACCTAGTATGATTCCCTCAGCCTTCACTGCACCAGTTCAGCTCACTAAATTTATGCTATTTTATTTAGTGAGTTTAGAGGGACTCTAAAAGAGTCTGGCCTGTGTGAGCTGAGGAGCTCACCAGGTGGCCAGGCAGCTGCCAAAGCCAATGCGTGGAGGATATAGCATGACACAAGGACATAACGTGGAATGGCAGCAAGAACAGTTTCTTACACCAGCACAGTGGGGTTTGCTGGAAATCATCCACCACAGCTCCTCAGCTGTGCCTTCACTGCAAGGGAAACTGAGCTGGGAGCCAACAAATCCTTGGCCTTGCCAGAGGGCTGTCTTCAGATCAGTGTCAGTGTTGACTCCAACATGTTATAAACTCAGAATTCATCTCACAAATGCACTGCTCCCAAAAGTTAACATTCATTGAACTGAAATTCTACCAAGGGCATGTCTGGCAAAGAAATGCAACTCTTTCAAGATGAAAACTGACAATGCAGTTTCCAAATGGAGTAAAAAAAGAGCCTGACTGTTAACAGGAAAACCTGCCGTTCAAAACAGTCATCACACCTTGATGCTCCAGTGTGACCTCATAAAATCCACAGCAATGGACAACAGCCTTGCAATGTACTACATGGTTTCTACCCAGACTATCCCCAACCACATGAGAGGTGAATGCAGGCTCTGTATTTGTTCCTTCAGCTGATGTAACTGTGAGAACTCAAGTAAATTGGCTCCGAGGTGTTAGACCAGTAATTACAGCGCACAGTGGGAAACTACTGCACGACCTGAGCCACAGTGTTTCTCTCCACACTCTTTTAAACATGTGCTAGAGAATTGTAATTGGCTCAGTGTTACTCAGTATTATATTAGAGAAGACACAGAGAATAGCCAATTCTTTATTAAAATGGTATTTTTAACCACCAGAGGGAGTACTGGCCCTGAATATATCTCAGGAATAAAATAAACATGTACAATAAATGTCATCTGTTTGTCCTCAGCTGCACTTAGCATTTTCAGTATTTTATTGAAAGTGTGAAGTGGATATCAGTCAAGCAGAAATATCGCTATATGCTTACAGGACATGTGTCCTCAAATGCACTGAGGATGTTTAACATTACAAAATTCCCACTGCACATTCTTCAGCAGAATCTATCTGCACCACAGCTATACAATTCTGGAGCCACACAAGTAACAAGTCATTAATTACACAAACATAACTCTGCAGACACGCAAAGAATCTGTATAGGAGCTCTGTAGAGATCTTGGCTCACCCAGAAGTTTTGGGGCTGAGTTCCTGACAGTATGTGGAATAGAAGAGGGGCTAAGGCAGAGAGAGGGGGAGAGTCAGCAAAATCTGGATTCTTGCATTGCCAGGAAGCATCTGAAAGAACTCAGTCCCATGGAAACATGAGTGCAGCATTTTTGGCATGACTAGCAGAAGGAGCAGCCATGACAGTTTCACATCGCCTGCACAGCTCCACGGTCAGGCTGGCTGAGGCCGTGAACAACTCCAAGCACCACCAGAGGTGCTCTACATTATACTCAGACATGTACAACAACAAAGGGCCAACCCAACACTGCTGGGGAACAGCACTCTCTTACTCATGACCTCTTTGCCATGGTGTTCATTCTGCATCTCCTTCTCCCTGTGCTCCCTCCCTTGTGAGTGACTTTCACCTGTGGGTGCAGTCAAATGACCTCTCAGACTGCATTTTGAAGGGAGGACACTGGGAAGCACCTATTTATGGTGCAAAAGCCAGCGCCATACAGGTTCATATATCATGGGGCAGGTACCCTGATCACCCGGTATCACTCAGTGTTTTCACTCCCTGACAGGATTATTCTTCCAACTATAAAAGTACACTTTCTCAAGGATCATGAATTTACATCACTGAGGAACCTCTGCAGCTTGATACAAGATGAGCCCAAACCTCCAACAGTGACTCCCTTGATATAAACATTTAATTATAGGGCTTTTCAGGTTTAAGGTTCAGGGACTGAGCCTGGGCCTCTGCCTCCTAAATACTAAAGAATGCTTAGAGCAAAAGCATATTTCTGTGGCACCTCATGGCTGCACAGAACATTCCTCAGGAAGCTGCTAAGTGCTTCCCAGGAGTATAAAAATAGAAATAACAATCTTTGATTATCCTTTTCCCTACATATCAGTATCTATGTGCTTACTGGTGCTCAAGTGTATGGACATACAGTGTCTTAAAGAAATTCATAAGCTGAATAAGAAGTAAAATTAATATTAAAAAGCCAATCATGGCTATAGATTAACTGGTGCCAAGGAATTGGTTTCCTAACAGTATCATACAATTTCAGTTAAACCAATTATAAGTAAGAGTCCCTCCCTAGATAATTTAGAAGTCTTCATGTAAGTCCTCTTCCTCCTTGACCCATAGTTATTCCTCATTTTCCAAATGCAGTTGTCAGTTTTCTCAATGCAGCTGCACAAAGTTCACATTTTAGGACTTCTTGAGCCATGTACACTCTTACCTTAAGCTCTCAATATCCCCTTATATTTGCATGTCTCTGGTTTATGCATGCTTCGTGTGATATTACATTCCAGTGCAGATAAAAGTTACAGACACAGAAGTAGCTGGGATGCTGAGGGGGTACATATTTCTTCATAGCATGATGGAGGGCATGGTATATGAAGTACAGAAATAGAAAATGAGAGAGAAGAAGACAACTGACAGCAACTAAACTTTATCTTCAGCTTTGGAAGTCTGCCTGCACAGAGTTTGGCAGTATAACACGAAAATATGTGGTTCACTGTTTTTATGTTTAAACTTTCCTTGACTTAAAGAAAAGGAAAAAAAAAAAGCCCAATGCAATAACACAGCTTATGATGTTTCAGAAGGAAGTCACACAAACCTTTTTAAAAAGGTATATATGAGATTCTTCAATTCTATTTTATTTTTTAATTCTTTTATGGCACATGGGTCAAGGAGCCTCTTCTCATCAGCTAGAGTCACTCAGGGGAACAGATGAAGCTCAAAGAACCATAAGGGAAGAGGATGTTGAAGGACAAATGTGTTTGCACTGTAAAAAGAAAAAGGAAATTCTATCACCTGCATACAGGTTGAATCAAAAGGGTGCTATATTTCCCACCCCTTCTAATCATCTGTTGAATACATTAGGTCTGAGTAACTCTTCCTTTGTTTTATTACACATTGTATTAAATCACTTCCAGTGTTGAAGGTCCAAGAATATAAGGGGTAAAAATGCTCCACACCCTTCCTACTTCATTAATGAAAATTATTTAGCATTTGTTTGCATTTAGTATTGTTTAAAGGCTCATATTTAAAGATGAAACAGCAGGGGAAAAAAAAGGGTCTTAAACTTCTCCGTTTTTTTTAATTTATTTTTGTTCAGATCCTAGACCGGGAATGAAATGTGACGTTACATGTAAGTTTTATTTTCTTGCCAAAGGTTTGTCATGGACATATTTACAGAAAATAATCTCTTCCATAAATAGTAAAAACATGGGCTGCTGGTCCTAGACAGCACGGACTGCAATAAAGTTCTCATAATGAGGTACTCGTATCCTGAGGGTATGCGACTGACAGTACTATTTGAGACAGTGCTAATGTAGCTGCTTTCGTGGGTTAGGTTGGAAATGGCATTTCTAAAGTTTTAAACACTTTGAAAGTTCCATAGGAGTAAAATATCTTTCCACAAAATAGAGGAAATATTGTGGCTTCTGACTTTTAATTGTGTAAATATCACAAGGCAGACAACACTGTGCCTCAAAAGTGTCAACCAGTGTCTCTTCCCTTTATTGTCTCTTGACTCAACCAGATCCATTGTAAAACAGACATGACAATACATATTTTTGTAATACCGACAGGGTTGTTCAGCCTAAGTCAATAAAGTTAACAAAGATGCAAATATTAACAATATTGAAAACAAGTATCTTTCTTATTTTGAAATTGTAGAGGATGTCAAGGATGTCAGTATCCTTGTCAGTAGTCAACCAAAAGCTGGTGTATTGCTCAGCAGGTGGCTTTAAGATTTTTCTGACCAAAAAAAAAAAAAAGGACACGTGGAGAGGCCGTTCAGAATAAACGACATCCGTAATGTCTGACTGCCACCCAGAGGACCCCGCGGGGAAGTGACACAGATACAGCCAGGCTCCTGGGACACTGCCATGATGGAGCCCGGTTAAAGACAGCAGGCAAAGGCAGTTTTGCTATACAAAGCTTATACTCCGGAGAGTTTCACAAACACTAACTTTTCCCTTTTTTTTATGTGAGGGAAACGGTGTCACTCAGTTCTCCTGCCTTGACACTGATTTCACTGCATTTAATACCTAAACCTTCCTACAGAGATTCTTTTATAAGAATTTCACGGGGCTGAATGTGTCTTTGCTGGATTTCCAGCCTCTATTTCCACACTTTTGGACAGAAGTGAAGTTTGACTTGAGGTGTTATGATCACATCCTTAACTCACTATCCCATTGAAGGTGCTGGAATACAGATGGAGGCAGCACTGGCTTCTCTGTTCATTGCTCGCTATACAAGCATTTGGTATTCCTCCCTTTATTTCACCTAACTACTGACATTGGAGCCAGAGGTCATTTCAGACTGCTCCTGGGTACTAGAGTCCCTCCCCTCCATCACCACCACTTAAAATAATTTCTTTTGCAGTTCTTTCAGTTTTTGCTTGGCATTTGAGCAAACCTAACAAAATTAAGGGTTACCAAACCCCCTCAAGGCTTTAAGTGTTCTGCTAACTAGCCATGAAATGCTTTTGTTGCATCTGTTTACAGTCAGTGAGAAAAGAGTAAGAGAACACCCCATTTGATGCTAGTGACTGTGCTCACTCAGCTCAGTACACTGTGCACACTGAACTTTGACACAAGCCTTGGTGAGAATTATTTTTGTTGGCATATCAATACATTTAAAAATGTTCCAGCTGAACTTCGGTGGAAGCTGTCACATGCTTTCTTTAAGAGCTACAAAATTTATGGGTATGTTTTGTCATTCTAATCACTCTTAAATATTCTAAGAGATATAAACATGATTTTCCAGACAGGAGTCAGAGTTTCTTTTCACTTGGCTTTACGTTTCTTTTGCTGTTAAAGATGATATAAGAGAACATTTTATCTATTACTGAAAGCTAGTCATTATTTGCATCATATAATTGAACTTTCTTTGCTATGTTATCTATAGTTCAATAAACTATTCTGTAGCCCTTTCTCAGGTGTTGTAGTTGCTTGAAAAGAAATGTAAATCCTCTTCAACATCTCTTAAATATGGTTTCCCAACTGTTTTTGCTCCTACTGTGAGACTAAACCTCTTTTAGGGCTAAATTAAATATGTTCTCCAGCAGGTTAGAAATTTCCCTGTGTGACAAAGTACTCCATTATCACTCCTCTAGCAGCTACTTCAGGTTTCCCCTTTGAAAATCCCACTTTGATGCTGGTTCTTACTGTTCTGTCTCCTTCCATGCATACACTGTTACAAGCTTTGCTATTGCTTCTCCTGAAAGTGGTTTTGAGAACTTTGTATAAAATTTGGCTTTTTACCCTTCCTTAATGAAATCCAAACTTTGAGGAAATCCAGATCTGCTTTTCTGAAGGCTGAAATCATATGGCCAGATGTTCTCAGTGACTAATCTAAGTTATGACCTTTCTCTGAAAGCATAGCTCTGAAACCTGAAATAAGTAGCTGAGAGAAAGGAAGCAAACAACTAACCACCATGAGGTATGAGATTAAGAAAAAAACAAAAAACAACAAACCAAAAAAAACCCCACCAACTTCCCAAACCACTTTTTGCTCTTGGCTAGAAAGAGATTTAAGACTACCCTATACCACATTACTGTGCTTCCCTAGTGACAATTATATATACCCAGTTCACTTCTTGTGAATATTGCTATAGAGAAAATGTACACATAGTCTGATTATTAGGTTAATCAAGGATTAATTCTTGTATGGGAACTGACATATCATAGAACTGTCTATTTTAATGTCTGTCTTGGTCAGAGAACCCCAGAAATACAATATAAATTGAAGAGCATAATGATTTAAAGACAGTTACAGGGTTAACTATAAAATGCAGCTACTGCTGTACCCCAGGTTTTGCTGTGCCAGGCTCCTGAGTTACACCCACAAATGCCTGCAGCATCACAGAGTTATAGTAAGCAATTAGACCAGATACTGAAAAACTGCACCATCAGGACAAAAGTTTTGTAATCGATATCTAGTCAGTAGATATTTACTCTGTATGGACATAATTTTAAATCTGAGAAGATTTCAAGCTATGCACAGGTATTGCACAGGCACTGGGCAGCTCCACTTCCTGAGCATGAAGATTTCAGAGAAGCAGAGACCTTACACATCTTTTCATATCTTATTCTGACCTCACACTGGGGAAATTTGACTGACTTAACTGGAGACTCACATACTTCACATCAAGCTAAGGCCCTGCAACTCTTCAAGAAACCAGAATGAAAGCTTACACTAACAGTTGTTGTGCAAATTTAAAATCAAGCCCTGTAAGCTTGTTCTATTCCATGAAGAATAAAAGCCTCAGCTCATTGTGCGAATACTCTGATAATCAAAGATAATGCTTCTAGCAACAGCTGCTTAAAAGGTCATATTGTGCCAAATGAAATATTCTTTTGTGAACACCTTCAGAAGTCAGCTCTGAAAACTAAACATGAGCATGTCTCAGCACATAGTACTACTGCTTCTATAGCCCTCTTTCCATAGACATAAATCGATTAGTGTAATCCACTGGTTTGTATTAATCAAAGATACCCACTGTACTGAGTGCAAAAATATATCTTAACATAGGAAATGCTGCCAGAGACAATTGGGACAAATGGTTCCTGTAAATATTTAAAACTAAGAAAAGTTGATAGTCACAGATGCCGCTTAGTAGTTTGGTCTGACAGCTGGGAAAGAATAGAAAACTTTTCAACATTTAGCATATCACAGTCAATATTATTCAAAGTTGTTTGATATTTTGTTCTTTTCAAGAATAGCAGCTCTCTTCATGAAACATGATGTTCTTTTCCCCTGATTTGAATTTAAAAGATTGTTTTTCTCTTAGTAAGAGAAAAATAAAAATATACTACTCTCAAAGCAGAACTGTCAAAAAATTATTGTGACAATATCCTGATTTTCAAAATATTTATGAATCACAAGTTTCCCTGTAGAACACCAGATCTGCAGCTGATAAGTACTTTTGCTTATTTTATTACTGTCTTCTGAGATTGCTGTTTCAGGCATAATTAGATGATTTCATGTTATCTATTAGCCCTTTCCAGACTGCAGACACATTCTTGCCTCCCACACTGCCTGTCACCCCTCTTTGCAATTTTATTACCATCTCCACCATACATTATTTGGTTGCAGTTTCCTTACTGTCCCCAGTTCATGGTCTTTCCAACTCAGGCATAAACTGGTGCTGCACACAAAGTTCCTACAGCAGCAACTTCATAGATTCACAGAATCACTGGGTTGGAAGAGACCTTCAAGATCATTGAGTCCAACCCATGCCCTAACTCCTCAACTAAACCGTGGCACTGAGTGCCACATCCAGTCTTTTTTAAACACATCCAGGATTGTGTGACTCCACCACCTCCCCAGGCAGACAATTCCAGTATTTTATCACTCTTTCTGTAAAAACTTTTTCCGAATATGCAACCTATATTTCCCTTGGTGCACTTAAAACTGTGTCCTCTTGTTCTTGGAGGACTTAAATAGGAACGCTGAGCAGTGCTTATTAAAAACAAGCTGTGTCAATGAAAAGTGATAAAAAAATGAACATTCTTGATTTCAAAAAGTCTAATAAAGGCTGACTATGAAAAGCACAGATTTAATGACTACTGATTCGCTCCACTTAAGGAGCTGACTTGTTGCCTCTGATATATTTTCAAGGAAACAAAGTACTTAATAGTGACCTTCCCACTGACTACCAGGGCTTCTCTCCAACAAGGGGGTCTATATTGTGTTAAATCATCAGTATTAGAAATATTTGTGGATATGAAAAATGACAGAAAACCCTCAAAGGTCCTCCCAGTCTGGTAAACCTTAAAAAAAAACCCCACAGGGACACAGACCTCTGCAACAGTCAACTCTTCATTACACAGAGCAAAGGGAGAAGCAAAATCCCCTGCAGACACCAAAACTAACTGTGATTTTTAAGGCTGTAGAAGTGTGCAGGAGAGAGAGCACTGGTCTCTGCTCCTATTGATGGGGAACTCCAGAGATGTCCCACTGACTCAGTCTAAGTCAGGGCTTCCAGATCCAAAATACCTCAAGCAAAACCAGTCTGTGTACTTCTGCAGCATGGTCAATCCACACAGGGGTGATGCATCCATCATGTCAAACAGAGAATTAAAATTTATGTAGGTATAATAATACAGATACATTTTCAGAATTAGGGAAACAAATATATGCCAAAATAAAATTATTTGCTCAAATTCTCCTGCTTTCAAACAATAAAAATGTCAAAACAAGCAGTTACATTAAGAGTTAATGTATTCTTATCTTCTATTTAGCAAAGATTTTTTTTAATTGCAATACTTCATGCTCAATGACAAAAGCATGTTTGATATTCTTGTTGACTTCAACTTTCAGTGGGTAATGCTGAGACAGTGAAATCGTCATAAAATATTTATACTAAAGAATGAGGATTTACACTTCAGTGCATTCTAACTGATAAGTGTAAGAACTGTACTCTGAATTCTGTATTACTGTCTTCTGTATTACTTACAGCAAGGTCCCAGTGTTGCCTCCACTTACACATGTTTCTGATACAAAGTAGAGCAAATGGTCAGAAAAGCATGAGAGAAAGAGCATTTTTAGAAAAAGTCAGTGCATGGAGAATTTTACTCATCTCTGTGCAGACTTTGTTCTGAATGGTAATTAAATGCTTAACATGTTTTTTCTGCACACACTAATGGCTAGCACTTATCTCAACAGCTGCTTGAAACTGTTCTCAAAATCTAGGTAGGCATAAAAGAGAAAACATAGCTTCAGTCTTCTTCTGAGTAGCTCAATAAAATGCAGGCAAGCATTCAAAACTAATCAGTTTAAACAGATCTCACACTTCACTGAAGTTTAAGAGAGCAGTCAAGTTATTACAAAGAAAGCCAAACAAAAATTGTAAGAATTAATAAATGAAGATGTTTTAAGCTAATCTTTCTAATGGAAAACAGTAAGGTATTGTTTATTATTTTAGCAATATTAATGTATTTCTAAAATTTCTGTACCTTTTTGTTTGGAAAATATGTGATATTTGACATTATATAGCTTAAAACAACAGCTCGATGCTCAGTGTAATAATAAAGGCTTTATAGGATAAGGGCCATCTGTTGCAATTATGCTCACTTTCTGAATTTTCTGAAAGGGATGAAAATCCTTAAGAGTTTGTCAATTATATGCCCTTGATAACGTATGAGTCATGTTAAAGGAGTTTGCCAGAGAAATGCAATTTTCATGGAAACAGTCTGATGAGAGAACATATTAAATGTACTCTAAATATGGCCATCATATTGATGAAATTATTCTCAAAGGAGAGAGAAAAATATGGCAATGTCATTTACTCTTCCATGTCTGAAACACTCTTGGGTTCTATTTCCTGGGCATTTCACAGCTTTTAAGTCAAATACCATTTTCAGCACTTTTTCTGATGAGATCATGAATACAATTATTTGGCCAAATGAATTTTAATTAAACCCCAGTTTGGAACTTCTGGGTCTGGAACTTCTTCTCACAGTATGATAGGAAATATCCCTCCAGATGTTAATAATTAAGGCATTAAAGAGTAAACCCAGCACCCACTTCCGCAGCTCCTGAAGCTCCCATGGCAGTGAAGTGGTGTGGGTGGATTGCTGAAGAGTGTGGGAGGATTGGAAAAGGCCCTTCAGCATCTGTGTACTTCTGCACGGCATGGAAGCCAGATCAAAAGGATTTCCAGTGCAGGCAGGATGCTGGCTGTGGATGGTGTAGGGCAGAGTGTATATGTGCTCCCACAAGAGAAGTGGAGAGCAGATGTTTCTCTTATGTGGTCTCCTGGGGTACCACAGGAGCTGGGCATGGCAGCCTTCTCCTAGCCTGGATCTTGGCTAGGATCAGTCCTTCTAATCTTTCCTCTAATTAAGCAATATTCACATAGATTTTGGAAGTAATAGGTACCATTACTGATGTATGTGTTAATGGGAATCATGTTTAGCAGGGAGATGTTTCAAATCCAAATGCACTTGTTGGAAACACCATTTACAGAAATATTACAGAGGCAAGCAGGAAGGATGCTCCCCTTACTTTCCTTCACCAGGTTCTGTCTCCAGGCCTGGGACAGAGTGGTAGGCTACCCTTATTCTAAACAGACATCAAATATAATGAATCAGGATGAAAAACTACACAGGGCTGAAGGGCAGGGGGCAGATTTTTTTAAAATAAAACTCAGTTTTCTGTTCAAAATCCTAAGTATGTTTGAAACAGAGTTAACATAATGAGCAAGCATTGATCCGAACCAGGTTCATACATGTTAAATGCATTCCAAAATACCTTCAAATGCCTTTCTTGACTATTGTTTTCTAAGTATAACTAGTCATTCATCTGTCTAGATGTCTGTAATGTCAATAACTGCATTTCCTACACAGTCTAAAATTCAACTATACACCTGCTTAAAGACAGAGAAATTTGTGATAGAACCCATTAGGAAGAGTGGAGAGTACACTGACGCACTGGAACTTAGTATGTCTTCTGTTACTATGGACTGACATTTTCTCTCATCAACATTTTTAAACAGCTCACATTAATGTGAGGTAGTTTTGGATTCTAGCATATCAGACAAGCATCTATTTCTTTTAAAGAGAACATTTTGAGACCCTGGACTATGCGAATAAAAAATGCCAGCAAGAGCTCTAGCAAACAGACAGGAAAGCAGCTGGAAATAAATGAAGCATAAGGTTTAATACTATTTATTTCCCCAAGCCAGAACTTTTTAAAATAGTCTATGAGCTGAAAACTGGTGTCTCTTAAAAAAAGAGTTATAACATGTCTCCTTCATTCTACCGTGACTCATTTGTACTTCTTACTGAACAATAAGATCAAGCTATCAAGGAATACATCTAGAGTTTTGAACTTTTCCCAAATCTTTGCTATATTTGTTTTCAATATATAGTTGACTTCTATTAAACAGACATTAACGGGTCATTAAAAAAAGGAGACCCCATCTGAATGATGTTTCAGACCTCGACATTTTTTATCTGTATCAGAAATTAATCTATGCTCTGTGACAAAGAAAATTACCATGCCTGAGCCTCCAATTAAGTAATTTACATTCCTAGTTCTGGAAAACACCAAAGAAAAGCCACCAACAGACATTCTTAAATCCATCATCCGTAAATATGCAGCTATTGCCTTTGAGACAACACAGAACACCAGCTGTCTATTTACTTCAAAGAACAAAACAATCCCCAAAACAAAAAGCAAACAACCGCCCCCCATCTCTTCTAAGTATTCCTTTGGGTGACCTAAACAACTTACCTCAAAAAACATACCCAAAGCAACCACAGGATGCTAAAACTGGCTTACATTCATTTATAATGGTAGATGCACAGCACATATGCACGCACAAGAGAACACATCATAGATTAAAATCTCGACAGGCAAAATTGGAAGAGATAAGGAGAGTGACTGAATGTCTACAATATTCACAAAAGCAGGTAATTTACAGGGTGAATTCACTGAATGCTTAAGTGAGCTATAGATTTTCTTCACTGTTAATGCTTTAAAAGAAGACTTTAAAGTGCCTTTTTTTGTTTCATACACAAGAAGTTGGGATAACTGAACGGGAACTTTAAAACTCATTTGCAAGGTTCTGTCAAAAGTTTTCTATTTCTTTTTCTTGACCTGCAACACTTTTCTGTATCTAAGTTGATCATTAACCTCCCTTTTCCTACTGCAAGTCTTTGCCTCCCAGGGCTAACCCTGGTCAGGGTACATTGATTATGATGCATCACAGCCATCCTGGAGAGCAATCTGCATGGCATGCTGAGAGGAGCATTTCTGAACTGAACTGCTTGCCTCACTTCCAGAGACGGTCAGGATGTCAAGCCTTCTACCCACTGAAAAGGCTGGAGATGAGGCGAGGGGAAGGTGAGAGTGATGGGTTAGCATCCCACTCGATGGGGAAGGAGAGAGGGCATGGCCACATGGGGCTGGAGGCTTCACTCCACAGTGAGGGCATTCACCTGCCCCCCAGCCCCAGTCCTCCTGCCCTCTGCAGCCACAGGCACAGAGATGGCTGCTGCTCAGAAACCCTGCTGACGGCACGTGGCCTGGCCCTGTCAATGCTCCCTGCCACTGCAAGCCTTCACTGGATGCAATAGCTCACCTGACTCTCAGCAGATTTTATAACCTGTTGTTGGTTGAAATAGGCCAGAAAACGAAATGGACAGAGCTGACTTACCTTTTGCCCTTTTACTCCACTGCAATCGCATTTTCCACAACCGGAACATCCCTGAAAATAAAAGAAATTGAAAATTAAATGTCTGAACTGGGTGACAGGCAGAACATACTGCAATCAGCCAGGGATGCCAGCAGCATCCCAAGGCTGGTCAGTGCAGGGAATGTTTGCTTAAGACCATACAGTAAAATAAAAGAAGTCAGATTAACTGGTGCACAGGTCTCTAACAGTCGCTTTGTGGTACCAAAGATGCTCTTAAGTGCATCTGGGCTACTCTCTACTTTTCCTCCTCATAGTCATGAACCAACTGGTAAGCAACTCAGCAGTCAGCTGCTTTTACTGTTGTCATGCCCCTCAGAAACAAACTGTGAGGAAAGGAAGCAAAACATCTGTATCAGTGAATATTCCACCAACGCACAGGAGATCCTTCTGCAGCCCCTTCAGGCCATTATTCAGATGCAGTCAGGGACAGCACCTCCCCTGAGACAGCTTTCAGTACAGATGCTGGGCACCTGTCCCTCTACACCTGCAGGCTCCACAGTCTACTGGGATCTCAGTACTTCTGGGAAATGAAAAGAAGATGTACCTAATCCATTTTGAATTTGGAAAGGCACCAATGAGACCAATAAATATTACCCCAGAAAGTTAAATAATACAGTAACATTTTTACTTGGTTACATTTTACTTTAAAGTAAATCATGGAAGAGAAATGAGGCTTTAATACTCAAAAAAAAAAAAAAAAAGGCTGTCCAATAAAAGTACAGTGCTATCTCGTGAAAAATTAATTGCTTTTGTTGACACCTTTTTTTGGTATATGTACAGCCACTGAATTAGTTTTTTGAAGCGGAGTTTTCTCCATATTGACATAAGGCAAACATAGTTACAATTTTTGATCTTACATTATTATAGCATTTTACCATGTTATATTATAAATTCAACACACAAAGGTGAGAATTAACATGAGGTTTTTTCATTTAATGCAGAAAGATAACTGGATCTGAAAGCAACACCACGACATGCCGCAGTGCAACCCCAGTAAGGATCAGAAGGGAGAAGTGCCACCCACTGAATAATTAGCTTTACTCCTTGCAGGACATGGTTATGCCTGGAAAAACATTGGGTCTCCCATTACCAGAAGTGACCTGGTGTGACCTCTCTTAGTTTTTCAGTCCTGATGAGATCTTAGCCGGAGGACGCATGCTTGCAGCTCATACTTCCTCCTCCAGGATCATGCAGAATGTTATCAGTTTTATCAACACATCCCCTAAATTCAGAAGAAGTCTGTTTTAATTGCGTCTGGGAATGTACTTAATGTAAGTCACTGAATCATTATAAACATCTGTTTTCAAGTTAATCCCCGCATATTTCCTTCAGCCTATTATTTAACATGCACTGCTTTAGAAAAAAAAGTCTGTTGTTATTTAAATATGGTTTTGTTCTCAAATTTAGCACAGCCAGAAGAATGGGCTTGGGCTTTCAAGCCTCTTTTTGTCCCCACAAAAACGAGTCTATATTAATTTTTTCCTGTTTTTTGATGCCTCAGATTAGAAAACCCAAAGGTTAGGAAAGTGAGAAGGTATTGAGCACCAGGGAGCACAACTGCACAAGGTCCTGCTCAGGGCAAGGGCTGCAGCCTGCTCTGCCAGAACAGACATCTGCTCTACAAAACACTGCCTTTATTTTACAGTAACATCATCTCCTGCTATCACTGACTGCAACCTCTGCCCGAGGGTGGGAGCTTGGCCAACAATGACTGCCACTACTGAACAGCATCAGCCTCACCAACTAAAATGCATTTAGAATCTGAGCATGAATTCTGCCTATACTAGGAAGAAGTATGAGGTTTTTCCTCCTGTCTCGCTGGGAAGATGGGAGGGCCAGACTGGAAGAAGCTTGTGGATCAAAGGGCACTTTAGGGAGGTCAAAGGGGCACTTAAGTAATGAGATGCTGGAAGAGAGAAGGATGATTATAGCAAGTACAGGAATCATCACAAGGCAATTAAACTGAAACTATGCAAATTATTGTTCTTTTCTAAACTTTGGTTTTAAATCAGTCTCATTACATGAATAATGCACTTAATGATTTCCCACTACATATAACTAGAGGTAATGAGACAAATAGAGAGATATAACTTTGTCATATCTCCCAGACATCCTCATTGAGACAACGCCTTCCCCAGAAACTGCATGGAGCTTGGAACAATCACTGCTGTCCTTCAAGTGCCAAAACAGAAAAGGAACAGTGCTGGGCAGGAAGCCTAATCTGGGAGGGGGAGTGGTAGATGAAAAGGCAGGCTCTTTATCCCTTGTCTAAGAGCCAGTTACCAGCTAATCCAAAGATTTTGGCCAGGTGCACTGCACCAGGTACCTCCCCTATTTTGCACGGTACACTTGCAATTTTCAAATAGCCATAGCTTCCCTGTACCACAGGCCAGCCTCTCATGTAGCATTAGAGGACATTAATTTTATCTTACTCCGCCCACAAAATATAAATCTGCCCAGAAGCAGAAGCCTATTTTAGTGATTCAAAGAGTTTCATTTCTTGACAAGCATTTCCATTCCATTTCATTCTCCCAGACTGTCTGCAACTGATAAGCTGAGTGAATCATCCCAGCAAATCAGTATTAAACTATAAAAAGATTACGTCCCTTCAACACGACACACACAGAGGTGCTACATGCAGCCTGAGTGTTTGCCTAAAGGACTCCTATTTATTTCCCATCACATTAACATATAGTTCAAAAAAAGTCCTGCTAATGAATGGGCATCCCAGTTTGGACTTCTAGCTTCCATGACCCACGTACTGAGCCTTACGAGCCTTAAGCCCTGTCAGTGAGAGAGCTGAGAAGGCTGCTAAAATTCCCTGCAGCAGACGGAACAAACCCTGCTCTGCAGCACAGCCTGTGAAACATCTGTCAGATCACAGCTCAGACTTGTTGCGTTTTGCCCTGTTTTTCCACGTCCAGCTACTTTCCTGGCATTTGAGGACTACTGCTTGGAACTTGCACAGGAACGATGCAAACAGCCAGATGAGCAGCCTGGGAGGGAGATGACTGCCATATTTGGAAATGCACCATTTCTGGAGGCTACAGACATCTCCAAAAAAATACAAAGGCAGAGGCAGTTCTTGGAAGCGACACTCTCTTACAGAAGTGCATTTCTCAAGACAAAATGTAGTTCTCTTTCCCACAACATCACCTCAGGCTCTGCTTATTGAGTTTTAGCAGCTGAGCAGCCACCAGCTTAGGCTAATTGCTTATGTATCAATAGAATTTACATTGTATCCTGTAAAGAACAAATTAAAGGTAAAAATATAATAAAATTCTCCCTGTTTACTTAATTCATGTTAAAAATCTCATTCCAGAGAACACAGTCGCTTCTCCTGCACAAAATACAATGTCTTTCAAATCACAGAAAATCCTGTGAACAGGTGAATGGTGAGGCAAGCACAGATATCAAAATTCTCTGACTTTCCACAAATTACCTATTTCATAGCCAAAGTCCTTCTAAAAGGTAAAAAAAAAATCATAATTACTTCATCACATGATTAATTCATTATAAAATGACAATTTCTGTTTAGACAGGATGCTTGAACCGATGATGTTTTCTCATTAAACAGTGTAGATTTTCCACTCTACACTGTTTAAGTTTAAACCCCAATTTGAGCTGAATTCAAATAACAGTTTCAAGCCGAAACACAAGAAAGGCTAGGCCAATAGGATGGCTGTTTGATAGTGACAGCCTTAAGTCTGAATCTCCTCTCTCCACAAAATCAACCCCTTTCCACCTCTGTGTAAACATAACCTCTTGGAAGCCCAAAGGGGATTTATCCCTACGTAGCAGACACTACACTTCTTCCTAAGCACAATTCATGTAGCTGACATGAGAGCTGGATCAATAATACCTTTGCATTTCACATCTCACCAAATACAGAAATAGGGAGTTGATGCCAGCTGCAGGACACTTATCTTGCATTCCTCTCATATTTTCTTCTCTTTCCAGAATGTCAAAATAGCTCCCTGGCTGTATTACTATTCTTGTCTTCAACCTTTAGATATAACTACTGAATTAGCAGAACTGCTCTTTTGTGTGCAAATTACCACTGCTTTATTCCAGTTAAACTTAGTAGTTCTGTTAACTGATTTTACAGTCCATTAACAACTTTGAAAAAAAATCATGTAGCTAAAACTCCTGATTTACATTTAGATAGAACAAAGATAACAAAAGAAACCCCTGCACTGTCTTAGTAATTAGCAAAAATTAGTTATGCACCCTTAAAGGAGTTGATACAAAGCCAGTTTTCCTGGACTGATGATTTGAACTTCAGCTCTTAAAATGGTTCAGGAAAAGGAACATCTGCTATTCCTTCATTTTGAGGACTTAAAGCAAAGACCAGAAGTTGAGCACAGTTCTCATGTCCTTTGTAAACCCATCAATTTCAGATGTCTACAGACAGAAAAATAGCGGAAAAAAGGACAAAATTTTTATTATTTTTTAATGTCAGCAAGCTCCAGTCTTTCCTCCCCTCCAGAGTTATTTTTCTCATTATTAAAAAACAAAACAAACAAAAAAATCTCCAAAAACCAGAGTTGGCAGCTTATCTTCATGTCTTTTTTTATTTTTTTTTTTCCACAGCAAATCATGGGTAGACTCCAGTTATGACTGTTCAGGGAATTCCCCAAACTAAGGGAAGACTTACTAGTTTTGAAGCTTTAACCCTCTAGGTCACCAATTTAAGTTCAGCTCTCGTCAGCAGTGACTGGAAGTGACTGAAAGAAGAGGCAAGTCACCATCTCAAGTACTGCTGTGCATGATGAAATTTGAATTAATTGCAACAATTCAGCTCTGGTTTTATTTACAAGTTTAGCTCACTTAATTGGACCATGGTGCTAGTAACACCAAGACTGTGGGTTCCATCCCTTTATGGGGCCACTTACTTTAAGTAGCTGGACTCAATAACCCTTGTGGACCCCTTCCAACTCAGAATATTCTATGAGTCTGAGGAAAGTCTTATACAATTTTCAGAAGATAATCTAATTTTAAGAAGAACTCTATGAAATACAACTGGGAAAAAAAATCATTATGGCTATTGGGACAGGAGGGGGCTGTTCATATATTTTTGGCAGGGTTTTTCTGTTTGGCTGGTGGGAGGGCTGTTTTGTTGTTGTTTTTAGTATATACCAGAATCATGCAGGATGTTCATACAAAAATTGCAGACAGACCACAGATTCTTATCTATCTCCAGTGTACTTTACTCACTCAAGGGAATATTAGCAAATTTTTAGAATTTAGTAGATTCTGAATTAATTATCCTTGAAAATATTTATTTTGTAAATTAGCATCAGTTGGAAGTACTTCACTTACATGTTAAAACAAGAGTCCCGTCTTTTTAATCAAAAGAATATCAGATCGCTGGCGCTGAAACGTTTTGTTGCTGGGACCTCATTTTTTACATTCTTTTCCAAATTCCCCAGGGGTCTATCCTGGAGGTAGGGTCATGGGACTACCCTAAAGGCTGCTTTGTGAATATGACCTTCCTGTTGGTGATGTGAACATCGTTTTCACAAAGTAATGCAAATCCAGGAGGCTTCCCGTTAGTTCACAGGAAATATAGTTATTCCTGTTGTTCCATATTTGGACAAAAACGACATTTAAAACAACTGTTTCCTCTGACTACATTCTTTTACAGGAAGCTCTGGAAACAATCAGGTTATCTGCTTACTTCGGGAAATTTTCAGAGTATCACATTATAGAACTCCATTCTGCACAGCTGAAAGCAAATAACTGGTTTGTGAATACCAACTAGAAAAGTCTTCCATGAGCGTTATCTATAACAGGTCTGTTTACACAGACTGTCAGATACTGCTCAGCCTCCAACAGAGAAGGCTGTATTTACCAAGTGACTATCCATCCAGTAGGTTTTGTACCCTTTCCTAGACAAGAACTCCACTTTTAGTCTTATTTTCAAGGAAGTGAAAAAAATTCCAGGTGCCAGTAGGATCTTTTGGTGTTGCAGTCACTGGTGTTACTTCATTTACAGCTGAGGATTAGAGCATGTTCCAGGGCTTCCTAACACCCAGTGGCAAGCGCTATCAGAATATGTTTCAAAGGGCACAACCCTTCCTAAATTTGATTATGGTAATCACTGCTAACAATCATCACTCAGCTCTTCTACTTTGCAAATGGGCAAAATGAAGCCAATTGATACAGGTAAGAAACTCCCATTCCTCATCTTGCTAACTTGAAAAACCCTGCAGAGAGGACGGGAAATCCGTTGCAGAACACCCCCATGGCTGTTGCAGAGTTTACCACCCACCTCATATACAACTACCCAGGAGTTCACAAAGCAAACTGCAAAATAAAGTCCTGCACGGGACAGATCCAAACATCCCATCTCAGCACTCGCATGTTTGGTGAAACTGGCGTTAGCAATCCCCTCGTATACAAGTGGAGGGCTAACCAAATGTTCATGAAGCAGAGAGGTTGTGGACTCCAAAAAAATCACACAAGTTTGCTTTTCTTGCTGCCTTATGGGATGGATCCACACAACCACTTACAGCACCTGCCAGAGGTAAGGCTGGATCTAGCCATAATCTGGCAAAATGGAAACAGTGGCATTACAATGGTGTGGTGGCTGGTGGTGCAAGAAGGACAAGTGGCAGTCTTCTTGCTGTCATCTCAGTAAAGCCAAACCTGCAGGGCTTTACTGCTTTCTAGAAATGTCTCAGAGTTTCTCCGGCCCCTGTGCCTTTGCTATTCAGTTCCTGGCCCCATTTTCACAAGCACAGGGGGTACCCATAATAAGTCTGAGTATGGGTGCTCAGTGTGGTCGAAAGCGTGCTCCAAAACAGTTCCAGCAGGGAGGCAAAACACAATGCCACCAAAACTAGGCAGAGGCTGAGGGAGAGGCGGTGGTGGCCGCCAGCTCAGCAGGCAATGCAGCCCCTCCCAGCCACCTTCCACCTATCATCGCTTTCCCAGGCAGAGCCAGGATGAGAGGGAACTGCCAAGGTCGACTCCCTTCTTCCCTCCTCTCACAGGGAGCAGCCCTCTCTAAGCAGCATTGGAAATGAGATATGAGATGGATGCCATGGTGCCAACCATCCCCAGAGCTGTGCCACCATGGGCCATGAAGGGCACAGGACCATCCTTGTGGCTGAGGTGGATTTGGTCCTGATGGAGAGGCCACCTCTGCCATGCTGTCCACCCAATCACTAAGTCTTCCCTTTAAACTTTTCTGGCCCAGCAAGCCCCCATTACATCGGGGAGCGCACTGAAAGAGCAAGTCTGCAGGGGAGATGCAGCCCTCCAGAGCTGTAGCCCCCATCAGTCAAGGCATTTCCATAACCCGAAAGCAAAGGAGATGCCTCAGGAGAGACATGCAGGAAGCCAGTGAAGCCATTTTGCAAATGTGTACAGCACATCCATGAGTTGTGTTTTCCCTTCCGCTAGCTGATAAACATGAACATCAACATAAACAAATACATTTAGAAGTAACAGCTTTAAAAAATACAGTGTTGGGAAGCAGAGGTCTTTGGCCTCCACCATTTTTGCCTAGACTAAATAAACGGAGAAGCAAAATCTTCTTAGCTGGGATGCACACCAAAGAATGTGAGAAAAGCACAGAACATAAACTGGACTTCTATGTTTGAGCGCAGAGGAGAAACCCAAGTGACACACAGTCCAGCACAGGCACAGACTGCTGTGTCCTCAACTCACACCACCTGAGCAGGGCTTTCTCCTGAGCACTGTGTTCGCTTGTGCAGCTCCTAATTTCAGCAGTTCCTCACCCTTCCCTTCTCCCAAGCCTGAACTCATGTTATTTAGGAAGCAATGTGGCTTTCTGTGGGTATGGATGACCTGCAGCACGGCTCTGCACAGGCACGAGCAGCAGCTCCTCAGCACAGACAGAGCAGTGCTGCAGTTACTCCCTGAAGCTGTGGCTGTACCTGTACAGCATGAACATCCCCAATGCACAGCCCCATCTGACCCTACCAGGAAGATTTGCCCATACCTGTGAAATGCTTCAGCTTCTGCAAGGAAAACCTTAACAGAAGACACCACTGACCTCCATGGCTTACTGCAGGTATATACAACTTGCCACTAGAACCTTTCCAGGAGGTCTCTGTCAGATAGAGCATTTCAAAATTAGCAAATTTTACTAGAACATATGCAAGTTTTATTGCATAAACTTATCAGAGCTGTCCAAGTGATTTCTTGAGTAAAACATGTGAAGTTATTTTTTCTTCTAAAAGGGGCCTCAACTTTTTCAGAACTTCTGACAGGAAAATAATAATAACAATTAATATAAACAATTTTAAATATATTGTTTGCATTTCACAACACTAGCTCACTCATCTCCTCAGTAATACTGGGAAGAGGAGACAGGTAGGGTAGCAATGGCCTCACTCTGGCCAACAGACTCAACAACAAGATTTTTAACAAGCAACTAATTGGTACATTTTAAGAGCCTTATGGTATTCTGGAAACAGCAGTAGTAACCACAGCAGTTCAACATCCTTGTCAAACACAGGATTTAAAAAGCATGTACCATGTTTAGTCTACTTAGCAGCCAGCCAAAATACACAAAAATTCATTTGATAAACCCACTTTTCTTCCCCACAAATCTCAAAGTTCATCCAAACAGGTTCATCCTATGGCAACATCACTGCTACAGTAAAAAAAAAAAAATAAAAAAAAATTAAAAAATAAAATTGATCTAGTGAAAGATTTCAACCCTTCTTGCAGACTGTCAGCTCTAGAAACAGCAGGACCACAGGAAAGACCTAAAATTGGCAGAGTATTTCCCAAAATTAAATATGTTTTTGGACTATTTGCATTATAATACTACGATAAATTTTGGACTGGAAGTAGTACCAGAAGTCTACACTATGCATTTTCTCTCAAATATGTTAACAAACTGCCAATCACCAATCTATCTGGGCACCTTCTCTTAAGCTTGATCTTACAACTTTAGTTCAGTTACACTGATAATTTTAGCAACAAATGACTAGTCATTTATCTGCTTGGACTCCTAAAAAGCCATCAGGGGAAGCATTGCTTTCTCTGCTTCTTAACAGGCCACTGAACTTTGTCTTTTGCTCCAGTCAAGGACGCCATTATGAGCTGCACTCTCTTCAGGACACATTAACATCTTTTCTCCTGAAGACTCTGCACATGCTGGAAATAATCCACTCAGCTCAAGCTACATTTCAAAGGATATTACTGCATATACAAAGACTCCAGATGCATATGGGTCTGTCTGACTGCTGAAGAGTCCCAAATTTCAAGAGACATTCCTCTTAAATACAAAGTTCATGACTTTACAAAAGCCCTTGATTGATAGAGAAGTGTTCCTGTTATGAAGCACAAAGATGACTTATCAGAAGTCAAAAAAGTGATTTTTTTCTTTCCTTTGCTGTTACAAAGAAATTATCCCAAAAGAGGCTTTGCTCTTCTCTGAGAAACACCAGCTAATCAGTAAGACTTGGGCTTTTCCAAGTGGTGCTGTCTTTTAAGAAAAAGTCTAGAGAGAAGAAAATGGGAAAAAAAAGACCCCAGAACAAATCCCAACCCTCAAAACATGTGACATTCAGCAACTGAACAGATAATTGAGAAGTAACCCCCAAATCGCTATTTCAGGTCACAGGTCTGCTGTGCCAGACTTTACAGTGCATCACCTCACATCTGGAGCAAGATGCTGGCTCCAGAGCTTTCACAGACAATGCCAGCATACTTCCCTCAGTGAACAACAGCCTCTGTCTTTAACAAACACACTTGGACAGCCACAGCTAATGACAATTCAATAACCTTCTACCTCACTTCAACAAAAATGATGAAGATGAGCTTTGGCACATACTCACCCTATGGACTGCAAAACTTCTCTGAGAATTAGGAGGTATGGAGAGGTGCCCACGTTTTTTGCTACCTGATGAGCAGCAGTACCACAACATTGGAATACAAGCTAACAATGACTTGAATGACTCACAAGAGCTCACAGCATTTATGTGCATAGGGATTACAGGGAGTGGATAATTGGATCGCTTTGGATGAGAGATGGATGTTGCTATCTTCCTTGGCCATCCAGTGAATTAAAATTACATGGAAAGAGGATTTAGGTTCAAATTAGATGGTCTAAACTCACACTTTGTCTCATTAAATGCACGTTTGCAGTGGTTACACCTCGTGTTGGATTCAGTTATGGTATAAAGGAGTTCAGAGAAAGGCAGTGCAAATCATCAGTGGTGCAAACCATCAGTGTGGCTTATATTGCCCTGAAGTCCTGTAGCCTGAACCTGTAATTTGTTCTGAATTCCACCCTTACATAAACATAGCAGAATATTTACTCTGGTAGAAACTATAGTGCCCAATCTTCCCATGCAAATTAGCTCCTTAGTCCAAAAACCATTTTCACTTGCAACTGGATTGTGACATTCTAAATATATATTGCACACCAAATAAACATATATATCGAAGAGCAATTTATATTAAAAATGTAACTGACTGTCAAATAACTTTTTTTTTCTTTTAGTTTATTTTTCAGCCATGGAACTCACTTTCACTTATGTGGCGGTTCAACTGGATCCTTCTGCCATTTTTAAAACATAGTCACAAGTTAAAACTAGTGCTATCGACATGTACTCTAATTTATTTGTCTGGCCCAAATGAAAAACAGACAGAATTTTCTCCAACCCACATTTTTCCAAATTGACATTTGAAAATCCAGTTTTAATAAAAACTGAAATCTTAAAATGAGAGCAAAATAGCCACAGGAAATATTATTTTAGTGTGCAACATTTGCTAGACGCAAAAGGAAACAAACTTGTCAGTCCTCTCTTTCTTTTATGTTTCTTTGTTGACTAGACAGGAAGCTGACAAAAATTGATTTTTTTCCTCTTGTAAAGCATACAACATAATTTTTATTGTACCACTTCAGTTGCTGACTTCATTTTGTAAATAAAAGCATACTTCATGAGCATCCAGGGAAGTGCTTGATATCTGACAGTTTACAAAAATGCAGTACTAATTAGGTACAAAAAGAAAAGTAAATAGCCTTCATTGCAGAAACGGAAATAACATGGTTTAGAAGAGAGGCTGAAAATCCATTCTTTTCTATGGCAACTTCCTGAGTGATGGAGAAGTTAGAGTTGAGTAAAATTAAACATTTGCCTAACCTGTATTCCTGCATGTAGAGGTCAGCAGAAGTGCAAAGACTGATGAACGCTGTGATTCAGCTGTAAATATTTTGTGAGCAGCTTATTTTAAAAATGTAAGAAGCAAATAGATAATGTTTCAGCAATAAGATATCTTGCACTGATTAAACAGACACAAATAGGTTTCAAAATCCATGATTATTATTTAGAATTAGAAACAATAAGCTTAAGGTCATTTACCCAGTGAAAGGTCAATACTAAAAATTTCAATCTTCATAAAAAAATTAATCAAAATTTTCTGAAGTTAATAAACACAGGCTATTATAGAAGCAGGCTAAGTATCCATTTCAGAGTTCTTCCAAAAAAGATCCTGCCAGTAAGAGGTACAAGGCACCCCAAGGGCAAGACGAAGGATGCAACGAAGGCCTTTCCTCCTGAGACTTGATGAAGAGTTGGGTCACAACGGGTAAAGCCACAGAGATCTGTCTTTCTGGGACCTGCCCTGTGTTTCTTCTCCCTCCTGCAGTCCCAGCCCTACTCTTGTCCTGCCACATCAACACATCAAACCCACCCTGGAGTTGAACTATGTGAGGACCAAATACAGTGACCTTTTTACCCATATTTTTTTTAATGGTACGGATTACTTTATTGAATTACCTTCACAATGAGGTCACTCAAATAAATGCTCCCATAATGGAGGGGCAAAATAATGCAAACAGGACCACAGGCAAAACTGTCCAAGAACAGTCTGATGCAGGGGGTTAAGACTGGCATAGGTGTCACAAGTACTTTAATTATCAAAGGCACATATCATTTTATGAGATCAATTGGTAAATTGATAAATTTATGAGCTACTGCATGCTATTGCGGCAGAAAAAGATGGAGATCTCCAGAGTTTACCTTTAAACCAAAATACTATTGATCATACTCCCTTCTCCAATAGTGTAACCAACAAAGGTACATTCATGAAACAAGGTTGAAAGTATCTCTAAAGTTATGCTTATCTAAATTATTCTTGAAAAAATATGATCATTAATTTCCATTTTCTATACCTGTATGACCTATTTGTTTAATGATTCCATTTCATCTGGGTATGTAAGACACTTTTTTCAAAATAGGTTGACCAGCTTTCTATCATTATAGATACTGACTGAATTCACTGTAAGAGTTACCTGTAAAGCAACTGCAAGCTTAGCCAGGCTTCCTACTTAGAAAGATGATCATACATTGTGGCACTACCAATACGGCTTTATGCCATATTAAGAAAATCTCAGGGGACGCAGAGAGACATTGAAAACGAGCTTTCCAAAAACCTTCCCAGCCTGTAAACACCTCTAGAAGATGTGTCATCCAGAGTATATCTAGAAAGAAATTTAAAATTTATTATTATCTTTCATCCTTAAGCATACATCCTTGTGATCTGCAGTATGTTCCCAGCACTAGCATACCAGCATAAACTCAAGAAAATTATTCTCGGATAATGTAAGTCTTCAAGTCATGTACAAAAGAAATGTGAAATCTCGCACAGTCCTAGCAGGCCAACATTTTGCAAGAATTAAAGTCTGTTGCAAATGATAAATGTCTAGCTGTTTCAGAACATTCCATGCAGATCCATGAATGAAAAAAATGTTCAACTTAATAATTTCACTATAAAATATGCAAATATTGACAATTTTAAGTAACAAGTGCCCTCAAAAAAACCAGGAACAAAAGTGATAAATGTAAGCAAAACCACCCAAAGTCACATCACGAGACTGTCTTTCAATGCCAGCACATCTGCAAAAGTCATAGTAAAACTCAAAGTTCAGAACATGTCATTCTTATGGCAACATCCTTAATGCGCCAGATGTATTCCCAAATCACTCCCTAGACAGACCACACTTTAAACCACACATTTAAATAACACTTTTTTAAAAAATCTCATATTTACACTGCATGAAAAGTTAAAAAACTGAAGTCATTAAAACCACTACCCCTACTTAATAAAAGGGTGTTGTTAACCAAAAGGGTATTAATCCTGCCTATACAAAACCTTAAACATGAGACTGCTGTCTTACAGACACACAGCAAGTGTTCATGACTGTCAAGGGGCCTTTCACTTTTGGCATTAAACTGGAGTTAAGTGACTTTATTGTTATCCTCTAGGGTTTTTTTTTTATTTATTTAAAAAGTGTCATCTGTTTGATTGTCTTACAGATCAGAAATCTGCACAGTAAAGACCAAAAGGAGTGTATAAATTTCAAGAGTAATTATTAAAAAATATTATTTTTAAATAAAAATCACATTTGTTTTGGGCTCAGCTCATGTTTCTTGCACAAGGAAAATAGTAACTCCATTTGAACTGGTATCTTTTTCTGCTTGATGTAATTCAGAAGTTGAAAGAGAGGGAAAAAGTCAATTATTAAATAATTCAAGTTTTTAGGGCAGATCCAGTCTGCTTGATAAAGTAACCATTAGCATATTTTAACCAGATGTAATATAAGCAGAAGTTTTACAAGGGAATTATTTCCTTAATTTCACTGGTTCTTGCTTTAAAGGGGATATTTATTTATATCAGGGTTTTTTATTTATATTAGGGTTTTATAATATTTATTATTCTCTGTCTCTAACAGTTTATTTGATCATCAAGTAAAATAATTTGGGTTTGAAAAGTACCTCATTAAGATAAAACATTTAATTGAAGTAATATACAGTGCTAGAAAGTAACAGAAGCTACTTTATTTTAAAGCATTTTAATAATTAAACAGTGGAAATTCCAGTAGTTCCCAGAGTCATCAGAAATTGAAGGGCTCACACCCTTATCACCACCTGATATGACTTAGGCTGAGCATTATCCTAGATGGGCACTACCTGGAGCACTTAGGAGAAAGGAAAGCAGGAAAACAGCATTGCTGTGCAGGAAAGAGCAACCCTGGATGTGGGACAGGGTGACCCGGGATGTGCAGACAGACTGGGGAAATAGAGACTGCAGAGCAGTGCCAGGGAAAGGGACCTGGGGGTTCTGGTCAGTGGCAAGTTGAACGTGAGCCAGCAGTGCCCTGGCAGCCAGGAGGGCCAACCCTGTCCTGGGGGCATCAGGCACAGCATGGACAGCTGGGCAAGGGAGGGGATTGTCCTGCTCTGCTCTGCACTGGGGCAGCCTCACCTCGAGTTTTGGGTGCCACAATATAAAAAAGATATTGAACTATTAGAAAGCATCCAAAGGAGAGCAACAAAGATGGTGAAGGGTCTAGAGGGGAAGCAGTATGAGGAGCAGCTGAGGTCACTTGGTCTTTCAGCCTGGAGAAGCAGACTGAGGGGAGATCTCATTGCAGCTTCCTCATGAGGCAAAGAGGAGGGTACAGGAGACACTCATTTCTTCTCTCAGGTGACCAGTGACAGGACCTGAGGGAATGGCCCAAATTGTGTGAGGGGAGGTTCAGGTTGGATATCAGGAAAAGGTTCTTCACCCAAAAGGTGGCTGGGCACTGGAACAGGCTTCCCAGGGAAGTGATCACAGCACCAAGCCTGGCAGAATTCAAGAAGTGTTTGAACAATGCTCTCACGCACATGGTGCGATTCTTTGGGTAACGGGTAACCTGCCTAGAGCCCGGAGTTGGACTTCAAAGATCCTTCTGGGTCCCTTCCAATTCAGGAGGTTCTACATCTGTGATTAAGAGCTCCAGCTGACAAAAAAAAAAAATAAAAAAATAAAAAAAAATCCAAAAAAAAACAACGCAGCACAAAGAATAAAAGAATACAGGCCAGTTGTCCCAAGTTGGGGAAGGAGGAGAAGAAGGACACTCAGATTGCAGAATCTGTAGGACTCTCCACAGGAGCAGATCTAAGGTCATGAATTGCAATTTTATTCTGTCTGGCATACCTTTCAACTCTGACTAAAATTAGGGGGGGGAAAAAAAAGCTAAACTAATCTCCACAGACTTCAACAGAATTCAGAATCCAAACATCTGCAGTCACAAACATACTTATGCCACAGCGTCTCTCAGAAACACATACTCTACAATGATTTATAAACTGCACACACCAGCAGAATGGCTGGGAAGATGGATACTGTTTGCCAAAACAAAAAATGGACCCAGACAGAAAAAAAAATACATTTGGGGTTTTTTTAATTTAATATGCACCCATAGCTGCCACAATTTCTTAAAAAAAGAGACAAAAGTGGTGCTAAATAGGCCCTATGAATCAAAACACCTTTAAGAGGTTCTGAACGTCCAACAAGTTTTGAGGAGCTAAATGAGCATTTTTGCTGAATAAGGACTAAAACACCCAATTTTAAAAACATAAGTAATGAGAAACTATTTAACAAAACACATACAAAGTTTAGTTTAGCAACAGTATTAATATCTCCTTTATACAAATAAAAAAAAAAACTTCACAATTTTCAAATTTACAGGGCACTATGCACAATCAAGCCACTGCAGTGGTTTCTTTCAACAGAGTTCCACCTATCACATCACCTAAAATTATGATCAGAAACTTCAGAGTATTCAACAACTTTGAAAAATCTTGTTACTTAATCAGATTTGGCTATATGAGCACAACTTTGGGCACACTTTTGTTTAGTAAATATGACTGCATTCAGTCTCATTTTCTGAGTCAAAGAGCTTTAAGAATTTACGAGGCACTCCAACTGGCCTAAGTAAAACAGGATCACCACTAATTCACTTACCTTCAGTATAGGATCCTGACTTTATCACTATTTATTAGTAATGCATAGGTATTTAACATAGCAGTTTTATTTCTCACATGATAAGAATTTTACATCCTCTGTTAAGAAGGGCATGTTATAAAGTCATCTTATGTCTCCACACTTGGCAGATTTTCTGAAATAATCAAAAATATCAAAACTAAAGTTAAGAACTGCTTAGGTAAATTTTAAAAGCAAAAAAAAAAAACCAAAAAAAACCAAAAAACTGTTTTTATCTCAGAAGCATGTCACCACCTCAGGATGTACTGAATAGTGGCCTTGAAATGTACACATCAAAAATACAAGTGCTCAAATCAAGGCCTCCTGTAGCAGTACCTTGTATCGCTTTTTAGATCATGGAGTCACCACTTCATCCCGTGGAAAAACTCTATACGAAAATAGCATTTGTCGGAAGATGGAAACATCAAGCAACTAGTACCACAAAGATTCTGCTATACTCATTAAGACAGCATCCTTCTTCCTTTGGTCTTATTTCTCACATCCTTCCTTCCTTTTAGGTGGCAGTGTGTCACCATTTTGTAAAGAAGAAAGCATCTGAATTTTATCAGTGCAAAACCTCAAATGTATTACTTCCAGAATTTTTAAATAACTGTGGAGAAGTAACAGAACCTTAAAAAAACTGTGCCTTTTACTAAAACAAAAACCAACCAAACAAAAATATACATTAAAAATGCTTTGTTTTCTCTCAACAATTGTGATTAATTTCAAATACCTCATGAAAATGTTCATTCAAAAGTAAAAGGCAGAAGGACAATTGACTTTCAGAATCTGTCCCTTACTCACAAATTCCCTTGGTCTTTTCTCCTTCGAGTGCTACTTGTAATATGTGCACCACCTCTTAAATATTTGAATCACAAGCAAACTTCCAATAGGCCCTAAGAAACATGTGAAAGTACAGAAATCTTTTGATTATTTCTGACCAGAAGACACGCTGGCACTAAAATGTTGCCTTAAGGGTACTTTGGCAGTGCAGAGCTCAAGGACAAGCTAAACAATGCTCAATTTGTTCTATGCTGAAGAATTCTTAGGTTGGCTTCTTTTATATGCACAGGGCTGGACAAGCACACACCTGGGACGGCAGACACATTTCCAGCTCACATCCTAACCCTACTCTTGGCAACTTGTGGTGCACCTCAGCCACATCCTGTGTGGAAACTTCCACACCAGTGATAGATCTCTGGAGACTTTGATTTTATTTTATAGCTCACTTGCATGGTAATGTGACAGATTTGTTCCTCCTTGTAAAGGCATGCAGCACCATTAATAGTTAGTTGTTGGTTTGCTCTACCAATTCACATTCTTCGACTGTGTAGCACGACCAGATTTGGACTTGGATGATCGTGAAGTGGCAAGAGCTGATCTAGCAATACAAATGCAGTACCAGTATAATGCACATAATAATAAATCTGCTATAAAAATAAATTTAATTTACAGGCACTAGCTTAACAATTCTTGAAAGGTACTTTCAGGAATTAACAAAGTGATACTTAAAGTATTATATAAGTGGATTATAAAAATGCATTATTACAGAAATAAATTTTCTACAAAGTCTCAGCCTTTACCTAGAAAAAATAACATTAGAGAGGTGTATGTCGAACAACTGCTTTTCAACGACTACCGCAATATTTGTATTTATTTGTATTTATGAACTATGATTAACAGGATCCCAGGGGAAATGAAGCAACCTCCCAGGAGCGGCATACATTGGGCAGCATGGCAAAGGAGCCTCAGAATGAGCAGGACAGGGGATGCACTCGCACACAGCTCCAGAACCATGCAGCATCCAAAACCCTGGGGGAGGCTTCCTGTACTGGGAGTATGGAAATGGCAAAAAGTCAAAAGGAAACAGGTTTTCTCTGTGACAAAAAGGACCAGATAAGAGGATGGACTGAAGAAGCTGCCAGGATGAGTGCACTAGACCATGATGAGACATAGAGAAAGCTGAAAATGTCATCAGCTGTAACCCAGGGCAGACAAAGCAAGGGTAGCCTCAGAGAGGGAGCTGTGAGAGTCTCCTGTTAATGAGCAGCAGAGGTATGAGAATCAGATGTGGAAAACTGTAGAATATGAAGCAGTTTGATTCACAGAAGACTGGTGAGAAGGAGATGATCAGAGAAAAGGTGAGCTGTGAAAAAAGAGGAGTCCCCCAGATAGGCCCCAGATGAGCAGCAAACTGAGACTGGCTCAGGACTGTGGACTACAGGAGGAGAGGGTACCATAGGGAGGTTCTCTGCCCATCCCTGGCTCTTCCAGTCTGGGTGCGTGACTTACATAGGGCTGCCACCCAATCCTAACACATAGTAAATTTTTTTGTTTGCTAACAAGAATGCTTCTCAACTTGGCTAACTTTCATGAATCAGCATCTCCTATTTTTATAGATCTTAAGCACAGGGAGAACACACCTCTTTCTTTTTTGGCTTCTAAGTAATCATGAAAACTACTAAAAATAATTGTTTGCATCCCTTTATTGAACTGTGTTTGCCTGCAGTTCACAATACCAAAGATCTGGGATTTTATTATAATTACACACACAAAGTCTAAGCTCTGAAAAGAAATGTCATCTCAAATTACAAAGATGTGTCACTGTAACAATACAGTCCTCCTTTTCCCACTAGGGGAAGCATTATCTTCATAACAAATACAGTGCTTAAAAACTCACCCTGAAACACTCAATCCATGGTTCATGTAATTTAATGTAAGCTGCATATACGTCCAAGGCCATATGGGAACCAAATTAAGAGAAAAATCTATTGGCTCTGTCTTCTTGCTAAACTGTCCCACTACATATGTTTTGTGTAAAATGTAAGTAGTGCTGAAAAGCTGTGCTACATGGGAGGGAAAGCAAGTAGGGTGAGGAACGAGTCTTTCAGGAGACACTGGAGTTTTCTTCAATATTGACTGGCATGCTGGCAGCACACTTTCCTCACCCTGAGAAACAGTAAAACTGCTCTCCACTCACAAACTGGTCCCCACTCAGTTCAACCACATTCACTGAAGTTTTTCAAAACTACCTCATAACTCCTATGAGCATTCAGTCTCAAGGATGATTAAAAATTCACAGGCAATATGAAGAATCTTGGAGAATAATTTGGCTGCCAAGGAAGACCAGCACTGGTCAGAGGTAAAGACTTATTTTGTGAAGCACATTTTTTAAATTTCCAATTTCTCTGATAAAATAAAAGCTTCACTAATGTTTCTTCCTTAATTGATTTTTTTACACTTTTCTTCTCTAAGATTTGACTAAAATGTAAACAAAGGGATAGGAGGAACAGGCAATTAGGCTTTCCATCTGGTGCACAACCCCCAAAAAAGACCTAAAGATCCTCTAAATATTTTGCACATTTATTTTTCAGGCAGTTTGAGGTGCATTCAAGCAAAGCCTGCTTACAGCAATCATCCATTACCTCCTTCTTAAACAAACAGACAAAAAGTTTCTGGAAAGCACTTCCGTTGTGCATCCTACAAAGGAGGAGATGTGAAGTGAAGAAACATAAGAATATAGCATGTGAATAGGTTTGATCAGTTTTCCAAGCATTTACTGATGCACACTGAAACGGAGTTGGATTATCAACATTTGAGAGAACTACAGGACATCACATAATGCCTAACAGTTTTTCAGCTCCTCTGAAGCAAAACAAATTTCATGGAAGGTATCTTGTAGCTCATTGTCTACACATTTAATTTCTGCTGGTGTATACTAGCAGTTAAGAGTCATGTTTTCTCTTTAAGTTGAAATACTAGAAAACTGTATCTGAAAAACAGAACTCAAGAAGCTACCAAGTCTACTGTCTCAAGAAAGGATCAGCTCTACTTCCTCTGCCTAGTGCTTGTCTGGTCTTTCCTAAAACTTAGTGCTTTAGTGACCAATCTGAATCCTTCTCCCAGAAATTTAATGATTCTTGTCTTACCTGGAGAACAGAAAGAATTTATTCTTTCCCACTTAGAAGCAACTTTTTTAGTTGGCTAAAGTTTTTTTTTGGTTTTTTCCTTTTCTTGCTTTTCAGAGAAGTGATGTCCCTCCTTTTTTTTCCAGACAGGATACAGAAGCCTCCCAGGGAGGACACTATGGTACTGTCCCCCATTGTCATTTGACCCAACATTTACACATGACATTTGCATCACAAAGTAGATGAGACATGTTAAAATCATCACTGAAATCACTGTTATCTGCTCCTTCACCACTCTCCACTTGCCACTGTTTTACAGAGCCATGGAACTGATTTAATATAGCTGGTGCCAGCATGAGCCATGTAGGTGTTTATTTACATAGGTGCTTCCACTGTTTAGTCAGCCAGGGATCATTTCAGGAAATTTGAGAAAAACTGAGTAGTCTGAATGAGTTCACAGGTATTCCTCTCCCAGTGTTTAAAGAGGGTTATTACAGCTTCTCTGTCCTCACATAACTTCTCAAAGATAGCTGCTGACAGCTCTAAGACTGCTACAGCCCACTCACCAAAGGTAGAGCTGAGTATCTCAGTCAACTCACTCAGTCACTGCCACCATGAAGGAATCATCCCATTCTCCCCCCCCAAAAAAAGACTATTTTAAAAAGAGTAATTCTGCTTTTCACAGGCTAGTGAACTTGAGCTGGCTTGACGGGCAATTACAGCAGAAGTAACAAGAGCACAGAGCTAAGCATAAGAGGATAGAGCCAACCACATCAGGCATCACATACAACTACACCCTGCCTGGTAGTTTTTATATGCTGAAACTTCTGTCTTACATTTATGGGGCAGTGCTGTAGGTCCACCAACAGCTGATGTAAGCACAGCCACCAAAAGTAGACCTCTCCCTGATGGCCTTTTACCAGCAGCACAAATGTGCACTAGACTGGGTAGGTGAAAGCAGTTTTCCAAAAATTAATGTAACAAAGTGTTCTTAAAACATCGAAACTTTTGAGCCAAATCAACTCCCTGTTTTGCCACATAACTGGATGAATTCCTGTGGCAGCACAAGAAGGGGCAGAGTTCAGGAGTGGGAGTAAGCTCCTGGGAGTGGGCAGGGGCAGGAGAGAGACACTGCTTCGTCTAATGGTTCTGCAGCTTAAAAAAACTAGACTGCGACTGTTGCCATGAGTCTGAGTCATGGGGGTCAAATGACTTTAAAATAACCATCTAATTTAAGTCAGTTCTAGCTTGCTCCCTCCCCAAGATAGCTCAGACTCCTGATGATGCATGCATTAACCACCTGAACATATAAGCCTCAGTCATGAGGTTTTCATCTCCAGTTACTAAGGTGCAACTTCTTGCCTTTTGGTTTTCTCTTACCATCTGCAAGCACAAGAGGAATCTATTATGCCCCCAGATCCTTTTAGTTCATTCATCCCTTTCCAAGTTTGTCCCTATATGCCTGTGGTACTTAGTTATAAAGGTTCCTAGTAATTTGGCCTCACTGCTATTTTCATTCCACATTGTGGAATGTGCTCCAACTCCCTCAATCTCTTCAGTGCATCTCTCAATTAGTTTCTGATTACACTTTCTGATTTTCCCATTGCAGGTGTATAGTTTATGCTGCTTAGAAGAACAACACCAACTGTTTAGTCTTGCTTCCAGCAAAATCCTACCAAAGCATCCCAGAGTCTGCTGAAGACAGTCTACTTAGACTTTATTCTTCCAACTACTTTTTACTTCTTCCTCTCTTCAGAAATTATGAAAACTATCATTCACAATCATCACCAACCACAATTCACAATTCCATACCATTTTCATAATGTCTAAAAGTTCATCTGAACAGGTGAAAACCAAATCTAAAAGGCCAATCTAAAGGGTTTTTTTGTCTCAATAAACTAATACTCCTACGATGTCCCTTTTCAGCCTAAGAAGTTACTTTCAATTTCCCACTTCCCTATGAAAAATGCAACTGGTATACCCATATGCTAGCGCTCACTGTTGGATGTATGTAAATAAAGAGGATATTAAGTAAAAAAGAACTGTAAGACAAGAACACAGACTGGGAAAATACTCACTCACAAAAGACAGCATTATGAAAGCTCACTAAAATTTTGACATGAATGAAAGAGCATTTTATTATCTGTCCATTCCAATTTCTCTGCCACCCCCACAAATATCCCTGGACAGCAGACACATTATCCCTCCTATTCTAAGGACACGTATCTAATCCATTACAGGGCATGCTTGGGTCCACAGAGCAAGCTGTAGTAAGCTGTTAGATTAGTTCCAAGCCAAACATTAACTCTCAATGAAAAAGAATCCCAGATGCCTGGGGAGAAAGGGGGTGGATAAGAAATGTTTGCTGCATTACACAGTGCACTGGGTAATAACACTACTTGAAGCACGTGAGGGAATGAACCCAGGAGATGTTCCTTGTCCTAGATGTTCTAGCTTTATTTCAGGTCTAGGTGTGAAGTTTTAATTTTTCCTCTACTATCTTTCATACCTTTCAGTACTGCACCAAATGAACAGGGCATAGCTACAGGCACACTTGCAATAAATGCATTATCCAAATCACCCACTAGTTAATAAAATAAATAACTTTTAATTCAAAACACAGAAGCAGATGGGCTTGCTCCAGACTCAGTTTGCCCACCAAAAAAGCCTCTTTCCTTTGATGTAAGATCAGATAATGATGGTTAGTCTGGGAGGCCGTACGATCTCAAAGCTTATTTAGCTTGTAAATTCTCAGGCAGTCATCATCATTTGTTCCACAGTAAAGATCCATTTAGTGAAGAAGGAAAAAATAAAATAAAATAAAATAATAAATAAATAAATAAATAAGACCCAAAAGACCCAATGGGAACTTACTTGCCTGTTTTTGGTTATTGGGAAGACTTTCATTGATATTCCTGGCTTGGCATATTTTTTCCACTGTACACAAAGATGACAAAGGTCATGCAATAGCATTTAAAATTTCTCATAGAACATAAATGAACCATGACTCATCCATGGGTACAGCACGTCCTTTATTTTTTTCTCTCAAGTAAGAGATAGTACCAAGTTTTTGTTTGCAGCTGCACGAATGGAATATGAAAGATATAGATCCCTGAACATATGTTTCTAAAATCCACAGTGGAACAATTGTGCTCAAGTTTTCAAAACTGAGCATACACAAGGCAGTCTGGAAGAACATCAGTAATCTTCAACAGTAAACATCTAGTGACGCATATCTCCAACATGTTGCAATACAGGAGATTAAGACAAAAGCCATCTTCAAATAACAGATCAGTGATGGCATCTAACCATTAGTCTTCCAAGGATCAGTCACATTTGGTCAGCATAACAAGGTTGCAAATATTAGGGCTCCCATATGTTATGTCTTCACTTGACCCCCATCATCTCAGTCACCTTTCCCACCCTCCCTTGTGTCCATGCTGTCGCCCTCATCCCCACAGCAGCTCCAGGGTCCTCTCTCAGGGAGCAAAGGGACAAAAAAGAGGCTTACTTCTGTTCCCCACTATCTCTGAGGTCAGAAAGATGGCAACCACGCCAAACAGAAATGGGTTTATCATCCTGGGCAGCCAGGGACCCCATGTCTCCCACCTGCCTATAGCTAAAGCAATGGAGGGGAGGGAAAGCACAGCACCCAGCAACAAGGGCATCCAGATTTCCAAAGAGCTCTACTGCCATGGCCATCAGCCAGCTAGGCACAGCTGCTTCCTCTCTAATCTTCATTTCCAGTGATTTAAGGTAATTTTTTTTTTTTTTTCTCACATGCAGTTCCCTGCTGTAAAATTCATTTGCTTTAAACTTTAGGAGCAACCATCATCAGCCTCACCTGACTTTGATGCTCCTGGCCCATCAAACACACTCAGATGTACAGAATTTCATTTATTGCACCAGTTCAGTAACTACTGTACTAACTTATTAACTGAAGAAAAAAAAAATAAAGGGCAATGAAATATCCTACATCTACAGGCTTAGGTAGCTTTAATTTGCTGATGCAATTTTGTGCTTCATAAATCAAGTTGTATATTTAACCACTTTAGGTTAATCTGTATCAGGGAACATAGCAGAGGCAGGGTGGACATTTTTTGCCAACCTTTTAGCTTCAAGTATTCAATCTCCTGCCTTTCAGCCTACACTGAGGCTCACCCTGCTATCCTCAAGCAGGCAGAAAGTTAAAGTATTATGGGAGAGCCGAGGCAACAAGGCAGAAACACAAGCTAATTTCTGTCATATAAAGTTTTGTTTAGTACAGACATGAATTAATTGGCAGATTAATTTAATAGAGCAGAACACAAGAGTGAAAGGCATGACAGCTTGCATTCCATTTCTGTGTGACACAGAGCTGCCCCTATTAACTTCAAATTATCTCCTTTTATGGACTCCAATCTTTTTGTATTTTTTCACAATTGTAACTGGATGATGGGTTAAATACTCGGAAGAACACAAGAATGTTTTTTTTCTGCAGCCAACACAGAAAGGGGAATCGCTGAACTCGCTGCCTCTATAAAACAGGAAACTGTATTTTGGGCGCATCTGATTCACACTGCTTCCCACCGTCACCCATACACAGGCACGGTTTGGTCCCCCAGCCCCTGTCCCATGGAAGGAACTGAAAGCTCTACCAGTGCTTTTGTTTCCAATTTTCCACATGTTTATTCTAACACACTCATACTTATTTAGGTAAAAAACCTTCCCCGATTTCGAATGCCTATAGTTCACAACAGGTTACTGAGAATTTTTATTGTACAACTATACTCATCCTTCCACCGCAGAATGAATGAAAAGCTGCACAGCTATGGAAGTATTTCCACAGCTTTTCAAAATTAAAATATCCCTTACTGTCAGAGAGGTGTGTTAGTTCAAGCCCACAGGACAAATCAAATCAACTACTCCTTTTTCTGTGTCCTTACCAGCACAAAGTGGTATTGGTGCCTAGTCCAATGTGCTTGGCATAAGCAGTGCCCAGGCTGGATGCTCTCTCCATCTATCACTCAACTGCTCAGAAGGATATGGAAGTGAAATCTCTCTCTCCCTTGTTTCTGCCTTTGATATAATCAAAGGCAGGCAGACAGCTGAGAATCCAGTCTCTTCACAACACCAGAGCCCAGCACTGGAAGCAAGTGGTACAGAAAGCCCATTAAAGCTCAAGAGTGTATCCACAAAACAAACAGTCAGAGAACAGCAGCAAAGCAGAAGCCTACACAAAGGCATCCTTTCTCTCCTCATCTGCAGGAGCCATCTCTCACCTACAATAGCAACTCTGCAGGCACTATTGCGCCTGGAAGTTTTAACTTTCTCTGCAATTCTTTCATCTAAATACAAAATAGGGCTCAAACTACAGAGGTGAGGAGGTTCAGTGAAACAAAGAAATAATTTGCACTTAACTGGGGTTTTTCAAAGCTCAAGCCTCTCGAAACAGTTTTAGAAACACCTGCTCTTCAAAAGACCTTGTTTCTGTGAAATGCATTTCAGGCACAAATGTCATGGATCTCAGTGAAATGGGGCCTGTGCAAGATTCAGATTTTGACCTAAATATCTGGAAAAAAATTTACGGAACTATAATCAATTTTAATACAGAAACTCATTTATAACTTTCCTGAAAAAGCAAATGCATGGCACTGTAGTACTGAGGTGCCACACTCTTCCCTTGGGATATACTTTACCCCATACAACACCATTTGGGATTCAAAATAACAGTTTATGGGTAAGTTTATCCATACAATATTTTTGCCTTTTTTTTTCCCCTCAATTATGGAGGTCTGGCAGAAGTGAGGTGAGAGAGAGGAAGGGTGTTGACAAGTTTTGTTCATCCTTGTCAGTACATCTAAACCAGGTACCTGAAAATGGAAGTAGACATTTCAACGCCACTTTGACCTACTTAGTATGTGCAATAAATAACTGGAAACAACATTCATGCTTCCTCCTTGTGGCATTGTTCAACCACAACTGAACAGGCCTGGCCACATCCCCAGCCAGGATAAGTGATCACTGGTACTGCTCATCTGAGTACAGTTCTTCTGGAGTGGGCAGGATTGATGACAGAAAACCATGGTCACTCTTCAAGGCCATATCCCACTGCTGGAAAGCTGGACAAATCACTTGGAAAGTCCAGAGCCTGCTCCTTCTGATCAGTTCTGCACTTCAAAAAAAGCTGGTTCACAGCTATGAATGGATTTTTACAGATTTCTGAGCATCACAATAAATTTCTTCATCTTCTGCTTCCAATGTATGGTATTTTTTTTATTCTCCTTTCTCTAACATATAAAATCCATATATAGCACACATTTTATTGTAAAAATGCCACACAAAACCTTTGCACATACAGTGCCCTGAAGAACAGCTGAAAGAATTACCATGTTAGAAACACCATAATAAAAAGAAGACAAAGTTTAAGATTTATGTACTGCAGAAGTCTTAATCTAGGTATCTACTTACTTCTCATCACCTACAATCAAAATTGTTCTACAGTGAAAATTAGACATACCTGCTAACAAATATATGTACTACCTCACGACACAGATACCCCAGACTTTGGTAGGAATAAAGCCTGACCCTCAGCAAACACATACATGCACAGGCATCTCTTGCAATGAAATTGTGAATGGAAAATTAGAAGCAAAGAAGCAAAAGGCAGAGCTAATAACACAGATGTACATAAGCAATCTGAGTCTAAGAATGTAAACTTACTTAGGGTGAAAACAAGATTGGCATTATATTGGCATTATTTCATTTTAGTACTGTTGCTTAATCGGTATATCTAATTCTTCACATAAAGCTTGACTTTGTGCTAAATAAGAAATGCATTTGCACTCCACCAGCAGGCTCTGTCTGTTTTACAAAGAGGGAACATCCATTTATTTCATCTAAAGGTCAAAAGTGAAATGCCTTTGGGAGATCCCATGCAACCTTAAAATAAAAGTCACATTCCTAAACTCCGAACTATCTAGAATGCAACACAATGTCATTATTATTCCTTTGAAAATGTAAAACAATTGATCATTTATGTTAAAAGCAAAACTCTTTAAACAGAACTGGTTCTAAAAACCAATTAAATACCAACAGTGAGAATTTTAAATCTTGCTGTTCAAGAAGTAAAACTTATTTTCCTTGCAGTTTTATGCACTATGGAAGTCATAACACTCATAAATGTTTAAAAGATGTGATGTAATCCTAGTATTTGTTCACTTTGAATAAAAGGAAAACAATTCTTATTCAAACACCAACAGCAGCCAAAGCAGCCATCCCATAATTCCTCAAACTTCTTAGTGATTCTTAGTAGACTATGTTTATGCTATGATACCTACCTGCAGCTATTCATCAATATTTACTGACCCCATTTAGAACACAGAATACAGAACTCCAGTGGAGCAGGAACTTCTGGCTGTCAGGTTTCTTACACATTCCTTCTTCATTTCTAAGTCTTAGTACAGCCCTGAGCCAAATGTTCAAGATCTAAACTAAAACTCACTGAAATAACAGGTAGCTTTTCATTTCTTTTAACATTTGAAATTATTGAATGTGCAAGCTATAAAACACCTGCTGCAATACTACACTCAACCTTCCTAATTTTTCCCTTCTACTGTACTTTGCTCAGCTTATTATCAGATTAGAAACTACACATTTCTTTCTGTCCTAAAGGCTATATAAAATTACATCACACTGCTTATCCAGCTTCACAGCATCAAATCACTTTATTCTGAAGAGGCATATCATGATCTTTTTGGACAACTTAAGACATTTTTTTTAATTAATTACCACTTTAAACAGATAATTAGAACAATCTCCCGAAGCACTGTGTGGTTAATATATGTATAATGCACACCAGGTTTATGATTATGTCCGAGGTGCTCACTGCCATCAGGGGACGCCTGGGGCTACTTGCTACCAGCAGTGCATAGAAAGCACCATGAGTAGGAGGATGTCTTGTCACAGTGCCAATGCTGATCTTCTGAAAGATACTCTTGAAGGAGAAACATGCTTATGAAAACCTCAGGTTTTACACAGTTAACAGTAATATACAATTTTCTACTACCAAAGATAATTCAAAACAGGTTGCAAAAACCTGCATCCGTCTACATAAGGCCTAAAAATAATCATATTGCTGTTTCACCATTGCTTCATCTGAATTCATAGATTTTATCATTCTCCAGTTGTTTCAACACAGTTTTTATTTAGCTGGTTTTAAAAGTTCCATATTCGTGACATAGAGAGCAGGTTTGTAAAGAAGTCCTGCAGCTTCTGACCTTTTTATTTTCCCACGGCAATTTTAAGCATAGAAGGAGACAGAGATAAACACAACACAGAACCCCGCCATAGGAAAAGCCCACTGAACTATTTCCAGGGAAAAAGACAGTTGTTCCATGAACTCTTCCATGTTTTCAGACATACAAATTATATCTGGCAATAGTTCAACAGAAAGGAAGGAACACCAAAGGAAGAGCACAGACTAAGCATTTGTAATCAAACAGATTAAACAGCTGTAAACTGGGAATTCCTGCTCATCAGCAGTTAAAAGGGCAAGAATACTCAATATACACAATGCTAACATCATAACCTGCAGTTTGCTGCCTACTCTTTTCCTGCTTAATACAGACAAAGCTTGTAGGCCTGCCAATGTACGTAAGGTCAAATGGTTTCATGTGAAGAAAGATGAGTAAAACTGAAATAACAGTCAAATACATGGGGGGTGGACTATTAAGGCACAAGAAAAAAGGAGAAAAAAAAGATGAAAGGGAAGATAAATAGATAATGTAAATGGAAAGTAACCAATACAGCCAGGTGAAAGACACTGGGCTGAGAAAATGAGAAGGAAGAAGCAAAAGTGCAGTCTCTTTGGTGGACCAAACTATTTCACCATTGCTTTCAGTAAGTAACTGTGAAGCCTTTCATAAAGGATTTTAATTACCACGCCTTCCTCCTGCCCTGAGAAAGTGATGGAATAACTGAAAGAAGCAGGGAACTGGTACCTCTCATCACAATCCCTGTGACATAGGTGCTCTTCATAAACTTAGGTCTGGGGGAAAAAATGCCTTTCTTGAAAGAGTCAAAATGGAAAAATAATTTTTTTAATCAACCTACTTTTTCTTTGAATTATTTTTGGAGGTTTTATATCTACAGTCTTCTCCTTCCAAGCTAAAGGAGGTTAGGAAATGCAAATTAAGGGTGTTCTTTGAAAGCTCCATACAAGTCTGCACTGAGCAGAAGGTTCCTTTCTTCTCAGGCAGCTCTTCTGCTCTCCTGACAGGCTGCAGTCATTAAATTACTGTTGCTCTGAGGCAACCCAAGCCCTCCACACCAGTCTGGCCCGCCAAGGTCGCATCACCCCATCCGCCCTGCATATCTCCTCCCTGGCAAGCCACAGCAAGGAACTCTAGCAGAAAACATCTACCCTTCCTGAAAACAGGTATGAGCTGTGAGAAAGCATGGCTATCCCTGGCCAGCACCAGCCCTACTCAGACCCATTCAATACGGAGAATGTGAATGAAATCTCAGCACTAGGCTCTGCAATCCTACAGCAGACTGACTGCATGTCTGCTGCTCGGTTGCTGCTGTAGTGGAGGATGTACACTGAGCTGAGACAAACAACTGGAAAGACTTAAGTGCCTGGTTAAGGCAGTTGACTGGCGCGCTGGAGAATGGGATCCAGACCCTGCCTCTTCCATGAAATCAGCTGAAGATGCTGCACAAATCATTTCCACACTTTTCACACGCAGTCACTAATTACACATTCCCCATTTTTTCTACGTGTTTAGTGTTGGATCTTTTCTCAAACTGAAGATCTCAAAGTCCTGGCTTCAGCTGAAGTTACTGTGTTAAAAGCAGACTATGAAATGCTACTGAGTGCTAATTAGGAGGTACTTTTGACATAACCTACTCTAGGCTTCCTCTCCCAAAGAGTCAGCAAATAGCTGTGAATCTTTAGGAAATGTTAAAGCACCACTCTGGCTTGGACAGGCAGAATGGGATAAAAAATCTTGAGCGCAGCAATACACTGCCTCCTTCCTTCTCGGGAGTATGCATATAAAAATCAGCATGTGCTTTCTCAAAACATTCAGGTATTACTGTAATAAGTGCCACAGGAAGCTCCTGAGAAGTTGAATGCATTTATTCCGCCTTCAAAGCACAACTTGATTATTAGATCTCAAGTAAGAAACAAATCTGGAAAGTGAACAGTAAGGCAAAAATTCCTGCATCTTCCCTTGCCCAGTGAGCACATTCTGTTCCGTGTATTGAATGAGATGTGATCCTGTGAAATCCATCAAGCAATTAAAGGCTAGAATGATGCAAAAGGGGCCCATGTTTAGGTTGCACAGAGCTTGACTATGAAAACAGAATATTCCTTAAGTATTTTCTCTGTAGGAAGACATATTAATATGTCAGCACAGGGGCACTGGTGAGAAGAAAGTGCATTTGACTATACATCATGCTTTGAATGGCCACTGCCCTCCATACGCAAACAGACTGGAGAGAAAGCAAGGCTGCAGCCTGCAGAAGCCAGTTAATAGCGGGCTGTGACCAGAAGGTCAGCACCACTCATCCTCCAGCCCTGCTCCAGGTCAGTCCAGCTCTGAGGTGAAACCACACCTTGGAGCTGTGGTTAGCAGAGTTCCTGCAGCACAGCCCCAGGCCCTGCCGCTGCTAACAGCTGCGGTCTGGCCCCGCTCCCGCTCCCTCCCCGTGCCAGAGCGGCCGTCATGCAGCCAGCTCTTCCAGGAGCCAGCCCTTCCAGAGCCAGCACTGGGAACCAGCCGGGCTGCAGCTCACAGCAAAACCATCGCTGTCGCTGACACACATGAGAAAAAGCAGTGAAAATGTCTCTTTGGCAGCCCTGTGGGACACAGCCACTTCAGCATCAGCCAGCAAGTCAGTCCAACCTGCCTCCCTCTCCTGTCCAACCCTGTTAAATTAATCACAAAACATTTACAATAGAGACCAAAAACCTTCAAACCTTCGCTGCCAATACCTTGCAGCGTGGTTAACTCTTCTCCTAATCCTACTACAATGGCAGCACAAAGGCTTGCTCAGAAGGCTGCTCGTTCTTATTACTCTTTAGGGAAAGGCAGCAGATCTTTTTCCCCACCAATGGGTCCTGCAGTACTTCACTGCTACCTGATATTACTGGGGCAAGGAGCTGACAGTGGCTGGGAGCTCTCCTATTCAACTCCACACAGAACATCGTCTACAAGCAAAAAAACAGTGCTTACAAAATTCAAGTCACATCCATCCCTCACTTTATAATCACATTTATATTTCAATGTTTTTTCCAAATATCTCAACAACGTTGCATTTTCAACACAAAATGAGAGTGAAGTCAATTTACTGGATGCTTGCTTCGCATTTCCATCTCAATTTCTGTATTTCAGCACATGAATACAGAAAATTTTATTTTCAGTATGATGCAATAAAGTGATTTAATATTTGTAAGTGTATTTAAGACGGGTAAAGTATTTAAGTTCTCACCAAAAACTGCAAGTAGTGAGGGGAATGAAGAAGAGAAGCTCTCTCCTGTACTTCCTAAAATAGATTGCCATGAACTTTTCTAAATAAAAATACACCCAGGGATGCCTAAAATTTTTGGGATTAGGTGTAGTTTCATGCCTTTTATTCTGGAACTCTACATTTACCTCACCCATTCTTCAGCTGGTGGAGCACACATCAAGTATCCCTGAGAGACAAAGTACTACAGTATACAGATGTGCCTATTTTGGAAGCAGTTGGATCACTTTTCCCTACGAGGTCAGGGTTTTCAGACCAAAAGAATAGCTCTACTGTTTGTTATCCAGCTGAGAACAGCCTGGATTCCCTGTCTTGTCCAATGCTGTAAATTTAACTGTAAAGAATAAAATCCCCCTAATTTCAATTACCAGTGAAGGAAGAGGAGAACAGGTAACATTCCTATAATGACACTAAAGTTTTTACAGTTATTTACAACAATCCAAAGTTTATCATTATTTGGAAAGGCTTTCCTTTCTTCATTTACTTCATTTCCCCTTCTTTCACTGGACAGGAATTTCACGTTAAACTGGAAAAAAAATAAAAAGTTAAAATTTCCATTTCCAAAAGACTATTTTTATCATTAAAATAAATTTATATGGAGATCTGGGCCATTTTTACCTCATAAAAACTGGCGAGCATCATAAGGTATGCAGGTTTAAAGCTATTCTGTCTTATTACTTTTATTTTCCTTCTCTGCCTTTACTGATCTAAATAATTCTGTGAATACTTGCCTGTTCTGGTAGAAAAAGCAAGATTTTTCTATTTTGGGGTCCTAAGCAGAAACTATTTAGAAAATTGTAATTATTTTATGCTCCAAGAGGATCACAGAGACATAGCCAAATTCACTGGACGAAAATCCCAAATTAATCTGGTACACTATCCTGAACTCATCACAAAATTCCCTTCGATCGTTTGTCTTTTTTCCCATTCTGATATTTAGCCTCTGTATTTAAAGTTTTTGTCTCTGTGGTTACTGCAGAAACACCTAAAATGAGAGCAGCAAGGGCCAATACAGGAAAAAGCTTGGCAACCCAGAGTTACATGTTAAGTCATGAGGACCAGTGTGCTGCCAACTTTTGAGTGTGTGAACTCCTTTTATTCCTGAAGCTGATGATATGAGAAATTAATCTTCTATCTCCATCAAATACATTTTTATTACACACTTTCAAGCTTCATATAATCCCTACCACAGAATATCACACAACTTACTTATATACTGATACTTTGAATATCAGGTTTTGTGCTCCTTACTTCACTTTTAGGAAAGGGAGACACAGGGGAGCTAAAAATAGTGTCTTAGGGCTGCCAAAGCAGCCTGTGGCAAAATAGGGACTGAATTTCTGCTCCCACACGTAAACTCAGCCACACTCATCTGCATCTGCACTGGATACTGCCTGCAACATTTCCCTCAGGCCACCAGATCAGCTCCAAGCTCACCGCATCCCTGGGCAGGAATGAGATAAGCAGCTGAACAGCCTTATGGAGCCAGAGATCCATGCTCACACAGGGTATCCAGGCAGCCAGCTGGGGCTGCTCAGGGAGGAGAGCTCCTTCCATGCACCAAAGGGAAAAGGGGAAAGGGAAAGGATGGTACCAAGTTGGTACCAGGCCAAGCTCCTTACAAATATGCCAGGTTCATCCCTCCAGGCTGCAGGAGCTGAACCTGTTTGCAATCCTGCCTGTAGCTAAGAGAGCAGGTGGATGTGCAGCAGGAGGGGAACCACTGGAGAGGCAATGACTGCATTGGAACCTTCCGATAAAAAAATTATAACCCTCGAGGGGCTTGTGGCACATGGTGTACGTCCAGAGGCAACATTGGAGACCTACTTCTGAAACACACTCCACCTTTGGACAGGTTGCAATGTCCGTGTCTTCATATCTAAAAAGGTCTGATGAACGTGTCAGTGAACAAAGTGAAATGGAAAATAAAACCTTAGACTGCACAGTGAGAAAGTTCGTAATTTAACCTGAAAGAACAGAAAAAAAAAACACTACCTTTTTTTGCCACTGAATCAGAATACAGGCTATGACAATTTTATTGCCAAGGGAAAAGACATTTGTTGGAACCCTTATTCTTCTTTGATTATCTATCAAGATCCATGGTCCTCACTTAGATGTGAGAGCTCTCCATATGTTTTAAAGGTGTTGGGAGAGTGGGCAGGAGGGTATCACATTTTTCCTGAAGAAAAATAAAATTGTAATGAGGGGAAATGAAAAAATAGTATCTGCAACAGATAACTGCTTATCAAAATGAGGTTTTATCACCATTACGCATAATGCACCTCTTAGTCCTAAAATGAGTGAGCCCTACTAAATATGTTTGCAAGAAATGAATGATAAAATACTTTTGAATAATACATGTAATACTGAGGGGGTTCTACTAGCACATGCTTCCATGAGTGGCACCAACGGCATGTGTCTAGAACAGAGAAAAAGAAAATGCTGAAAAAGATAAAGTGTCAGTATTAGTATCAATAACTTCTAAACAGAAATGAAGATTTCAGAAACAAGTATGTGCATAGGTACTTCACACTATAATAAAAATAAAGGAGATGCTTCTGGTAAAAAAAGTCTTAGTCATGAAACAAATATGCCAATACACAACAGCATACTTTGCACAGGACTGAGAATAGTACAGATTGCAGTGTACAGGAATTGTGTTAGGCTGATACTGCAGGTTCCAAAATGAAGTTGTTTATTCAAACTATTTATAATTTCAGAAAAAAAATTGGATAAATGTAAGTGTAGTGGTATTGCATTTTAATTATCCAAGCAATTACTTTACTGCCTATTCTAAGACAAAAATACATAATATGTATTTCTTTTGCATTTTTCTCTGATTTTTTTCTTTCCAGAATTTCTTGATAAGACCTGGGAAAAACAAAACAAAAAATAAACCCAACGCCAAACAAACAAAGAAAAAACACAACCAAAAAAAAACCACACAAAAAACCCACACAAAACACCCAAGAAAACCAAAAGCCACCTTTTACTCCTTTTGATTGCTTTCCCCCACCATACCCCCCCAAAAAAAATGTATTCCTGCATTTCACACAAATTGTAAATGCTGTGATCTGTACCAACTGTCAGTTGTCCTTAAAAAACCAGAAATAATAAATCTGCTGGGCACAGCTACAAAACTTTTGGGTTTCAGTCAACCTTACAGTCTTAGTTCCTCTTTCCTGCAATCACCTCTGGACTAAAAGACCACTAAGTAATCCCTCTCCTTGGCAATGTTAAGAGCTACAACGAGAAAAACTTAGGGTACCAAGAAATACATCCAACACCTCTGAAGGCAGTTTGAAGTGTTCACTTAACTGTGAAAAAAATTAAGCCAAACTATACAGAAAAGGTTATCTTGTACTCTGCTGATAACATTCTAGAGGATGTCTCTTTGTTAATGTCTTTATTATTTAAAAAAAAAAAAACCAAAAACATCTCTTTGATGACTCATCCAAGAGCCTGAGGAGACACTTTTCCCTTGGTAATTTACTTGGATCACAACACCTAGTTTCTCACCTCTAAACACACCTAGAAGCTTTTAATGGCTTCCTAACATTAGAAAATAGCATATATTTTCATGTGCTACATTTTAATTGAACAAGTTTTTAGGAAGTGATGATAGGCTCATCATCACTGAGTCCCAACAATGAAACAAGCATGAAAAAATGAAGTGATTACAGATATGACATTTTGGAATTTCAGTTTGGGGAACAGGGCAAGGCTGGTTATAAGGGAGGAAAAGAGGCACAGAACATTTGACCAGCCTCTCTTTTCCATCCATAGGCTTGTCAAGATAAAATCATCCTCAGATAACCAAGCTGATGAAACTCATTTTTACTCTGCTGATAAAGACCACTAACCTACTTCTCTGCATGTAATAATTCTTCAATGACAAAAGTAATTTCTTACACCATAAATAAATTGTTGGAAAACCTTAAGAGTGAGAAAAGACACATAGATCTTACAGATATTTTCTGGGTTTTTTACAGCTTGTTCCCTCCCTTTTCTCATGGCCTGTAGGCTTTGAAGGGGATGCAACTGGCATTGCTCTGGCTCCCAGCTGCAGTCAGCTGGAGAACTCAGCTTCAAAGGCAACTTCAGGAAGGGTGGAGCAGCACTACCACTTCAGGCTGTACTGGAGAGCAAACCTCTGCAGTCCCAGCAGGCCAGGCAATGATGGACTCTTGCTGGACACCCCCGAGCTCACAGGAAAACATGAAGGCTTTGACTTGGGATGTACAGCCCACCAGCTGATGACATGCACTCCTCTGCCCCTCCCGTGGGATGAAGGGCACCGGGTTCTACTGCTCCTCCTGCAGGAGCACATCCTTGCTGCTAGCCTGTCCAAGCCTCAGCAGCTTCAAATGCAGGTGCTGACAGCAGGTAAAAGGCAAATCATGTTGATTCACCTGCAAGGCTTGATTTGTGGGAGCCAGGAAAGAAAAGCTGGCATATCTTTTCCACACACCACAGTAAAGCAGGTGTAAGGAGCAGGCTGAAACGCCATCTGTCCCCCAGGAGTGCAGCACGCACAGGAAGGCACTGGGGAATGGCAGAGTGTAGCTGTTTGCCTTACCCAGAAAATGCACTTAGAAATTATTTCTTCACCGAGCCTCTGCCTCAGCACTTCATCATAACATGGGAAGTGGCTTGACTCTTTTACAGTCCCATCCCTTTTCCACCTTCCCCAGCGAACGCACGTAAATAACCAGTCTGAAGAAGCTGATGGCTTCTCCAAAACCAGACCCAATTTTACACTTGATGGTTCACTAAATAATTCCTGCAGTCAGTCAGATATTGAAGCATCAGCACCAAAATTTAGTTAAATTACTAATTTCTATCAATTATATCACTTGATATTGGGCTATTAGGATAATAACAATTGGTATTTAGGGAAACACACAAATCACTATCCATCATCAGTGACAACTATGAGATAGGTTAGTTATGAATGTACATCATAACTTTGCCTTTAGCATGGTGTGACTCAGATTTAAAAAATGCAGTTTCCATCTAATACTATAAATCTAAGCACAGGAATTCTGCACTTTATACTTTCAAACATAGCAAATAATAGTCACAAGAAACAGATTACACGCAAACTTACAAATTCTATTTTAAGGAGTGGTCTTGTACAAAAGCTTTACATTTTACCTAACATAACAGAAATTTGTCAGTTGTCCTCAGGTACAAAAAACTCATATAAGAGGCTCATGTTTTAAGCACATCACAGCATTCAATTATTTTCAGCAGTACCTCATATACTAATATGAGCAACTTTGCAAAAAATCTCATTCTGTTTTCAAGACTGATTTGATATGATTTACAGATCTCTGGACTCAGAACAATGAAATATTTTTCTAGACAGCTGAACCACATTTATCAGAAAAGTAGGGATATTAACCAAAACAATACCCAACATGACATAATCACAAGTGCAGCCTCCCATATCAATCAATTTCAAAACTTCCCTTGGACACTACAGACACACATTGTGCCATGTGCAAACCCGCGCCATGTAATTGCCCATTACCCTTCCAATACTGGCACACATCTGAGAGGGCCCAGGCAGAGAAACGCAGAACTTTTCCCATTTTGGCCATGAAATGTTCAGACTTTAATCTATGATGCTGAATGGGGATTTATAAAAAAACAAAGAATTGCTTGTGAACCATGTGGTACAGGATAACAGTCCAGCTAAAATAAACCTGATCTCACAGACTGTTTTGGCATTGCATTAAATGCTGCATGCTGTTCTATTTTGCAAGATAAATTGGTTCTATTTAATTATAACCAACAGGACACTATTAAAATAAAGTACATTGATCTATTGACATTGAACAAAAATAAAAAGTCTTCCACTGACACTCTTGAAAAGTCTTCCACTGAAATAGAGTCCAGATGTGCATGTTTGTCAATGCACAGATGTGTCTTATATTGTGTGAGTAATTAAAGTTGCTCACAGAAATGTTAATTTACAAACTCTGGACCAAAACCATAATGTGCCCACTACACAGGGACCATGTGAATGCCATCTCAGGCCTTAACACAGGATCAGTTAATCTTGATAATATCCTACTTGTGTTTTGCACAGTTGCATTTTCTGCAGCCCTGGCAGCATCCAAGTAGTGTATCTAGAAGACCAAACAGACCTTTTCCTCTGGCTTTGACATTGCCAAATCAATTCTAGCACCAGCAGCTCCTGTGGTATCGATCAGAAAGCTTTTTGAATGCCAGAAAGGCATTTAGAACAAACACCTTTCAGTAGGTGTGTATTTTAGTGTGTATATTACCCTTGTAAAGGCTGTGGGAACACATATAGGTATAAGGCTATCACTTGCTAGGCTTGCTCCTTTGAAGATTTTATTTGAAGGCACTAAAAGGAAAACGTGATTCTTATATTGACACTACACAGAAGCACTCTCACAAAACAATCCTTGTAATTTTTGACCTATGCAGTTTTTTGACTTTGTCCTGTCACCATCATCTTTTTTGGTCTCCTTGATACTTCAGGAAAAATAACTTTCCACATTCAGAGCCTCTTCGACTACTCTAAAAGTTAACTAAATGGAAGCTGAAATTATTAGCAGCTTTGAGGAAATGAGTCTGCAGCTGGCAGGACAGAGAGCACTGAGGTACAATCACTACAAGGTTAGCAGTTGCCTGCCTGGACATCTCAGGGGCTACCAGTCAAAGTGTTTCCATGCTTGTGACGCATTCAGCCCATTTAAAATCACAAGCTCTGTCCCAACCAAGCACATAATTCCTGGAAAATGTATCAGAAATCAGCATCCACTGTTTGTCTGACTAGTGTGAATCAGAGTGCATTTTCAAAGGCATGTTCCCAGAAAGATGGATCTACTTTTCTGCATGATTTGAACTATTATTTTGGCATTCTCAAGGGCATGAGTCGAGACATTATTTAACCCAATGACTTTAGGCACTGGTACAACATTTGCTGGATCACCAAGGTCCATACTGGGAAGTAAGTTTTAAAATAGCAATAGAAAGTCTCAGACAGTAGGATTACATTGCGTAAGAATTAACAGCACCAGAATCCATGTCTAAGTCTTCTCCCAGCTCATATTTACCAGTAACAATCACAGAACAGCCCCTTCCAGGCTGGGACTGCCAGCTGGAGGGTCCCCACAACTGGTGGCAGTAGCCAGGACCAAGAGCCAGCTCCCACAGCTGTTGTCCAGCTAAGCAAAACTAAGTGCAGGGCTCTAGCACTTGGTTCTTTCCCTTTTTCCTGACCTTTTTTTATTGCCCTGCTTTCTACTCTGGCCCCCGGAGATACACCATGCAGCCTTGACTCCTCAGAACCACTGTGACATAAAAAAAAAAAAAAAAAAAAAAAAAAAAAAAGGTAACAAAAACATAGACTTCCTAGGATAATGTTAAGCTTTTTACTTTCTTCTCACTTTCATTTATGCCTCTTGCTATTCCCTGCTTTTCTCTAAGTGTCCATGTCAATACCAAAAAATGCAGCTGTTCTTAACAAATATACAGCCCCCGTCAATAAACTTCAGCTAAAAACAAAAGTTTCAGCAAAAAGTTACTAGTAATTTTCTCAAGTAAAGCTGTTACATTACAAGCATCTGTGTAGCTTTAGTCCTTCTTGCCTATTCTAACAAACTGCTAAAAACACATGAGTATCTACAGCTGAAAAAGTCTTTTGAGTTTTGGCCACAATTAGTGCTTGCACATATATCTTGGCTTTATGGCAGCCAGAACTCATCCTTTTTTTATTCTGCTAGCAGATAACTGACTTACCATTGCCATAAAAGGGACAAGCTTCAAGTACAATATGAAAATTCCTGAAATGCTTGAATCTACCCTCTTGTAACTGATTTTTCCCTTAATATGTGCACTATGAATACAAACTATTAATGCACTAATTTCTCTTTAAACTTTTGTTCTAATTCTTTACAGCCCCATCAGTCCATACTGGTGTAATTTTTCAGCCTTATTTGGGTTTCATTACCACTTAGGATTTGTTTCGATGTTTTTAGATTAATAAATATTTCAACAGAAGTCTTCAGTAGACTAGAAAACAAGTTTTCTTCCACTAGATAAACAACTGGATTAATAAGACAAAAAAATCCTTACAATATCCAGTCAGCACATAGCTATCCAGTGAAAATGGTCTAATTTGTTCTATCCCTTAGCTACAACTGAAACATTCGTCATGACAAAGAGAAAAAATAAATAAAAAATAATTCTCATTCTGATTTCTGTATACTAAACTAAGAACCCCATAAATCATCTACTAAAAGAGAGCCAGCTAAAAAACAATTATTTTCCACTAAGTTAGTGATTATTTTCATTAAAGATTACATACTTTATTGTGAATTTCCAATGTGAATTATCAATAGGAAGAGTCTATATGTAAAAATGTCATTGATCATTGACTATGATGAATTAGAACTCTTTCTCCCACTATACCATTTAGAAATGCTCTACCACATTCATTCCTCAGTGTTAAGACAACATCCACATATGCAGAAGACATATTGAGAGGGCATCTTGACTAGAAGAAAGGTTGAAACCTCAGACCTCCCATGTAGCCAGAGAGATTATAAATCCCACAGCAGCTGAGACACACATGGGCAGAGAGAAGGCTGGACACTGGTGTTTAAAGGTGGTAGAGGAGATGAATGTTACTTGACTCAATTTTTTTTCTACCAGTGTTAGGGAACAGTATCAGACTTCTGGCACCTTTCAAGAAAGTTAAACATCTAAACCTGATTTGTGGCTTTCATCTTATCTCAGTTCAGAGATGAAGCACAGAGTGTGCAAACTGGAGCTACTCAGCACATCTCTTCTGCTCCCACTTTAACAGCTGGGCAGGGATCTCCACGGGGGTGACAGATTTTACCTAAAAACTTTCTGCTTCCCAGTTGTAGCATTTGAAATGTTCTTTAGTAACGTATACATTACCTACAGACAAGATAACAGATAGTTTGTGCCATGCTTCAGTCTTCTATTAAAAAACTACATCTCTTCTGAATGCAAATGCCCAAACTCACTTGATTTTTAACTAAAATATTCTAGTTTTTCCTACCAATCTCAGTGTATTAAACTAACTACTGGATTTGTTTTATGACTCTGAAAATTTCTTCTGCTGGTTTCCTCTCAGCTGTCTTAAAAACCTGCATGTCAAAATGTGGTCTCTCAGTCACTGCTACAAGCAGATGAAAGCCACGAAAAGATGAAAGAAACTTAATTATTACTTTGCAATTTGTTTACTCCACACACTTGACAGCACTTTGTATTTTGTCCTTCACATTGTTCTGTTGAAGAAGCACACCCTTCCTTAGACCCTGCGAGAAAGAGGCTGTCTGCCAGCAGCAGTAAAGGTGAAGGCAGTGGATGCACACAAAGAAAGCATAGGAAAGGAGGGGAACAGAGTATGATTAGTGATTCTCTTGAATCTACACAAAGAAACCCTTTAGCTTACAAAACATTTGAAAAAAGTAGCTCAATAACTTTGCTAAAAACACATTTTATAAATGAAGTTGGCACATTCATGGAAAATCTTATGCCATTTATTTCAGAACATGTATGAGAACAGCATTCTTTAGATATGAAGGTAAAATTAAAAATAAAAAAAAATCAAGAAGAAGGAAACCTTTTCCAGCTCTTCTTTGGCTTCCCTCATTTCATTTTTGGACATGTCCTTTTTATTAAGGGGTTGTAAGGCAAGCCAAGCCAAAAAAAGGCAACTTTTTTGCTGGCTGTGAAGCTGACTCATCTCCACCCAAACAGATTCCCAAGCTGCTGGGTCCCACGGCACCTGCTGTCTACACCCAGGCCTCAGCACCTTGCACCAGAACTGCACTGATGTCAATGAAACTCCCCACCCCAGGTACAAAAGCAGGACTACAGTTCTCAACGGAACCCATTAGCACAGGTTTTTAGATGCTTGATAACCTGGCAAATCAGAGGTGAAAAGGGGTAGTTCCCTACTACCACCACACAAACACCTAAGCTAAGAGCTAATTTAACATTAAGGCTTACGATGTTTTTTGCCCATATTGGAAATATAATGAAAGCACACAATGTTAAGAGGTTTCCTAAAAAATACATATTTGAGATATTTTGAGATATCAAAGTGGTAACAGAGTATGGTAGAAGTGCAAGGGACTGGAAGCTGAAGTGCTTTTGAATGTATACATGGTACTTTCCTTTTTCAATTTAGAAAGTTTATTCAAGCTCCTTCTTTTCTAAGAGGATATGTCAGAGATAAAGGAAGATTAAACAGTCAATTTATTCATCCTATAACTGTTTGTACATGCCAGAGGGTAAAAACAGACTAGTTTCTTGCACTAGTTATATCCCTTATGAAGAATACATTTGCCTATTTCTTTATTGTAACTCACCTCAGATTACAACAGAATAATGGTAGTAATTACATATTGATAGTGTTTTAATTTGTCCTATATCTTACTCACACATTGTCCAAGACACTGCTGTATAACAACTCTTAAAGGGTTAATGCCACATACTTTTCTGATGTAGTAAATCACCAAGAATAATTCCAGCCAGTCACAACCCAAGGAAATAAAAATTTTATCTTCTCACAAACATCATTACATTGCAGCAGTACTTCACACCTTCAACTAGTCACTAAAGCCACAGGTTGCTCTTCCATTCAGGTCATAGCCCATACCCAAATTCTCCTCTCTGATCAAATCTTGCAAGGTGTTAAGGTGTTAAGTGTTTATGATGGGAAAATCAGCGGAAATTCTGGGAAGGTTGTACTGTGTAACTTTCAAACACTGATGAAGTAAGTCAATTTATTCTTGTGTAGAGGTTGCTGAATCTTCCTTTGTTTAGTCTAGTTCTAAAAAAAGAACAATATTCCTAAGCCTATCCCTAAAGAAGGCTTCTGACATTTTAGAACAATAGTCTTAGCTGCCTGCAGCAGCTGTGCTACATTGCTCTACATAATCAGGGCAACTGACAGAATATACATCCAGCAAAACCTCAGGCATTATACAAGCTAGTGGTATTCAGGACTATAAACACCAGGCAGACAAGTTGCAATGAAACATTGCAGTAGTCCTGCAGGCATTTGATATAAACACTCAGAAGCACAAATTGTGCAGCTTGGGATGACAGTCCATGAAGGCACTTGCATGCTTCAGTCTTCTGTAAAAAATTAACATCTCTTCTGAATGCAAATAACCAAACTCACTTGATTTTTAATTAAAATATCTTGTGTATACTGACACTCAACAGCTGGCTCCAGGAGCAAAGTTCATGGAGATGAGTCATGACTGACCACTTAGGGAGGTTCAGAGACTGCATTCACCAACACAGCTGGCAGCAGGCAGGTGCGTGTTTCCCTTCTCTCCCACCTCCAGCACCCCATGCTGTGATGCTGTAGAAGTGGCCAGAGGAAGAGGAGAAGTTGACAGAAAGGACAACAGGTATAAAGACATTCCTTTGAGAGCAAGGAGTCGCCAGGCCTGTCCCCTTGTCCCCAGAAGTGCCCATGCATTTTTCTGCACATACATATTGAGTAATAACCCCTCCCTGTTGGGACAGGTGAACCCATGCCCACCACTCCTCCACTTCCCCAGCAAGCACTGCTGGCCACAAGCTGGAAGGCCACCCTCCTGCCCAAGCTCTCATGACCCTCTCTAGTGCACCCTCAGCCCAGATCTTATACCTCTTCCTGACAAGGTATCTTGCTCCAACAAGAGGAAAAGGGAGCACTGCACTTGTCTTCTTCAGACTCCCAGTCCCCTCTATAGCCTGGCACAGGCAAACAAAGCCATTTCCTGTTTTTCTCTGAAGTCTTCTAGCCCAAGAGGAGCTCCACTCATTAAAAATCATTTGGCCATATTTTTGGAACGAGAGTGACCATACCTCCCTCCTGAATTAACACTTGCCAGGGTTTTTTAAACATGCTCTTGGTATTGCCAAGTCCAAGGACATTCAGGGACAAGGGTGTCAGATGGCCTCAGGGAATAGGTGTCTCAGCATCAAAGACATGGCACTCCTAGACATGAACTGCTGCAGAAGGCAGCTGCCCAACCCTGCCTTACTTCATTAGCAAAAGCATACCCAAGGGGAGTGCTACCAGTGATTCAGACTCAGTCATACGACTTCTCTTCAACCACATGCCAAAAGCTCAGGTCATTCTTTTTATCTGCTCTTGGTTTGTGTGCCCTGTACATCTCCATCTCAGTAAATCATTTTCAATGAAAAGAGAAAAATTGGTCAGATAACTTGAAAGCAATTATATTCCTTTTGCTTTTGGCTTTTAACTGCATGTGTAAGAATGCACTGCCCAAATATAATGAAAAAACAGAAGAGGTGATGCAAGGAAGGCATGAGGACAATACAGCTCGGCTGTATTGTCCCCCTTATCCAGGGACAGGAACCTCCTAGCCTTCCAACAGTGCAGCCCCAGTTGCACCACACTCTCAGCTCAAGCAGCACTAGTGGAATCAGCACTGCCCTTGTGGAAAAATTTATGCATTCTTTTATCACTATTTTGGCAAGCCTTTCCCTATTAGCTCCATAGAGCTTGCTCTCAGCTCTGTCCCAGCACCCATTTCACCAAGACTAAAAGCAGAAAAGGGAGATTGGCTAGGAATTTGGAGAGAATGCTAAGCCCACTGCTGAGCAGTGGTGGCCAGGAGGGCTCCTGCATTCCATCCATGTTTCCACTTATGTGGATGGTGACTCAACCCAGGGCTCAAGTGCAGCTGAAGATCTCGCTTTGCTGCATGCAGCACAAGGTACCAAAACATGAAACAGGTATTTCCATGTCGCTGTCAACTCTCAACCAAGCAGTACTAATGTTAGGAAACATTAGACTTTCTCCAAAGGAAATGGCAGCCTGAAGAGTGTCGGAAATGAGAGCTCCTGCAGAGATCTTCTGTAACCGTGTCATGAGAGCAGTCTTTTATGCTGACCTTGAAACATCTTAATCTACTGCCCTGTCTTCCACTCTGCTCTCATTGTAACCTGAAAGTGAATCTCCTGAGAAGAATGCAGAACAGCACAAAAGCCCAGATTAGCTATAATTATTCTTTTCATTATAATTGATCAAAATAAAAAAGACTAAACTTCCGGTGTCACATTTGGAGGCACCTTATAGTGCCTCATTAAAACCAATGGGAGCTACAACAGAGCAGCTCCCTCTTTCTGTACTGAGACACTTGATCGTGACAGTAGCTGGCTCAGGGCTGGCTTTGCTACGTCAAAGGCCTCTGTCAGAGCAGTCGTTCCAAATCTCCTTGTATGTATTTAATCACAGATATGTCAGAGATAAAAACAGTTTTTCACTCTGTCAGCCCTGACAGACTGAAGAATCACCACCACCAACACAGCACGAGCTGCTTCTGCCACACTTTGTTGTGCTCACAGGCGTGGATGGTCTCAAGCCTAGAACAACCACAATGCACATATGAAGAAACATTTACTGTGAGGGTGACTAAGTGCTGACACACGTTGCCTAGAGGGGTTGAGCAGCCTCCATCCTTGGACATATTCAAAACCAAGTGGGACACAGCATTAGGCAGCCTGTTGCAGCTGTCCCTGCTCTGAGCAGGGGGTTGGACTAGATGATCTCCAAGGTGCCCACCAGCCTCATCAAATCTGTGATGAAGGCCGTGGCATGATTAAGACTGTGGCTGCACAACTGCCATTAAAAAAAAAAAAAAAGAAAAAAAAAATCCAGAACAGAAAAGGCCAATAAAAGCTACTTTGGGGGAGGAAGGAACCAGCATAATTCAGCATAATTCTTTTTTCCTGCAGAAAAGTGGTTGCTCCATTCAGCCTAATGCTAAGGGTACTGCTACGACCTTCCCTACCACACAATCTTCTGCTAATACAACTACTCTTTAAATGTAAACAGTGGGAACGCGTTCATCTGAGGACAATGTGAGTACTGGGTCAGTTCTGCCAGCCCTCCAAAAGCAGAAGAGGCGCTGCCCAGGTGTAGAGTGCTTCACACCACCCTGCCACAATCATGCACAGGCATCAGCCCAGCTCAAGAATCTCCAGAGAGCAGCCTCTTGATCAGCACCCACACGTGAGATGGAGGAGGTTAACAGCCATCTCCATCACCTTTTGTATAGTTCCTACTGACAGGCAACAGTGTGGAGATGGGGACAATGCCAGCAGAACTGAATTGATTGAAAGGCCACCCACATACAGCTGAAAGTTTATCTAAGGCAACAAAAGTGCAAGGAACTCAACTTCCACTGCATACTTGTGTTTTCTGGTGGCACTGACAAGGAACTGTAAATCTGCAGTCAGCTTAACACACAAAGAACAGTTAATTACAGGAGTAGCTTCATAATATAATTACCAGCTTCAGGTTACATTTTAAGAAAATTTGATTTTAATGGAATAATTTATACAGCACATGCTGGACACTTCTAGAACACAGTTGCTAAAGACCTCAAATTGTACAACTGATACTAAAGTTTGTATCTTCTTTTAATAAGCACATCATCCCTACATAGTTTTGTGTCTTTGATTGACAGTCATGGTTCACCCAATGACTTCACTTTACAGCACAAGGTGGGAATGTACCTCATAGACAGGTATTTTTATCTCTAGATATACCAAATACAGAACTCAAATGTTAAAACATTTACTTCAAAATACTCTAATTAATTAAAATTAATTATAACCTTAATTAAAATTAATTATATTTAATCAGCTTAATGGCAAGTGATGGGTGAATTGCCAAAGAGGATTCACCATTGAGTGATTTATTGCAATCATAGTAAGCCTGATATTATCAACCTAGGATCAACAAACAAGACATCAGAAGTTCAGTGCATGGCCAACTTCAGTGGATTCAATACATACATACCATCCCATTGGTCACACAGAGGTATCAAAATTCATTATAGCACCTAATTTCATCTGAAATTGCAGAAAAGCTTAAAATAACCTTTTCCCATAGCTCCATTGTTGATTGAAATGTTAATACAAGATCTTACATTTATAGCAAGAAGCATGACAAAAAGCCATGTGTCTACAGCTATGGACCAGTTTTCTGCACTCGTAAATTTCACTAACACGGTACCAACCTAACCAAATTCAAGGAAACACGGAGACACAAAAATATAACCTATTTTAAATTATTGTGTCAACTGCCCTTTACTAAGACGTACAGAAGGAACAATCCAAATACTTCAGGAGCGCCAGAAAAGAGAGCCCTTTAGACTTAAGGACAGTTAATAGCTATTATCACAGTGATAAAATTAGCTCCCTTAGCAAAACTTTCAGACTACTTGCATGCTTTCGATTTTACAAGTCTATGCCACAATCTAGTTCCATCCGGAAAGATGCCAAAATTCAACTTTAACCATTAACATTAGGATCCTTCCCAGTCCCCAGCCTACTGGCCATCGCGGGGGTCAAGGGCAGCGTACACAGCGCTTTGAATCTAAGCAGCCAACTCTAAACTATTATTATTATAAACGTGTTTCTTTTTTTACTTCTTAAATTACTATTATTTTTTACCGTGGAAACGCAACTCGCTACTTTTCAGTCCCGGGTGGGTGCGTGTTTTCTATTCCCTCCCCAGTCAGCGGCGCTCCGTGCCGGGTCGTGGGAGAGCGCTGCGGGCCCGTCCCCGCCGGACTCCGCTGCCATCCCCGCGCGGTGCCGCCCGCCCCGCTCCGCTCCGCTCCGCGCCCGCGGAGGGCAGGCGAGCGGCACAGCCCCGCAGAGCGGCGGGGCAGCCGGGCATCCGCGCCAAGCCCACCTGGCTACCCCAGCGCCCCGAGAGCGGAGGCCCCCGCCGACCCACGCCGCCTCCTCGTCCGGTCCCGTCCCGTCCCTTCCCGTCCCGTCCCGTCCCGCTCCCGCGTCTCCCCGTGAGAGGGTCCCGCGTGTGCACCCGATCGCACAGCGCGAAGGAGCCGCCCCCGCGTACTCACCGCGGCGGACACGGCGCTGAGCTCGGCGCTCAGCAGCAGCCCGAAGCCCAGCCAGAGCCACATGCTGCCGCGCACCGCACCGCGCCGTCGGTCCCTGGGCGGCGGGGCGCCGGCGACTCAGAGTGGGGCTCCGCGGGGCCGGCCCCACATGCGCGTCCCTTCCCTCCGTCGCGGCCGCGGCGCCTGCAATGCCTCGGGGGCGAAGGACTCGACTCGCCGTACACGATGGGCGGTGGCAGCCCCCCCTCTCCTCCCCTCCGGGCGGGGACCCTGGGAGGGCGCAACCTCGCCCGCTCCCGTTCCCCGCTGGCCGCAGTTCTTCCGCCTCCTCGTCCCCGCCGCGGGTGTGCGGTGGGCCGCGGGGGGCGCGGGCGGAGGGGGAGGCGCGCCGCTGCCTCGGCGCACACCGCCGGGAGGGCACGGTACGGCAGCGCGGCGGAGCGGAGCGGAGCGGAGGGGAGCGGGGCGGCGGAAGGGCCGGGGGCGCTGGCTCTGCACGGCCCGTCGGGGTCCGCGTCCCCGCGGGTGGCTGCGCGCCGGGAGGACGCCGCTGTGTGCGCGGCGCGACAGCCCTCCCTCCCCCCGGATCGGAGCCCGGGCCGGCCCGGCCGGTGGGGCCGCTCTGTGCTCCGGCAGCGGCGTCGCCGAGCCCGGAGACCTCCGCGGGGGGAGCGGCGTTACGAGAGTGCTCTTCTCTGCCTCGCAGGGGTGGCCGTCCGGCGGGAGGGAGCCCTGAGCCGAGTCTCCGTCCAGGGAAGGAGCGAAAATGGACATCTCGCAGCTTCCCAGTGCACGTATTTTCCTTTGTCAGTAAGTAATTCCGCTCGGTAGGTTTTGGAAGTAACTTTTTTAAAGTCGTATTGTCACCTTTAACTGCGGAGCGTTATCACGTGCTTGTTTTGCACTAGCTTAAAACAATATCGTCCTTATTCACCTTTCCCTGCAGGGATACGGGGCTTTTGCTGATCCTGATGGAAGTTGTGCTGTCAGCCGTCAAAGTGGACGCTGTAAGTAAAACGTCTTCTGACTTTTACTGAGGAGAGAAGAGGAGGAAAAGCAGTTTACTTGGTACCAATTAGTGAGGAACTGCGTTTCCCTTGACAGATGGCTTATCCATCTTTCTGTTAAAAGAAACATTATCTCTGCAAGCCTTACCGAATTGCTGCTTTCAACAAAACGATGTTCAGCAGAAAAGCATATTGCTTCAAGTGTCAGGTTGTTTGAAGTATTCCACTCTTGATTTTGCTCAAATTGGGTAATTTGTTAAAGCCGTAGTGAAACAAACCAAACAACTTCTTTGTTTTTGTAAGAAATACACCAAAAATGCAGTGCTGTAGATAACAAATACTTTGGTAAAGTTAACCTGCAGGTGCAATGTCTTCAGTTACATACAAACCTCGTCTGAGGACTGTGAAGCTTATTTCTGCAAGTCAGAGTTTATAAACAAGTTGTTGTTTAAATTAAATTGTTAAATAAAAAATAGGTGTTATGTGCCATTTAGGTGGTTGCAACTATCTACCTCAGTTGTTGTTGTAAGCAGAAGTTACTCAACTCTTGCATCCTTCTCACAAGGATGTGAGAGATAATGTATAGGAGAGTGCAACATTTGCCTTTTACAGAGCTTGGTGAGTTTAATGGAAGGATTTTCAATAATGGGAATAGATTTTGGATCAGGCCTGAATATAGGAGACTGAGGTTGGTAGGCTTGGCTTGTGGCTGCATTTATTGGTCAGCCACAAGTGTGCATAAGGCTCTGTGGTCATGTGCTTGTGGGACCTTGATTACATTTTTTCGAAAGCTATCCTACTTATATTTTAATCCTACTGTCTGCAGCTTTATGACTTTCTACTCCATATAGATGTGTGATGATAGGCCACAACTTTGTGGTGAGATGGCATACTGAGTTAAGGAATGGGAAATACTGTGCTAAGGAATGGGAAGTACTAGGGCTTTTGCAGCAGGTGTTGTGACACATGATAATCCTGCACTCCAGTTGCCATGTAGCGCTTTCCCGTTAGCCTGTGTGAATGGCTGATCTTTCCACATCATGCCTGAGCAAGAGCTGTCTGGCTGGGGACCCACAGCCCTGTGGGAAGGGACAGGAGCAAGAACCTTAAGTGTCATGTGCTGCTTGTCTTTGCCTCATTTAGATACAAACATTGCTCTGCTGCATAGTGCTGAATGGATGATAAAATTACCATGTGCTACTGAAACCAGAGCAGGCTGGTGATAACTGCAAATGTTTTATGCCCAGTAATGATATTACTGGGATCAGTTGACATAAACCAGTGGCATTATGACCCTTCTTTTATGGAGTTGTGTTGTAGTGTGCATTGCATCATACCTGAGTTTTAGCTATAGCATGGACTAATTCATTCTCCTTTATGTTCTTACAGTAGACTGCAGGCTGTGGTATTAAAATAGAGGTGTACTGAAGGGATGTTCAAGATATCTCGGTTAATGGATGCAGTCTGATCATGGCTGCTTGAATCTCCACATGCCAGTTTTCCCAGAGAATCTTGAAAAAGTAAATTGGCTTGCTTGAAGCTTTAATTTCTCAGATTTAGTAGTTCCTAAGGTGGTGGCTGTGTAGGAGATGAAACACCCCAGTGAATGTGAATGGGGAAGTCTGGTCATGTTTCCATGAAAAATTGAGCTGCACTACCACCACAGTATTTATCCTATTTTCCACTTGTATGCTGCTTCCTTCCCTTGGCCATCCCAGGAATTTCTGTAGTTGTGTGGTGAACTAAATTGGAAAATTCCTTGTTTGTACTAAACACTACCCCAAAAAAGAGAAGGGGTGAGAGCTAACTTTATCCAGGGTCAGATCATCACTTGTATTCATAGAAACCTGGGCTGGCAGGGGGTTGGAAGTAGGCAGTTGGGGGTGGGAGGAGGGTTGGGCTTGCTCCTTGCAGTGAGTGCTCTGGTCAAACATGTTTGCAAAGTGACAAAGTGGGTGTCAGTGGGAAGCAGCAGCACCTGAATAATTGTCAGTTGCTGGCAGTCATATTCTTTATATTTTATTCCTGTTTGTCACACTGAATCCTCTCTTGTTTGTTACACAGTTCAATGTGCTAATGCTATGAAGTGTCTTATTACCCTGAATTAAAAAAAAAACCTGCTCATAATTATTAAAGTCTGTAGGACCAGGTCTTAAAAGTCATGGTTCTGCTTGTAAGGAGACAGGCAGAGCTGCTGACTTTGACAGCCACTCTTATGTGAATGAGTTACAGCTGCTGGATATAAGTGGTGAATGAGAAAAATTGCACATAGGAAGAAATTGGAGAGAGATTAAGGAAAGGCCAGGAAAGAGGGAGAGAGAAATAGCGGAACTCAGAGAGTTTGACTGAATGTGTTGCCTGGCAGGCTGCTGCTGGCTGTTAGGGAGACGGATGTTTCTCAGCAGAAAAAGAGATGGGAGGAAGAAAAAGTCGGAGGATGTTTAGGATATCAGAGAACTGGGAGAGAAAAAAACAGTGTCTCTGGCAAGAGAAGAGGATGCTGGTTGCAGGCTTGAAGAACTGAGGAAGAGAAGTCCCTGAATGGAAGTGCCAGGACAGAAAGCCAAATGGAGTGGATCAGGCGCAGTTATCTTTAGCACTCTTTGGCGTACATTGGATAGTGATGTTAAAGGCCTCAAATAACTTTCGAACTACTCTGAATTGCAGACTTAATAATTCACATGGCTTAAATAAAATTAAGTAGTATTAACTACCTGAAGTTAACTACCTGAAGTTCAACCAAGTTTGCAGATTTCCTCTCCCTTTCTGTCCCTGCTAATACATTACACCAAAAATAGAGTTCTTGGGTATTTTTTTTCTCTTCAGAGACAATGTATCTTCTGCTAATGCTGTTATCTTTTTTCTTTTGTCTTCCAAAAAGAACACTTTTCCCTAAGTAGTTTTGTAACATTTTATTACTTCATTGGTGTCCTCTTAGTATGTTTTTTAAACTTCCTCTAACAAATGTTACTTTTTTTTCCAAGTTAAGTTTAGGTGAGAGCAATAGAATCCCAGCAAAGAAGGAAATAACTGTCAGATCAAAGAAAGAAAATTGAGAGAGAATAAGTTTGAATTACATTTGCAAAAATAACAGCAAGTAACAGATCACAACTGTCATTTTAACTGGAGACCATATATAGATATATAGAAAGAAAAGAGTTGAAGTAGTGCATGCGACATAATTCTCTTTCACTTCTGTGAGATTGTAAGGGGATGTATCATGGAGGATGTCATCAAAAGGGGAGGCAATAATTTTTTAAAAGAGAAAATAAAACCAGCAGTACTCTGTACTACTTCTGTTGGTTTCATAGTGAAATTAGATCACTGACATGGGTGCCTAAGTTATTGCTCTAAGTTAAAATGTGTCAATGCTCTGGGCTATCTCACATCCAGGTTTTCCCAGATGTGTCCTGTTTTATTCCATCTGGAAAGTTTTCTCTGGTTGAAACAGGAGGACTTTTTACACTAACACAGGATTTCCAGGCTAAAGAAGCTAGGGTGGAGTAATCACTTGGCCCATCCTGCTTTATGTGTCTACTGTAAATGTAGGCACTGGGATCACAGTGTGAAAAATGTAATAAGACAGGCATAGTGCCCATGTGATCTAGGAAGAAGGCATCAGTCTGGTGTATTGATTTCATCTGCCGCATTACTTACTAAGTGCAAAGTGAATCCATCTCTTCCTGGAAATACCAGGCTCCCTACCTGTGGGCTGCTTCAGAAATAGCCTAGGAGATTCCCCAAAAAGATACATTGCAATCCTAATTTAGAACAACTTCATTTGAGGTATATCCACACTGACAGACATGACTGATTTATGTCTGATTAAATGAGTGTATAGCTGGGTTCATAATCTTTGAGCAAGAGCAGTGTTCCACAAGAAAATAAGACAGAACAATAATACCTTGAAAAAAATGGCTAGCATTTTGGAGACCCTCCTAGCATATCTGGTTGCTTTATTCAAAATTTCTTTGAACCCTGGGAGAATTATTGGGTAGTTTAGAAGGGCTCTTTCTATGTTCAGTCATGAAACTGACAGGAAGGGACAGCTCTCTTAAAGAACTGTGGGAAATCCTGAATGAAGGAGGTGGCAGTGTCTAAGGCAAAGCCCGTCATTTTCACCACCACCAACAGCCATGTCTGGCAGTACTGGAGTTTCACTGATGAGGGTCACCGAGTTCGTGTCACGTTGTGGAAGGGCAGCAGGATGGCTGCCTGAGTGGGAATTTATATATTTCTTTTTTAAGAGCCATGACTTCTCCCATCGCATCATATGATGCCGGACAGACAAACACATTCACAGCCAGTATTGCACACATGGAAATGTAGTCATGGTTGATAGCTTTGAATTCCTTAATTTTAAAGAATATTCTATTTTCTTGTGTGCTGTTTGCTCCATTCATCAGTAAGAGAGTTCCCTAAATGTGTCATTTCCTTTTTACTCTTCAAATTCTTCCTTGAAATTCCTTTTTTCTGACATGCCTATGAAACTGATACTGATTCTAATTTACTAATTAATCATTCTTTCTTGAAAGATTTCTTTAAGAGTCATTTGTTCTATGTCTGTGTGGAAAAAATTAGAGCACCTATTCATTGTATACAGTCATACCCTGTATATCATATAACTGATTCAAGTTATACATGCAAGGACGAAAGACAGGTTACACCAAAAGCTTAATATTGTATCTGCCTGAAGTTAGTGATGATGAGAAGGAGTTTCTTGCACGTGTCTGTGTTTTTTAAACTCTCTGTGCAAAGTCACACATAGGTTCTTTACTCACTTTTATAGATCAGAATTATGCTCAAAGAATACTTAATATAATATATTCAAGTTAATTCTATTTTGTTGAGTTATTAGCTGGCATATCATATTGTCATGCTCCATTTGGTAGCAGAATAGACAGAGTTCTGTCAGCCTCCCAGAATTCTCAGAGTTACAATATTGATACTGAGAGACAAGAACCCTGACAAGGTAAACTGTCATGTATAAAATGGTCTTGGTTTTTTTCACCTTACTCTGAAAGTAGTTGAAGTGGTTTCAGAAATTCAGCATTGCTTTTCAGGTAGGACATCTGGGTTTAATTGTGTAGTGATTTCACCACAGGAAGCTTTTATGCATTATGATACTAAAACTACTGTGCATTTTATAAATTTTGCCCTAAAAATTATTTGTAGGTCCACATATATTTGCCTTACTCAAAATGTAAGGCTGCATTGTGGCTTATTCAGTTACACTATAAGCAAACACATTTGTCATAAATATTTTAATTCAGTAGTTCAGAGCACACTTTGCATTACTGTTGAGTTTGGGGTTTTTTTTTGCAGTCATGCATTTCTTCTTTGAGACCAGATTATTCTTAATTTGTTCTTTGCTTTTGTTTTGACAAGCCAAAAGTTGGCCAAGGAGTGGAACATTCTTCATATCATATTATCCTGATCCAAGACCTTCTGAGAGTTCAATGTTAATTTAGTAGCTTACATCGTTTTGCCTAAGAAGGTAGCTTATCTTCTCTTGCCTTGCTTTATTCGCAGCACCCTGTTTGCTCCTCAGGACTAAAAAGCACAGTGAAATTTGCGTATTTCCTGATGTTTATCAAGTTATTTTCTTTAAAATGGCAGCACCTAGTTGATAGCAGCAGTTGACTCAGCTCACAGTGAAAGTATGTGATCTTTATCATGCAAAAATTTCTGAGTAGCCAAGGACCAACATTATTGGTTTCCACGTGCCCTTTTTTGTCCATTTGGAAGCTGAAGGTGCTGATTTGATGCAAAGGTAGCTCCTTGTTTTCACACCCTAGAAACAATGTGTAGCAAGGAAAAATGCTCTCACAGTTCATGAGCAAACTTGCATTTGTGTGATTAATTCGCCCTACTTCAGCAGAATGATATATTTGTTGCAGTTTCCCCTCTTTGACGGTCACAATGTTTGACTAGGCTGCTGCATCTTCTGAACACACCTGGTTTTGTGCTGTCTTTCAGTTTTTGCCTTTACTTTTGTGCTTCCCAGGAATGAGGGGTGATGTGGTTGTGGATTGGGCAGCAGCAGTGTGGGCTGCTCCTCCATGTGGACAGGGGAGCCAGGAGGCATGAGACCACAGGCAGGATGAGGAGGTGGGCAGGAGCTGTATCCTCCAGTGGTTCCAGGTGGTCACCAAGGGCAGACACAGCCCTGCAGGGCAGGGCAGGGCCATGGGGATGGAGACAGGCAGTGGCCCTGCTGGGGTATTTGCCCTCAGGTGGAGGAGCTCGGGGTAGCCTGGCACAGGCATGGCTGGCCACAGCTGAGGTCAGCACAGAGGGCCAGCATTTGGCCCAAGCTCCCAGGCTGCTGGCAGGCCAGGGGGGAAGCCCCACTTCTCACAGCCCTTTTCCCACACAGCTCATCTCACACTGCTCTGGGAGCGCAGCTGCACCCAGAGCTGGCCCTGCGCCCGGTGAGCAGAGCTGGGGCTCCCCTGGGTGGGATGGGGGAGCGAGCCTGAGGTACGGGCAGCCAAGAGGTCCTGGGCAGCCCAGCTGCTTGCAGGGAGCCAGGAAGCTGCAAAAGCAGATGTGTAAGTTTAAAATTTGTGGCAATTTTACAGAAAACAGCATGTTTTAGGAGGGCCAGAACAGAATTTAAAAATTGACCAGAGCCTTCTATATTAATTGAAAGGGTGGCATCATTTGGTTTATCTCTCCAGGAATAGTTCCTCAACAGGGGACTTTTTGTCAAGAAAACTCCCTGATTTCCAATATAAATTTACTAGCAAGTTCTATTTTTATTTTAGAAACACAAGATCAGAAGAACATTTAGATCATATCAGTTACCAAGGATGCACACTTACTGGGATATTTCAGGCATCCTATTTATTTGTAAATGATCCCAGCCTTTATTTTGAAGTAGCTTTCTGAAGTTAGCAAGTAAAGATCATTCAGATAAATAGGGCTTGGCTTATTTTTGGCAGGTCCTAGCTGCAGATCCTACCCACACCTCTTGGATGATGCAGTCAAATAATAAATCCTTTATTCCAAGTATACTTTTCCTTTATAATTCACCAGACCTTTAAAGGTCTGACCAAAATTACTTGAATATATAATCAGGCTGTATACAGAAAAGGAATGATAGGCAAAGTGAAACATTTTGGATACAGCACATTTTTTTGTTCTGCAGTTGGGTTTTTGGGGGTTTTGGTGGGGTTTTTTGTCATCTTCTAGTTTGTGTCATTACAAAACAACTAACTGCCTCAGGTTTAAGCCTTGTCACAAAGTGTAACTCTGAGCTCATGAGTTTTTACATCCGATGGAACTCCACAACCTTGCATACCTGCCATCGGTGCCTGAGCAGTGTGGCTGCCCTTCTGTCCATCCTCTGGAGGCTGCAGCTCCTGGCTCAACACAGAGCTGACCCCCTTGGTGCACACCCTAGCCTCCTATGGAAACACAGGCTTGGAAACAAACCTGTTGTTCATCGGAGATAAAAAGAAGGAAAAAAGCCATCTGTACAAATTGTCAATTCTCTGCCTGTACCACATGGGTCTCCATTGTCAGGTCCTGCCCTTGCTTGCTGTGCCTCGCAGCTGTGGGGAGCCAAATGGTTTTCCAAGGTAGGGACAGGAAACTGAGAAGGCTTCGCAGGCTTTCCCTGTCTCATTTTTGTGTGCCTTGCTCTCAGCAAAGTGTTGGCTCCTGCTGCTCCATCTGTGCAGTCCCCGGGCATGCTGCATAGGGATGAGGAAAGGCATTCCCACATTCAAGCTGCAGCCTTACTGACCCCATGTAATTGATGTTCAGACACCTGGTCTGAGTCTCACGGCATCCTGAACACATGTACCGAGACCCCAGGGTGCAATTCCGGGAGGAGAGTGGAGCTGCTGACGAGGGCCGCTGGAGTGTCCTGGGCTGAGCCTCGGTAGAGGGAGTGGGCAGAAAGGAATGCTGCTCCCGCGCAGGGCTGGGAATAGCCGCTGGGGCCACAGAGCATGGGAAGCCTGCATAGCTCCCTAGGCCAGAGAAACAGTCTGCTGGAAACAGCCCAAGCGTCTCTGCATGAAACTTAGAAGATCTTAAGTGACGCTGCCTGGACGAAGGAAGTGAGTGAGGAAATGTACGCATTTTCCTTGCAGCGTGGGGCTGAGGCTACTTTTCCACCAGGTGCTTTGCAGGTCTGTGGTAAGATCAGGTGTGAAGAAGTTGGTGTAAAGTTGTCCAAATCTTCTGTCCCCTGTACATGCCCACGACGTAGCCAGCACGTATCTCTTAACTGGCTAAGGCATAGAGGCTGCTTCCTCTTTGGCTGTGTCCCTTACAGTAAACCGCAGAGTCCCAGGTGGATTCTCTGCCTTGTGGTCAGTTGGCACAGACTGTCCATATCCAGAACAGCCTCCTTAGTTTCCAAAACAGGGTGGCCCCTTAGAGACTGCTTGTGTCCTTACATTATGCTGACTCCTGCACCATGGCAAAAGCTGTCTTTGCAAGCAAAGCAAGCAAAAGCTTCCTAGCCTAAGCTGCAGGCATTCATGAGACCATTCTGACAGCTAAGTGGTACAGATGGTCAGGCTGTGGGGCACAGGGCTCCTTAATGCATTGTTACAGACATGGAGCATGTGTGCCTCAGACTGACATTGACTGGCTGTAAATCAGGGCCCACTCTCTTTTCTCACATGCATCATTCTATTGGGGACTTTTATCTGAGTAAGAGTGGAATAAAATGCAGCACTGTCACCCATTTGAACAGGAAATTTCTTCCAAGGAGGACTCAAACCCCTCCTGATAGTTTTGTTTAAGCTTTATATGATGATTCATGGCATTATCATGCCCTATCTGTTATATAAGCAAAATAAAGCAAAATAAGCATATAAGAAGGTGAGAATGGCAACAGGTCACCAGTCAAATTGCAGAAGCAGAAGTATCAAAAAACTATTTACTCATCCTCTGTGTCATGCCTAAGTGTTAGGAAAAGTGGTCCTTCCCAACAGAAGGACAGTGACTAGAGTATGTAGCAGTTGGCTACATACTTTTTTTGGCATATATTGAACATTCCAACTGCACCTTAATCTGTTCTGGAGTATCAACACTGCAGCACATCTTCTTGAACTGCCCCACTCTCCAGAGAGATTTTCCATGGAATAGATTAGGGGCTTGGCAAAAATGCGGTCTCTAACCTTGTGGTTTTAGAATGCAGTCAAGGACAGGTGAGTAGTAATGCCAGCTTCCAGTCTAGGTTTCTTTCTTACCTTTCTATTCCACTTCTTTCCTATGGCAAGAGTGGCAAGAGGTTTTTATTACTGCCTTAGCTTTTAAGCTATTAGTACTGCCTTAAAAAAAAAAAAAGTCTGCTATAAGATCATCTGATTAGCTTTTACTTCAGTCATAGAGAATAAGGAGAGAACTTTGCGGGACTCCATCCCTTCAGTGACCCAGGGACTAAAAGGATCAATACCCCTTTCTTTTGAGTAAACAGACTTAATTAGACTCTAAAAGAGTGAAATATGGCACTGTTTTTACACATCAAATCATCTATGCCTGAATCCCTTTTAAGAAATTATTATTTAAATAAATGTATATGGTTGATGGACTGGGAAAAATCCAGGGAAAAAAACCTCTCATTAACATTTTCTTTTATGAAATTATGTCATCAAATTAAAATCCAAACATCTTATACCATCCATCCAATGCATGATCTCCCCAGTATTGATCTGATTATGTTTCTGTGTAAGAGGGGAAGCCTCAAACTCTCCTTGTTGTTACTTGCTCGTAATAATTGTTTTTGTGTCTTCAAGGGGATAATATAATAGCCATTCTTCAAGAAAATGTTACCTCTGCTTTTATACTCTAATCTCTTTCTTGAGGTTCATATTATCCTTTAGGGACACAGTATCACACAGAGTCACAAATGAGTAGATGGGTGATTAGTAAGGTAGCTTGGGGCTGTATCATAAATCACTTTGAAGATTGGGACTGTACTCTTGAATTTGTCTGAGTAAGGAATCCTGTGAGCCCTACAGCAACATGCTTGCATGATCCTGCACTGCTTCATGCTTTGAACCAACTGGTCTGTTCTTTTTTCCGAGGAAAAACATACAGCAGTTGCTATGACCAAATCTCAGGCAGCCAGAAACATCATACTGGCATGCTGGGGGCTCTTTGTGTATAGAATCCAGTTTCCATGAGATGGATTCCATGAGGCTTGTGAGCTGCAGTGGAACTATACTGTCTCAAATTACGGATGATGTAATTTTTACTACTTCTTCAAGGTATTTAATTTTCATTCAACATGATTTCCATGTTAGTCATGTATCATTCACTGTCTTCAATAAAGTCAGTAACATGTGTAAACAAGGAGAGAGGAGCTGAAGTACAGTCATCATGCGTTATGAATGAGGGGGAGATTGAGATCTGCCCTGGACACGTGTTCTTAGACTTGAGGCTACTGATCTTTCATTAGACTCTAAAAAGAATGTTCCATTACAACATGAACACATAACTTCATAGAATAGCATAATTAATTTGGGGAGACTAAAGCTCATCCTCATCAGAAAAAAAAAGGTATATAAAAATGCACTTGCCACATAATTTCACTACTTACCCTGCAGACACAGTCTGCAAGAGATTACAGCGCTGCATGCAGGTAATGGGCAACCCCATTAGACTGTGCGGAAACTCCATGAACGCATTTACATACATAAAGGAAAAAGCAGGACTGTTTTTATTTAACAGAGGGACAGGGACCATCCTAAAGTTATTTGACTGTCATCTAAAGATCCCCCAATGTTTGCAGCATTTCTGTAAACATAAATTTAATATTTTCTTTGAGGAAAGTGCTATTCCTAAGTAGCTGAGAAGGCCAGGCCTTCTTAACCAGGCCTTGGACCATTCTTTGTCTTTTTGTGGTCAGATTGACCTGAAGTTGTTTCAGCTGCAGAAATCTTGCTCTTTAATCTCAGAAATCCTACTGTGTCTTCATACTTGCAAATTTGTCTACTGTCAAAAATGGATAATTTTCCTAAGAAAGGACATGGGAAAATAGTGAATTAGAATAAAAGTGCAAGATTGTTGCTTGCTTATTTCTTTTGTTTTGGGTAAAAGATTAAATCAGTTTTGCCATAGCTTCAAGAAATTTCCTTTTTTTCTGACACTTCAGAACCAAACATAATTTTGGATTGTCTGGTTAGCCTTTGCAGAGAGTCTTGTTAGTAGTGTCAGCTGTCCCAGCATATTTCAAATGAGCAATGAACACAAAAACTGAGCTCCAGAGCACAAGCAGGAAAGGCTTCTGACCTTTTGATCTGATGATCTGTTCCCAAAATCTCTGCATGTCCAAAAGCAGCTAGACAAATACGAGAAGACTTGGAGAGTTGAGGAAAGGGGAAGCTCCAGCATTTCACAAACAGAAGAAGGGAGCAGCTCCCTGAGGAGTCCAGCTGCAGCAGAGAGCTCAAGACCAAGGCTGTGAGAGACCTGGAAATGGGGTTTGCTGTGAACTCCTGCAGCTCTCCTTCAAGCAGGGGACTGTCCATCAGCCTGCACAACAGCAGAGTTACACAGATTCTCTTAAAAACTGTCAGCCTTCCAGTAACTAAAGGAGGCCTAAATGAGAGATGAAGACAGACTATCAGGACATGTGATAGGACAAAGGGGAATGGCTTTAAACTGAAATAGTTTAGATATTAGGAAGAAATCCTTTACTGTGAGGGTGATGAGGCACTTGAATAGGTTGACCGGAGCAGTTTTTGAAGCTCCATTCCTAGAAGTCAACAAGACCAGGTTAAATGGGGCTTTAAGAAACCTGCTCCAGGGGAAGGTGTCTCTGTCCATGGCACAGAAGTTGGAACTAGATGTTCTTTAACCTCCTCACAACCCAAGCCATCCTGTGAAAACATAACGCCAAGGTGAGATCCACAGTTGACTAACTAGGGAGCATGAGCAAGCCAAGACTTGCTGTCTGTCCCTCCCTATGGTGTTGGTCTTACTGCAGTCATAGTGCAGGTTAATCACAGAACCAATGAAGTTGGAAAAGACTTCTGGGATCCTTGAGTCCAACCTCTGACCAAGCACCACCTTGTCAACTAGACCATGGCACTGAGCGCTATGTCCGGTCTATCCTTAAACACCTCCAGGGACAGTGACTCTCCCACATCCCTGGACAGCCCATTCCAATGTATCATCAACCTTTCTGTGAAGTGCTTCTTTCTAAAGTCCAACCTAATCCTCCCCTGGCCCAGTGCAGGACTGTGTCCTCTTGTCCTGTCACTGGGAGAAAAGGTCGACCCCCACCTGGCTACACCCTCCTTGCAGGTGGTTGTAGAGAGTGATAAGGTCCTTGTTGAGCCTTCTCTTTGCCAGGTTAAACAACCCCAGCTCCCTTAGCTGCTCCTCATAGGACTTGTTCTCCAGCCCCTTCCCCAGCCTTTTTGCCCGTCTCTGGACACACTCCAGAACCTCAAGGTCCTTTCTTCCTGAATTGAGGAGCCCAGAACCTGACACAAGACTCAAGGTGTGGCCTCACCACTGCTGAGTACAGGGGGACAATCACTGCCCTGACTGTGCTTAGCCACACTATTGCTGAGACAGGCCTGGCTGCCTTCTTGGCCATGTGGGGACACACTGGCTCATGTTCATTGGGCTGTTGACCATCACCCCCAGGTCCTCTTCCAATGGGCTGCTTTCCAACCACTCTGCCCCTAGTCTGTAGTTCTGTCTGGGGTTGTTGTGACCAAAGTGCAGGACCCGGCCCTTGTTCTTGTTGAACCTTATGCTGCTGGGCTCAGCCCATCAATCCAGCATGTCCAGGTCCCTCTGCAGAATCTTCCTACCCTCCTGGAGATTTACACTCCCACCCAACCTGGTGTTATCCTCAAACCTGCCAATTTGTGAGTCATGCCAAATTTGCACAATGCAGAAGGTGTGTGTTGCCTGGCCCAGCATACAAGGGAGAGGGAATTCATTCTCCCTGTTGGTCTAAAAGCAGGTTAACCATTCTCTCCTTAGCATTCAGTACACATCCCTGCTGCAGTTACATTATATTAACTATAACATCTCTAGCTTTGAAAGAAATGTATCATCAGAGTGGCAGATTCACTAGAGATTACTGAACTGGCTACATGGCTAATTTAAAGTTGCTTTCAGCAAGCTGTATGTTTCTGCAGCAAGAACCTCCCTAATGAAGTCCTCTAGCAGATTTTACAAATGCCCTGTGACTTACGCTATTCAGGCCAGATGCAGTACCCAAGGTGGCTCTCTTGAAACTCCTGGTTTCAATCTCTGTGGTATTGCTATGTGCTGCATTAAACATGCCCCCAAAGGTCACATGTTTCCAAATAGTATATTCAGCATGATTTGTAAAGAATTGGTGGTGTGGGATTTCAGTATATTGTTGCATGGATTCTGTCTAGCTATTAAGGACATGTGACCAGTGGCTTTAAGTCTAAATAATTAAAGCTGAAAAGCACAATACTTCCCCAACTCCACTGTTTTTTAATAATTAACTACAGTGTTTTGAGAGCCATTCGTGCTACCAGCTTTTAAGCATGATGTCTTCAGCAGAAAATTCTAATTTTAGTGTGTGCTATCAAATGGTCTAATGTTTTCAGTCAGGTTTTAAAGTCCAACTTGTTTGTAGAAACCCCCTTTAAATCAGCCTTTGGGTCAGGCTCTAAGTACTTCACCTCCTCTGTTAGTTGCTGCGGGATGCAACAGAACACAATAGGATTGACTGGATTTAGTTTTCAGGGTAACAATTAATAGAAATTCTTCCAGTGTGTGCTGACAGTAAGATTTCATGTTAATCGTTACTGAGGTTTTGCTTTTCAAGCCTCCCTCAGGTAGTAATGAGTGACTTAACATCACATACATCTTTTGGCTTCCCTGGTTTTGTAGCTGTATGTCCTATTTACGTCCTATCTCTCTGTCTGTGCTGACGAACATGTTTCCTCCTTTAAGGAGGTTAAGAAGCTGAAAATAGGGTCCTGGAAAAGTAAGTCAGAATATGTCCCCAGACTGATCACCTACATTTGTTGTCAGCCAATGAAGTTATATCTGGGGCGAAGTTATGAAGCAGAGAGTGTCTAATGACACTTCCCCCCAGCATTACACTTGTGTGAGACCTACAGCACTTACAGTTGTAAGTCTTTCATCTCTCATCTGTAGTCCTTGCCTATCATCAGCTGAAAACACAGACTCAGTTCGATAGAGAACACACTTGATTCATGTGGCATATTGGTGTAAAGAAATACATGGAATATATAAAGCAAGACTGATATTCATAAACTAGGCTATGGAAATTTCCTGAGTTTAATTCATTTTTAAATTACAGTGCTAGTTTTGGAGAAACATCCCATCTGTATTTTCTGTTTTAAATGCCAAAGAGCCTACCACAGCCCCTACTAAATTCTTCCAGTAGTTGATTGCTCTCAGAATAAACACAGATTGATTTAAACATACTGATCTAGCTTTAAAATCAGTCTCTGAACTTTTGTTTTACCTTTGCAAGGTAGGTGAAGGAGCTCAATCTTACAAGTTTACTAGTTTCATTATGTCATTATATAGGTACTTTATGTATATAAATTAACATAGTTTTTAAATCACAGCCAATCAAGGAAAAATAATATTTCCTTTCTCATTTCTAACATACCTTCCATAATACCCATAGACCAGGTTATCCTGTCATTGATGCTGTGCAGTTCCCCTAGGGATGGCAATTGGATTTTGCAACTATAACTGAAATGCAAGTGTAGCCTTTTATGTATGTTGGCAGGCAAAGAGCATCAGAAGCATTTTTGCCTTTGGAATAATTGCAAAATTGTTTCCTTTTTTCTTTTGTCATCCACCCATGATGCCATCTAATTTGATGTTCCTTGGCTGCTAGCAGTTAGCCTCATTAACCTTACTTGATAGAGTGTTCCAACGCTTATGATTCTCATGTGAAAAATGCTTCCTGACGGCTGGAATTTGTTTTTCTTTAATTTCTACCTTTGCCCTCTTGTCCTATTATGCATACTAGGCTGAAAATAGTAACTTGAGATTGGTGTGCCTACTTCTTACAGTGTAATGAATTCCAGTTAATGTTCTTACTTTTTCTTTCTCTTAAGATAGTCATGGTGATTTAAAATTATTTAACCAGCAATCCTACTTATTTTCACTTAGGTCTCCTATGTTTTTACATTTAGTAATACTTCTTCTGTGAAAGGAAAGGAGGAAATTCAGATGTGTATCATTCATCACTTGGCCTATTTCTACAAATGTGATAATACCCTGATGTTAACTTTTTTGTCTTACTTGGCATATGAAGTAGGGCCAACACAATATTCCTGTGGGCAGCAGAACCTGACATTTGTAAGTTAAAATTTCATCAGTCAATGCAATTCACTCTACAGAGTGGCAAAATCCCAATTCTTAAATCTAAGTACATTTCAGCTAGCTGTGACGTTCATTGTCAAATTTGCCGTGGTGGAGAGTGAGAATTTAATCCCTGTTCACAAATAAAACGGGTTTTTTCCCCTTTTGGGGTCATGTAGAGACTCTTGTATACTTGCATTCTACACTGGTAGCAACAGATCTTCCCACCCAGCACAGGTCAGCATAAAAATTACCATAACAAAGACAGTTCATTTTTATTTCTTTTTTTTCTTTTTTAATTCTGACATTATTAAAAGGTTGAATGTAGGTCTGTTAAGGGCTACTAATACAAATTAGAATTGGTCTATAATGCAGCATCTTTTCTCTATATGGATGCAGATTCATTTGAAATTCTGAGCAATTTTGCGACAAAGAGCATTGCATTCCAAGAAGCCTGTAATATTATATGAGACTAATCAGAAAGGCTACCACACTGTTTCAATTAGCTTAGAGATTATGTTAAGTCCCTTAAATTCAGCTGGTCTAGAGCTTGGTGACTTCTCTCTTTTCTTTCTATTGTTTACTTTGTTGTTTCCTACTACAGGATTCACAGGGTGAAGAGAGAAACTCAAACTGTGACACTTGATACCTAGGGAAAAAGGTCATTCCACTGACAAGAGAATTGTTTACAATTGTTTACAAACAATTCTTCCCAGTCAGAGTTTTAAATTAAGTTTATAAAGGAGGAATAGAAAGAGGAGATTGTATATTACCTAAGTGGGGTATTAGGGATGAAATAATGCAAAGGAACACTCATAGTGTACTTTAAAAGTGCAGCTGTTCTTGGCCTGAGAGGATGAAATTGTGGTTACCATTCCCTGGCAAGTACTATGTTGTAAAGTTCATCTCTCTGGATACAATTTCTTTTATGGCTGTTTCCTCTTTTGAGTTTAAAGTTTTCCAAATCAAGAGTTTGTTTGATGGTCTCTGTCTGATAAGAATATCAGGCAACCCAGTATTTTCATCCTTGAAAATGGTTATTTCAGCATATATTGAAACATACACACCTTTGTGTGATCTCTTGAAGAAGCACACAGTAAAGGCAGTTTTTGGCTTTACTGGCTATTAAAAACCTATTCAAAAGTGTCCACCTTTTGGCTCAGGTCCTACTTTTTATATAGAGAAGGTATTTTCTGAAAGGTTATGTTGCCTTGGATAAAGTTGGTGGATTAATCTAACTGGAAGTTTGGCCTGTCTGTACAATCTTGTATAATGTATGTCATTCATCCTTCTTGGAAAAATAATTCCTTATGTGAATTTCGTTAATTATATTCTAAAGACTCATAAAATTTACTTTCAAAGTCTCCTTTTAGGGAAAGAAATTGGGGTTCTTTCAGCTAATTGAAAATACTGTGCAGATAGATAATTAAAAATATCTTCTTTTGCAAAAATAACCAGAGATCACACTTTGTTTGGAAAGAAGGTTATATTACCAAAGTTAAGCATTTACTGAGTCAAGCATTCCAATGCCTGGTTCTTCTGGGAGTATCCTAAGAAACAGAAGCCTTCCCTGAAGTACTATAAACTCAGTGATCATGGAATAATAATAGGATCTTCTGGAAACTCTGTTTTAGAAACTTATTTCCCACTTAGGACAGTAAAATGTATCTTCTTAAATAAATTGAGACTTTATCAGGCATATATTTCTACCTTCTTGCACTTCTTAGCATGCTTCTCAATGCATGCCACACACCCGTCACTCCTTTTTCTAGCTGCTAATCCAAGAATTTCTCCACAGTGTCAGGAAAAAGTAAACTCTGTACCCTGAAAATCTTATTGCCTACTTGTTGATATAAATTGTTGACTTGATAAACTCATTAACACAAGCTTTTCTCCTTCATAATGATGTAAGTATTGAGGAGAGCAAATGTGCAACGTGAGATGCTTCAGAGAAGTCAGGTTTCAGAAGGGCTTGGTTTCCCTTCACCCTGCGTTGGCTGGACAGGCTCTGCAGTAGGTCTGGGCTGGCTGTGGGGAGGAAATGTCTGCCAGGCACAGCTGAGCCCCTTTCATGGTGGGTGGGTGTCTAGACAGGCACAGCAGGACCTGGTTGTTCTCTGGAGATATCTCTGTCTCTTCCCTGGTTGCACAGTCAGCCATGAGTGTCAGACAGACCCTTCTGAGATGTTTCAGCAGCACAGCTCATCTTCCAGGTATCCATAGCTTGGATATCCATTTAGAAAACACTGCTAGCTTGTGCATGGTGACATGGGCTCAAGGCTTTGCCTCTGAGCATGCTAAATGCCCAGGCACTTATTTATGGCTCTGAGGCTCTTGTTTGTCATGACCCTGCAGAGCACAGCTTAGCTGTGTTTCACTGCAACCACATGCCCATAACGAGAGGTGTCAAATCCACCCTCGGTGTGAGCCCACCAGGGAAGGCTGCTGCTAGCAGCCATCAGCATCTGCCACGGCCTCTCCTGAGGGAGATTTGCCTGATGCCAGGGCACAGGGAGTTAGGTTCCCTAGCAGATATGACGCTCCTGCTCCGTACTCCACAGTCATCCGGGGTCAAATGCAGGAGGGAGCATGCTTGCTCAAGTGGATTGCACTGTGTGTTTGCTACCTGGCTCAGCACCCCGGTCAGCAGGGAAGCAGGGAAGCGCCTCTGCACAAAGGAACACTTGGGAGGACAAGTACAGTGTGGTTCTTTTAATGATTTTTAAGCCTGAGTGCGTCTCAACGTGGCAGGTTTTTGGTAAAGAAAGATCAGGAGACAGGAAGATGAAAGAAATCTAGCAAAAAAAAAAAAACCCAGTGAGAAAATGAATTATAAAAAAGCAGCAACAGAAGGAATAATAGTGCTTTGTTTATTCTTTCCCTTCAAGCTTTGTGGGCATATAATAGATTTCCACTTCTTGCTCCTACTTTCTATTTTCTCTACCACCCACAGCGTCCTTTCATTGCCTCTCCAAAGAGGCCCAGGAGTGCAGCCACCCTGCACAGACTAACCTGGACTCAAAGGGCAGCCTGATGCTGTAGCCTGAAGCCAGTTGCTATTTGTATAGCAACGTGACATTGCAGGAAAAGAGTTCAGTCATGCTCAATTTTGCTTCTGGTATTGCAAAAGCAGCACATCAGTGATGGAGTTGTGCAGATTGGATGGAACTAATTATATTAAGTTGTTCCATTAGAACTTGTAAGAGTGTTGCATGCAGAAGAGCAGGCTTTTTTGACAAGAAGTTGATTTGTATGAGGCTTCATGGAGCATTTATTTTTTTATCCTTATGAGTTCAGCTCACCTTTTTCCATGAGAAAAACAAGAAAAGGAAATCTTTACCAAATTTCCTGTAGAATTTCCTCCCCCTTTCTTCAGGCATTTTCCTTTCTCAGCCTGGAAGAAACCAGCTGTACAGTTAGCATGAAATGTACAAAGAACTCTGTTTCATCTCTCTCCCTGATTGACTGTGTCCCCTGTGACTATCTTTAGTACTTTAATTAAGAAAAATCTTATAATTATTGAAAAAGTTGAAAAAAACCTTTTAAAATCCTCAAGTTCTACTGCCAACCTAGCACTATCACCATATTCACCATTAAACCATGTTCTCCTCTGTAGGATGAAAGATTTTAATCTTAAGGGTCCAAGGACTCCAGCCTTTCACTCTTAGTTTCCAGCTGGATAAGAGGCAATTCCTTTTCCCAGATACACAGCAAGTGCTCCTAAAATGTGATATTGTAGACAGCTGAATAACTTATCAAGGCTTTTTTATAAATTGAAGGAATATGACGGAATACTCATGTTCACAGAATTTGGGTCCAATTTATTTTCCTCAGTCTTAGGTTTTACTGAGACCACCAAAACACTGCTGGCCAGAGCAGTTATCTTTTTTTTCATCACTAATATGACAACTGGGTTTCTAGTGTAACAACACTGTTATTTATTTTCCCTGATGGGGCTTCATCATGCTTTTAATGAACATTAGTTAAAAACAACTGCTAGACAAATTCCTCTGGAAAATTCCAATTACAACAAGTATAGAGATAAGAGATAAGATTAAAGCTAGTTTGCATACTTCTGCTTAAGACAAAGCAGCAGCACAGAAGTTAGTTTATGTGACTTTTTTTAGTGCAGTCAGAAGATTCAGAGTAGCTGTCAAATGATTTTTTTTAATGCGTTCCTTGAGATTTTAGGTTCACTCATTCTGCAAATCAACACATTTTTTATTCAACTTAGTCTTGCTGTTACACCTACCTCATCTTTAGGATGGTTATAGCAATTGAATACTCTAAATGATCTGCTTTATCGTTATGGTCTTTCCACACACAAGTGTCAGGAGTAACACTGATGAATTTTTTCCCATCACGGGCATGGACAGAACTCCAGCTGTGTAATAACAAAGCTCCGCCTATAGACAGGCTACTCTGGCCTCCACTTCCCAAGCTGGGCTGCATTAAGGAGCCAGATGTTTGTAACTCTTGTTTTCAGTCCATTTTCTTTTTGCTACAGTTTCTCATGTGATTCTCAGACTATATTTTATGAAACAGCATACTGTTTTGGGCACACTGCTTGAGAGTAGTACATGGGGACCAGCCAGAGACACTGGCTTCCAGCTCAGCTCACTTGAGTCTCCCTCATGTAGGAAAATCAGAAGCACTCATTTCTATTGCTGCCTGCTAGCATGGGCGCACCTGCAAAGAAGCCCGTAGGATACCTGCAGCTCTGACTAAGCAGGCTGGAGCTAGGGCATCAGGGGAGTGAGTGTTTTTAACAGGAAGATGGAAGAAGTGACTGCACAGCTTTGAATTCATGAATTCAAGCTCATCTGTAAATTCAAGGAATAAATACATCCATCTGCAAAGGTAAGAGCTGTTGCCATTATCAAATAAGTCTGGGAACACCCCTATGTAATAATAATTCAACAGTGAAGTTCAGTTTCAGTTCAACAGCTCCTCTTTTTTTTTTTTTTTCCTTTTTACTTGGATATAACTCAACTCACTGTTTCTTAAATCGCTTTCCATCTGCCCGCCAAGTCAGAGACGCAAAAAAACAGGAAGAATGGAAGGAACCATTCTTCCCATTATTAAATTAGAAAACCAAGTCTCAGAAACCTTTCTCCAGTCTTTTTTTTTTTTTCTAATTTTTGAATACAGTGCATTTAGAGTGAAGAGAAGACTTTTACTTTGCTATTTTTGAGAAATGGAAGAAAATTATGTCCCTACATACCCCTAGTGTGTACATTTATCAAGTAAAGAATGACAAATATGCTAACTCATTTTGTCATAACAAGATAAGTGGTAATGGTGCTGTTCTCTAGTCCAGGCAACCCACAATTATTTGATATTCAGCCACTCTGGAAAGTTCATTTTGCTGCTGGCTGTTCACCAAGGACCAGTCACAGAGATAACAGAGGCTTGGGAGTTCTCAGGAATATTCTCTCTTTTGCAAATGAGTGAGCAAGTGAAGAATGTTTTTCTTTTCTGCCTTGCTAGCTAAGAACTTTCTCCACATGCTTGTGGGACCTCCTGTTTTCCTCATGCAGTAGGTATTGCCATGTCCCAAAACAAGAAAGACATTTAATGCCAGGAGAAAGAATTTCCGTGCAGGAAAGCATTTTAATGAAACAAGACACAAGTCCTCCACAGAAAGACTGCAACCTCAATGAGATCAGATAGCAAAGTGATACCAAAACTGCTTTTGATATTCCACTGATGTTCCTCCTCTTCTGACTATCGATCTGATGCACAAGGCTGTGCTACAGCAGTAACATTTGCAGGCTCCAGCCGTTCTTGAGAGACAGCTGGGACAGCCTTGCTGGTCTTCATTGTCTGCAGTCTTGTCAGTCCAACCTGCCACTTTATCAGATCTCCCCAGCAAAGAAGAGCTGGGCAACCTCCCTGAGGCAGAGAAGTCTCAGCAAAGGTGCCTTTAGTCTGTATGGCGGCACGGATAAGAGAGTTGCTTGACCTTTCTTCCACTACTATTTTCCTGAAGGGTGGGCAACTTCTAATCTAAAAGAAAGGAAGCAACGTTTCAAAGATATTTAGTAGATTTAATGGAAAAGTATCTGAAAAACAAATATTTCCTACTCAGAAAGAAGAGATTAATAACTCAAGTGACCTATCATTTTGATATTGAAAATTTCTACACTTCATATTTACATAGAAAGTATGTTGCATTCATATAAATTTTTCTGACTGTATAGATCTAAAACATAGTCAAAGCTGGGAAAAAGCCAAGTTTACATTTTTGTTTGTATAGAAAAATAAAAATCAATAATTAACATCAGGTTCAGTAAACTTTCCCAGCTTAGCAACCTATGTTTTGATATTGTTGTTGCTGCCTCCTACCACAAATAATTAATTTTTGCTATTTTTGAGTCCAAGGATTAGAAAAATACCGTAGCAGAAATCATATAATTGCGCTTATAGGCACTATATTGAACTTTCAGTCTGCAAATTACTAGAAGAATTGTAATGAGCTATTAAAAACCAGAAAAATTGAAGTGTTTGGTAATACTGATGATGATCAGTTCCTCAGTTTGCGGCAAGGGATATTTAGATGGAATGGAAGTCCTCCCTGCAGCGGGCAAATACAAAGGATATTTGTATTTGTCCTGAGCCTTGGAACAGAATCATGCCATAAAACACATGCTACAGGTGCTGTGCTATGGAAACAAAGCTTCCTTTAGAGTGAAACAAAGTGACTGACATACTAACACCGTTTCAACACTGCAAATTAGTACTAATTAATGCTTTTGGAGCTGCTGTAGAAATATGGGCAAGGAGGATGCTTTTATCAAGGCTGGATCCAGGCTGCAGACATGGGGTGAGGTGCATTGGGATGGTGGGGGTCAGTAACAGTTTGGCTCACGGTCTCTTCAACTCCTGTGGCAAGTCAAGCAGTCTTTGCCCAGTTTTTTGAAAACTGCCCGAGCAGCATCCTTACTTTAGCCAGGTCTGCAGTCCAGCCATCAGTGGATTACATAAATACAGTTTTCTGACAAAAGCCTCTATTATACATAAAGCTAGAAAGGCAAGGCCTGTGCTGTTCCAAATTTGTATGTCTTGCAACAAAGCACTCCATTGGCAGCAGTGTGATTTGACAGCGTGACTGCAACAGCTGCTTTTCCTGGCTGAGCTGTCCAGGTGATAAATGACACTTCAACACATCTATTATGTGATAGCTGATAGCTGTGCTTCTAGATTTGATACCTGCTTGTATGCATTGCTTCTTTAGAGGTCTGTATCATCTTTGAGCTGAGATCATACACGTAAACTGATGTCTAACCCAACAGGGAATCAATGTGAGGGAAACCTCTCTGGCAAGAAGCACTATAGGTCAGAATCAATTTTAGCTTTGCTTACCAAAGGAAAACAACCCATCCTGCAGGACCAAACAAACTGCACCAGTTTGAGCCTCCACCCTGAAATCTGGCAATCTAAATTACGCTCTCTTATTGAGCAGTACTTCCCTCCGCAGGAACAATGAATCAAACAAAATAAATAAATCTTTACACTTCCCTGTTCTTTCCACCTCCCAATTAATCATACGTCATTTTGGAAAACCTCAGTAATGCACAGCAGGAGGCAAAATTGCCATCACAGAGTGTGTTTGCAGCGTCATATCGCCCTCCAGGAGCAGGGGGTGGGGGCTGTGGTGGCTTCCCCATCCCAGGCAGAGGAGCGGGGTGCCCGAGCCTCGCAGGGTGAGCGGCTCTGCCGCAGCTCCCCGCGCGTGTCCGGCCGTGCTGGGCTGCACCGCGGCCCTTGCCACCCTCGGAGCGGTGTCTGCTGCTGCTGCTGTTGCTGCTGCGGGAGCGGTGCCCGCTGCGCCGGCCGCCCCTTCCTGCCCACTCCCTTCCCCGGCTCTGGGCTCCGGCCGTGCCCGCCGTGCTGCGGGTGCTTTACAGAAAGTGCAGCGGTGCGGGCATCCACGCAGAGCCCCAGCCACGCAGAACGGACTTACCGAATTAAGTCTATTTTTCTTTCCTAGGAGAAAAAAAGAAAAGAAATAATCTGGGAATCTTTTTCTCCACATAGACACATCTTTACACAAGAGCAATTTATCAGGACCATTATTTACCCCAGGATAGGTACCCAATTTTTTTGCAAATATGTTTTTGCATACCATTTTCTACCCTCTTTAACTTAAAGGATTTTAACACAAAGGTCCAAAATGCTAGAAAATAAATGTTCAATTAAATCTGATAAAGCCTGGTCCATTATTCTCTTCCCTCTCTGGCAGATGCCAAAGGATTTTGTCCAAGCTCCTGTTGTTGCATGAGCAGTTTTGAGTTCTGACATGCCTGGTTAGCATTTCCATGATAGGAGATTCTAAAGTTTCTGAGTTTTGAGTTCTAATGCTATGCTCTCAGCATTACACAAGATCCAAAGGTGAGGAATTACCACCAAACAGATCAAGTTTCTAGCCTAAAAGCAAGTTGTGAAATTACTGCAGATGGCCTGCTGGTACAGGATTTCTGGTACCATTTCACAGAGCATCAGATAGTCCCAATAAGTTTCAGATAAGTACTCTGCATTTTGGATGCTTATCTTTAACTCCTAATCTTTTGAAATTTTCCTCTCATGCATTTCATGTTTGTGCCCTTTAAACAGATCTTCTTCTAAATGACATGATTAAAATTTCTTTGTGTCTTTTCATGTGTTCATTTATGGTCCCGAGGGAAGACTAAGTTAACCCTGCTGTCACTTCTTGAAGTATTACCGAATGACATTATTTATACTAGATTTAGTTGTAAATCCCTACTTTCAGGGGCAATGTGTCCCAGAATAGTGCAAAAAGGATGTTTTGCTTTCTATATTTGAGGCATAAATAGCATTAAAGAGAGACATCTTTCCTTTAGGATCTCAGAGGAAAAGAAGTTTACAGACTGAAATAATGTAAAGGTATTTATTTTAATTCTTTTCAAAAGGGTAAAGAATAGCAGATCAGAAGTATTTTCTTTTAAAAGTTTTCTTTTTCTGTCACTGGAGGTTCTGTAGCTCTTCATTACCTACAGCATTTTCATCCCCACCACCACCAACCATTCCACCCTTCTTCTGGTAGTTCCCTCCAGTCCTATGAAATGTAGAGGACTCTCTTTTCTATGACTTCCTTCCTTCAAATTCTCCCTTCACATTTCAGTGATGTAAAACAGCCAAGATAAGAAGTAGCTGTCTCTTCCCAGGAGGAGGCTGACGGATGTGCAATTCAGGAGAACAATTCCGTTTTTCCTACTCTGTTCCTAGGATGGGGGGTGGTGGGGAGTGGGGGAAGTGAGAAGTTAACCTCACTTTTGCCAGCTCTGCCAGCTATTGCCAGCAAAATAGAAGCAGTAAAGCACGTCAGCATTGTACTGCTCTTTTCCTGAAAGAATAGAAGAGTTAAAAAACATGAGATATGGAACAGGGGTGGCTAATAACTGGTATGTTTGGTCAAAATACAAAACCAAATAATTGTTACTATAATGTATCCTGTTGCTCTTTAAGCATCTGACATAAACTTGTTGTCTTCAGTCATGTTTTCTTCTAGGTCCCTTGTTGATAGAAAGAGATTACTAGATAGATAGACTGTTACCACTGTGGGATAATAGTTCCATTTGTTATGGTTTTTTACCAAGAAAAGCATACTGGGGTTTGGGACTGTAAGAGTTAAAGAAGTATATTTGTGTGGAGGATGAGGGGTTTGTTATTGTCAGATTTTAAGAGTAGCTTTTTACATGATTTTTATATTATTGATGTGGCTTAGTGAGGAAAACATAAAAAAATAATGTTTTCTTACTTACCTAAATACAATAAAAACAGCAGAAGCAGAAAAAACTTAATTGGCTCAGGATCCTAATTCACATTGTAGCAGGAATTCAGAGACAAGAATATCACACTTTATGATGGTAAGGAAGTTCTCCTGTAAGCCACAAGAGGCTGGGTTTTTCCATGGTTAAAGGATACAGCTGGGTTTATCAGGGCAAATTAGTTCAGGCCAACTGGCTACTTGCAGTGGGAGATTGTTTTGGGGAAGAATAAGAAAAAGCAAGGCATTGAAATGTCACAAAAATGTCTGAGAAATGTGTTACTATAGAAACCCTTTATCTTTCTCAGTAAATAGGAGAAGAGAAATCCATAAAGGGTCTTAATTATTATCAAATTAAGATCTTCAAGGATTCTTTTTGTCATGCCCGTATTTTTAATATCATGGCTCGCTGCATCAGTGGTGACCTACACTCAAAATCTGGCTTTTTTGTGAGAAAGAAGCACAGGAACACCAATAGGAACAAGTGCTCTCCTAAGATGCTAAAGCCAGTGTCCTGTGTTAGTGTGACTGTAATCTACTTTAGGGAGTTTACCAAATGATCTGGTAACCTAAGTGTTATACAGAGAGAAGGAAAGAACTTGAGTATGCTTAAGGAAGGTAATGGGCAGAAGTCACAAAATCCAGAGAAACTGAAATGTTATGCTTGAATTATCAGAACGGCAGAATAAATGTTCTTTAGTGGACACTATATGAACAGTGTAGCACCCTGAGAACTGTAGAGAAATGGTTCAACTGTGCTAAAAGATTGTATTTGAGCAGCATCACTAAAATTGAAACAAAGTTAGCAGCTTATCTGGGATCTCCTGCTACTGAAAGCTTTTGCCTGAGTGGAACCCAATTCATCAGGAAAACCAGAAAAGTAAAGACAAGAAGCCAGAAGGAAAGCTATTATATTTCACAGCTGGAAAATTAATTACACTTTTATGTGTGTACGTACACACTAAGGAAATAAAGTGGATGAGGTTTGGAGTAAATGCCTACAAGACTTGTTCCACCTTTCCAATTCAGTAAAACAGATCCCAGAATCTGACAACTAGAGAAACCCTCTTCTTACCTTTCAAGATCCAAAAGGGAAGAGACTACAAATTAAGTAATATAAACAGAGAGTGGGAATTTTCTGCGGACTATTGCTCAGCTTGTTAGTTGCAGAGATGAAGTTCCAGTTATGCAGCTTGCAGGCACCAAACAGAACTTAGCGCCTCAAATGCATGCTTGGTGAGATTCATCTCTGTGAAGAACAGATGTTGCTGACAAAGTGTGACCAGACTCAAAACCTCATTACTGATCCAGCATGTATCAGTACTGTTGCCTTTTCCTGAAAAAGACCTGCCTTTCAAAACTCAACTGGAATAATTTCTTAGATGTTGGAAAAATAGAACACAGAAGGAAGGATGTAGTGAAGAGGTAGCAATTAAACTGTTTTAGCAGGCTTTCAGCAGGTGAAGCATTGAATTTCTTGATAAAAGTAAATGGTGAGAGATTGATTCTTCCAGGAGGAGGTATGTAGTTGAGTCCTTCCAGAAACTTAATGCATTTGAGATCTATTCTGCTCACAAAATATAATATAGATATTGACTTTTCCATGATCACAGAAAAGAAAGACAACACAAATATGTGATTTTTCTTTTACCTTCTGACGCCTGAAAATGAAGCTGTGATTTTGGGTGGTAGAGCAAAGGGTCCCTGGAGAATGGTCTTTATGGTGGTTAAGCCTTACATGTAGTAATGATTCACTAGAGGCTTGATACCTCAATCTACATGGGGAGAACTGCTTTCCTCTACTTGCTTTGGAGTTTAGCAGTCTTGCATCTTATGTCAGAGAAAAGCCACTAGGTTTTTGTGTTTCAGATCTTAGAGAGGCCAGACCAGTGCCATAATAAGATGGTACCTACTCAAGAGACCAACATCTCATTACTGGTCTCTAATCAGAAGATCTGTTCTGAACAGAAGCATGAGATACAATCTGTGAGGTTTCAAGGAGGCAAGCAAGGAGATAGAGCTTGGATTTATTGTTGTTGTTTTTGCTGTTGTTTTGTTGAGCATTAACATTGCAGCACCAGGTTATTTCCACACCATTATTGATAAAGTATTTCTAAGATCCATTCTTGAGCTTTGGGCATTCTTTCTCAATATCATTATGTTGAGCTGGCATCACCTATGAGGAGTTTCATAGAAAGCTGTTTATAGCAAAGTTGAATATATACATCCAGTCTTCTGTTGCCTCTGATGGATTTCAAACTCAGGGCTAGTCTTCCTGAGTTAGATGGGGTGTACAGCCCATACAGAAACACGTTCTGAATAACGCATCAGTTACCGGTTTCTAAGACCTTTGAGCTTGATAATCACTCTGGGGTTTGTTCCACCTCTTCTAAGAGTCAAGCTCATATCGCAAGTCAAGCTCATATCATTTCTAATGCAGTGAGCTATAAATGTGTTACTTCTTTTTTGTCCATTCTCTACTCCTTACTTCCAAGACATGAGCATTTCTGAATTTTGTAGATCTTTCTGCAAAATGACAAGCATGTAATGAAAAAGGATGTGAAGGCGAAGCCAAATGACATCCTTTAAGTCAGTTTAAAGCTTGATATTTGGTTGTTTATAATCTCAGTATGTTAGTTGTTTGTACTATGATAAGAGCATTTTTGGTGTGGAGACAGAGCAACAAGACTTATTGCAGCAATGCAGACAGTGTTTGTCTGTTGGTTAGGGAAGTGGACCGGAAAGCTGGAAGATCTGGGTCCTAGACCAAGCTGAACCAGTGACTCATCAGACTCTGGGAAAGTGCATTTAACCCAGTTCTGCAACATTGCAGAAATCAGCTCAGCTGCCAAACTGAACCAGAGCATGTTTTAAGGCACAAGTCAGTGGTAATATGGGAAAGATGAACCCTTTTTTTCATTGAGTAAATAAATTTAATTTCCGTATTACCATCTCCTGAGCCAATGCTTCACAGTATGGCTGTGGTAATGTTCTTGTATAGTCAAGGGGGTATTTTCAAGGCAGTGAAACCTCCCCCATTCTCCCCTTCCCAAAAAAACCCACAAACAAAAATACCCCCCAAAAACCAAACAAGCCTTCCCACTCTCCCCATTAAAATTTTGTGGAAACAGAAATGCAGGATGAAGAAATATCCAAAGAATAAACTGTCATTTATTTTTTAGGATACAAAATAACAAGTCAACCATTCCAGGTTTCTGATTCTGTAATCTACAGATACAAATACATTATATTGAGATATAAATTTTGACCCTTAACTAGGTAAGTAACTAAAAGCTTTTTGGCAGAAGAAAGAAAGATAGCTTGTGAGTTTTATGAGCAAATGTTTTAAGACATTTTGCTAATCAAAATATATAGGCGAGAAAAGAGTTTATCAATGATAGTTGACTACCAGTTTTTATAACCACAAGAAAGACATTGATCTTTTCTTTCTGAATACATTCTTCTGTATGTTAGATTACCTTCCTTAATCTCACTGCAAATAGCAAAATTTTCACAGATGTCTGCATATAGTCCTGATACAGCAGATCTTCTACTGTAGCTTCTTTATTTGCCCAACCTGTACCCAAGGCTTTCACCTGTGGCAACACTGATGACCTTGGAGCAGAGGCAGTAAGGCTCAGGGAGGAGGTTAAGTTTTGCAATCAAAAGTGGAAAGTGAAATGGGTCAGTAAGAAAGCTAGTTCTCTTGGGCTTTTTCTTGACTGAAATAGAAAGGAAGTGGTGGATGAAGCATCTGACCAAGCAGTTAGCAGTAAACACTTCCATCATCAAATGCAGTTCTGTTTCCAGATTGCAAATCTCTTACCCATTCTTCTTACTTTTAAGGAAATACCAGTCCAGTCCCAAGAAGTGGGTTCTGAAAAATTGCATAGCAAATTTCCACATTTAATGTTTCCACTGCGGTCATTTGTCTAACAGCCAACTCTGAAAACTGAGCAAGGGCTGTAAACATTTTACTGGACTGGACTTATCCATCAGCATGTATGATAAATGCAGTGTCAGCCAATCTGTGCCGTCACTGATAAACCTGTGCAAATCTTTTCCTTCCAAACCATGCTGTCAAGGATTGTTCCATACTTCCTCTTCTTGGTAGATATTTCTAAAGATATTTCTATTTTAAAAGGCCACTGAAAACCATTGCAAACTTCATCCCTCCCAAGAGAAAAAAGAACTCCCAGGATCTCTTTAAGTATTTGCTTCAGAACCAGATCAGCATGTCTGAACCATGACTGTAAACAGAACGATGTCTGTAAACAGTTATCAGAGGAAAACAAAATTAACTAATTTAATTGATAAAAGTAGTTTATACACAATCAAATGTTTTTAAGCAATTACAGAAGACATGAAACAGGAATAAAATCTCAGTGGTTATGATCACATTTCGGGAAACCCTGGCACCATTGCAGTGCACTGAAAAAAATGCAGAAGCTGCAGCCATGCAAACAGCTGTACAGCTGGTTTCTGTCAGTCCCCTCCCCACGAGCAGAACTGCTGCTGGTTCAAAAGTAAAAAAGTCTTTCCTACATTGGCAGGTTGGTTTGTTCTTAGTGTAATAGGGACAGATGAGTTTTCAGAAATACTGGCTGCATATCTGAAGTATGATTAGCAACCTTTAAGGTTTACCAGTCGCAAAGAATAGTATGTTCTTAAGTTTCCTGAGTCTGCCAATTTACGTAGGTGAGTAAACTAGACAGGTCAAAAAACTGGCGTGGTTTATAAATAGACAAAAAAAAATCTCCATATATAGACTAGTATCCAGACTTTCTATTGTTTTAAGCAAATGATATCATTATTTGGATGGCTTTCCAAAACTGAAAATGACTAGACTTCGGAAACCAGAAGTAGTTAAATATAGAAATTGCTACTTTAATGAGTGAATGCTGTGTTATTATGCTACTAGTATGTGAACAAATGTCTTTCTGTTCTTAGGGATGGGAAAGGAGATTTTATTCCAGTAATATAAGATATTGCACAAAAGCCAAATTCAGATTAAGGGTTGATAGTGTCTTTGCCTTCAGTTCTTTATGGAAAATATTCCAGTATAACTGCACATATCAAGATAACACGGTTCAGTAACTTGCACCTTGCATAAGTTTTAGGGAGATCAAATAAAAAATGCACAGTGGTTTGGATAAATAAAATATTAGAATAAAAAAAAATCTGTGTTTTCAGTGTCACAAGCTCCCTAACAAGTGCCTATGTCTACTTTGGCAAGACACAAAAAAATCACTGAATTAAGTCAAAGGAATTTTTTCATTGCTGATAACTAGAAAACACTTATTCTGACTTCTCTAATACTGTTTTTGAAACACCTAAGTAACTTCTGTAGAGATGCATTTAATTTTTAGAGATGTGGTGTTGAGAACGAGGACTCACGTTAAGACGTCCCAACACTCTTAGTCTAAAGACCACCATCCTTTTAGATAAGGAATGCCATGTTGAATGTTAGATGAGAGTCTGTTGTCTCATAAGAAAGTATAATAGTGAAATAATATGCGTCTCTAAAAGTATGGATTTACAGAGATGGATTTACACACAAGTTTAATAAGATATCAAATTTTTAATTACCAATAGATTTTACTCTAGCTACTGCTGCATCCTTTATCTTTCTCTCAGATTTAGCTAAAAAATCCCATTTGAACAAAGAACCAGGTGACATGAAGTCACCTAAATTTAGACATCTACATATTCAGGAGACGTCTGAGTTCTCATTGTAACCAAGGAAGCCAATGGGCTTGCCTTAACTAATAGCAATAATTAATGTAGGTATCTTTGCTTACCTTTATTAATGCATTTCCAGCTTCAAAGTCTTACTAGGCTTATACCTGTGGGGTGCTTTTTCTCCAGGCAAACTCAATTCTGGCCTTGGTAAAACAGAGCAACACTTTTATTCTCTTTTTGTAATCATTGTGGCTGTAGGTATCAGTTCATGGTTGTGTGAGACATTTTTAACCATGGCTTCACACTCTGCAAAGAGCTTGGTTTTCATGCACCATTGCCTGTCTCCTGCTACCATATATTCAAGCCTTAGGTAATGACTAAGACAAAATTTGTCATTTCTTTAGGCAGGTGAATTTCCTGTCTCAAAGAGACAAGTGTCAGATGATGTTTTTCTTCCTTTTCTGCGTGCAGTTTTGTTCCAGAAAAAGCCTTAACCATCCTTCATTAGCTCCTGAAAGCTCAAACACTTTCATGCAGAGACCTGGGGCAGCCTTTTGGGATTCCTTTTCTCATGGCATTACAGATTCTTCAAAAAATAAGCGGAAGTGCTATATTTTTCTATAGAGGTGACTTCTATTTTTTGACATTTGAAAGCGTTTTAACTGCGTTTTCCTATCTTATATTCTAGTCTCTTTTGTAGCATGACATATAATCATCTCTGTGATGGAAAAAAGAAGGAAAAATATGGCTGAATCTGACTTCATTACCTGTAAAATAAGAGATTTCCATTCTCAGACTTCTTGACAGAAAACTGTCCTAACATATGCTGCTTGCTTCAAAATGTGCTGTTTGCAAACAAACTCATGTTGGACAACTAGGCAAGACCCCTGGACAGTTATTCAAATATCTGTGCTTTATATGTAGGCAGCTTTTAAGCATTATTCTTTGCCTGACCTCTTAAAGACCTTTTTTTTTAATGCCTACCATATCACAACAGCTCTCTCTGGATTTCATCTGGTTTTCTGGGTAAATATGTGTTTGGATGAAAGCCACAAAATTAGAAATGGTTATATGAAAATGTGATGGATAAGTTCACACTGTGTCGTATCTGGCTCCTGCCATTGTTCCAAGGCCATGTCTCCAGACATGGCAACAAGAGAACTTTTTAATTTGAAGAGGGGCAGTAAATACTACCTCAAATAAAGTGAACATGTGGAGCTGTGAAGTTTCACTTTGAAATGAAACTATGCAGCCTCCAAATCAAGGCTGCATGCCAGAAGGTTCATATAATCAAGAGTCACAAGCAAGTCCATAAGAGGAAAGTATTTTATAGCTTCATTTTGGAGAGATACAGAATTCATGTTTCCCATCTCTGGTTCCAACAAACTTGCTGACACACACTAGGGAAGACAAGTTTCTCTCTGTTGGGATCTTCTCAGCATTGGAAACTTGGAATTCTTGCCCTTCCTTTCCTCATCCCAGACATCAAACAAAGGCATCCCAGTCCCTGGGAGCAGTAGTGTCTTTGGGTACTTCTCTTTTGTTGACATTCTTGTGCCCATCAGGACTCAGAGCTGAAGTAGACCGATTGCTTTCTTGGCATTCTGCTTCCCAGTTTTCTTGATAATGAGAGGGAGATGGCACATGAAACTTCACACTAGTTTATAGTACATAATTGATTGCCACAAGTATAGCTCTTCTCATTGCATTGGGAAGACTCCATTAGGCAGTGATTAGGACATCATCTCTCTTCATACAGCTGGTGGTAGGTACCTTTGTGTTCTTCCTGGGAGCAGTTTCCTCCTCCAGATTTTTTTCATTGAAGGATATGTAAATACATGGCTCCCCCTACTTTTGGTGGGAAGCATAAACATTCATAACATTTTGAGGTCACGCACTAAATTATTCTAGTTGCCATGCATCAAGTCTGGAAAAGGTTCTGGCTCCCATTCAAATATGAAAGAAAGAATTAGTTCTTAGCGAAATAATTCTCAGAACAGTTGGAGAGAGGATCCACACCCACATCTTTTCCTTCCTCTCTGACTGTGCCAATTATCTCTCCCTTTCCCTAGACAATTAAGGTTTTCACAGTGGTCTCACTGTCCCGTGCACTAGCAGCCACTGGACTGTCGGCAGGCGTTTTCAGATAGCTGACTCCATCTTTGACACGGTAGTTCTGAGGAGAGACCAAGCCTATTACTGGCAATCCAGGCCTGCTCCTCTGACAACATTCTCAATTCTTGTTTTGAGTGGTTGTTTATACATATTTCCAGAGAAATAAGTTTGGCAACAGGCAACAAATGTTTTCAGCTCTTAAAGGAGTAGAATGTTTGGTTTGAGCAAAGACAACTGCGCTGTCACATTTGTATCCGATGAAGTTGTCTCTGTCTGGTGGTGATCAGCAGCAGGAGTACTCTGTCATACTCCTACTTTATTTTTTCTTCTTTCTTTTGAAGGAAGCAAAAAATTAATGTTTTTAAGTCAGGGCTGTATAAACTGAATTCAAAATTAATGTTCATATCAACAGCTGAAGGTCAAATGTGAAAGCAGAGGTTCCTACTGGAGGTGTGGCCTGGTCTGGTCTCCCTGGCACTGACACAGAGGGCTGACTCTCAGGCATGCCAGGAATTCCCTCAGGACTTCCAGGGTGAAGCCTCACTTGAAGCATCTGAATGTGCTGCTCCAATGTGCTGTTCGCTGCCCCACTGCAGAGGCATGCAGTATGTCAGCACCTCCAGTCGTAGTTCATTGTTTTAGCAAGCTCCTAAAACCTTCTAAAACAGGCCTCGGTGAAACTTGGGTGAATAGAATGGGGCTTGTCAGCACAGAAGTTAATGCACAACTACAACGTACAAAACTTTATCAAAGAAGATGTCAGTGTATGGAGTCTTTGATTCCAAGTTGCAATATTTTCATTATAATTTCCGTAATTATTTTTTGAGCTGTATGTAAGGAAATGGCTTATATTTCCTGGTCTTTCTGTACTCATAGAATTTTACTTTGAGGTCTGTCTCTGGTTGCCTTTGTTCTTTGTTAGAATACCAGCCCTTGAAGTGGAGGTACTTGAATGGGCATGCAGAAATGATAACCACCCAAATGTGGCCAGGACTAGCAACGAATAAACCATTAATGTGTGGAAAAGTTTAAAGAAAAGTGCATATATGTTTCTGGGTTTTTTAAGAGTTTGGCTGAAGGAAACTGCACTCTATTGTCTGGTTTTGGCTGAAGATGTGTAATTACAGAAATAATATTGTTTGGAGACAAAAGGAATGATGAGAAAGCAAGGGGGTAGAAAAAGTTTTGCGTTCAGACACCCACATTTTATGCATGCTACACATGAAAATGAGAAGTATTTACACTAGGCAAATATGCAAGCTTTACAAACATAGGTGGCACTTACTTACATGTTTTCTCTTGTTTTTGTTTGAGTAGTATTCATGTTCCTTGAACATGATGAATATATTCATCCCAGCACAGTGGCTAGGTAAGCCAGCTCTGGAGATGCAGAGTTTGAACAGTGTGGACCTGAGCAGTATTAGATGTAGCTTAAGATTTGCTGGTTAAAGAAAATGCTTATAAGAACCTAGTATTTCTGTATTTGGCAAAGTAACATATCACTGTTGTTATTAGTAATATTTCACAACTACATCACTGCAAGAAATATTGAATTACAATTCTGTGTCTTGTTGTTATTAGCATTTGTACAAAATCACATTAAGAAATCTGATAAATTACAAAAAAGGGCTATTAAGTTACAGTTCTACTGCCTTTTCTCCTGCAGCTGGTATTCGGGAGTAAGTCTATCCTTCCTTACAAGCTTATCCCTTCTTACCCCACCTTCCCACAGTGACGTGCCTGGTCAAGAGATCTGTGGTTTTTCCCCATGGGGGCTCCCAGTGGACTTGTGCTCACAAGTCAGCATCACTGCTGCCTGCAGATGTCCCTGCTCTTGCTCTTAGTATATCCTCACTACCTTCATTCTTCACCTAATTTGATGCTCTCTTCATCTTTTAATTTTCCAAGTTTTTACCATACTTGCACTACTGTTTCCCTGCCCCTACTCCTCCCAAATTAACAAACGACTCCTAATTTCTTTTCCCTCGTTGGTCCCATTTTTTTTACACTCAAAAGTTGGTGTTTCTGACACTATCACGTAGGCAATATTTTCTCCAATATGATATTACCATTACAGCTGGCTGAATGAGACAGCCTTGCCTCCAAGAGCTGCCTTTTGACCCTGTGGGTCTCATTGGGAATATTAATGTTACACATTTCTGGAAAGAATTACCATACTTTAATCTTGATTCTCCAACCTAATGCTAATTAAGCAAGACTTCACCTTATGCACTGAAAGCTTGCACACCAGTGCAGTGGTGTCACTTGTTTTGTGTTTGCACGTATGTCTGCTCTTAAATAGTGTTCTTCACACTCAAGTGTTCCCATCAAAGGGAAAAGCTTCCTGTGAGGGTGAGACCTGGGCACACAGTGCAGGACTGATCTCATGTGAAGCTGTACATCTGCTCTGTAGACATGTCTCAACCAGTTACCCTATGCTACATCTCTAATCCCCTTACCCTTCTATGATGAAATTTAGCTCTGGTATCTGAAATAGATCTGATGAATTCTCTGGGTGATCTAAAACAGCATCCGGATGTTGTGCCTATATGCATAAATCTTAAATTAGATCCTATAAACCCCATTTCTAGACTCTGCCTGGACTCTGGACTTCTTAGACATCGGTGGGATTATGCATCATCCAAAACATGAGAAAGACTTGGAACTGAAAGCCTTCTCAGCAGACCCCTTCATAACTGAGAGCCAGTTCTTCCAGCTTGATTACACAATCCTAGAATATTCTGGGGCAAGCACACTTTTCTTCATTTAACTGCAAATCAGGAGATTTATCTCCCCATGCTTACACTTTCTACAGAGGATGGATCTCTCTGTGTAAGCTGGTCACCTCCACTCACCTTCATGTTTGAGAGAAAGCAGTAGGAATTTTCTGGGAGATACACAGTGAGTCAGTTCAAATGCCAGTATAAGGTTGGGATGAATTATGTCCTAGATCTGACTGTTCTCACCACTGACCAAAAAGGCTCCTGCTCTGATCAAAACAACCACATTGAGTTGTCACCATTAGTATTATGTTCCCAGAAATCTGCTTTCCTCAGGACATAAATAGTTGAACACTTCAAAGTACATTGTCCATTGCTAAATTTGAAACTTTCAGGCTTTTTGCATTCTAATTATTCACTGATATATGTCCACTTGATTTCCCTTGTTCTCAGTTGTGTGCCCATGAGTATAGTTGTTTTTAACAAAATTCTACAAGAATCCTTAACAGACTTATTTTTGAACATTAACAAGCTTGTAAACCATGTTTTAGACTGTAATGTAAGATCAAACAACAGTGCAGTGATTGTCAAGAAATTATTAAATATTCTAGATAGTGAAAGATAGTAGAAAATTATGCATGTGACTAAAAGTTCCCAGAGTCATTCCACTAGTGGTTGAAAAGTGAAGAGGTGGAGATTAGGTAATAAGGAAAGCCCAAGTATAGTCAAGAAGAGGTATATTACTGGTGGTCTTGAATGCTTTTCCATTATGTTCCCTTCCTTTGAAGAATCTTCCTCTTTTTTCTTTTCATTATCTGCAAAATCTGTGTGCATAAAAGGATACAAAATGAGAAAATAATGGGGAAAAAAAAAGCTTCCTAAAATTGTGAAAGAAAACAATTGTGTCCCCATATTAGCTGCTGGTATTGTTACAGCATGCAAATTAAAATATTGGATGGTGGATAGTACACAAACAATAGACCTTGAACTTCCATTTGAAATAAGCATTAGCAGCCTCCTTCTTTTTTTTCTCACAAGTGCACAAATATCTTCACCAAAGTTCTAATTCATTTTCTGTTTTTCTCCTTGACAACGGTTTACCAAATTTAGAGTCACTCTTCTAATTAAAGAAATAAACTTATTGTTCTCATTATTCTTTTTCTCAGTAGGCAAAACTGAAAAATCACATGATCGAATTACTGTATCTGTCTGTTACTCTTCGGCTGGGATATGCCATTGTTTACAGCACCAACAAAAACAGATTTTAAAAGTTCAAAATTGATTGTTACCAATGGCAGCACTACATAGTACAGTGCTCCTTAAAGTATACCTCCAGAGGAATATGATCACACCGGCCATACATCTGCATGGCATCCATAAAAAGTAATAGAACTCAATTTCAGAAAAGGAACTGTGGGGGGAAATGAAGGATATTGAGAAAAAGATGCAAACAGGTTAATAAGAAATAAACTCCATAGCAGTAGTGAGTTTGTGATCATCCAGATATTTAACTAAAAATGGACCAACCTCAGCAAACTGCTGGAGTTTATAAAATTGTCTTGATTTAATATTTCCTCTAAACAATAGCTTAAACATAAAGCAGAATTCATAACATGGCACAGAACTCTGCTACATCTATGAAATAATTTCCTGAAAACACCTAACCTATAAGTAGGTCAGGGCATGGTTTCTTTTTGGTGGACTGCTTTTATCAGTATGAAAACCCTACCTCTTCAATTAAACATGAGGATTAAATATAAAGCTGAAGCAAAAGTGGCTTAGTATATAAAAGTACTTAAGATACAGTCATGAACCTTCTCATGACAAGCATAAAAACTTGTTTTGTATTGCTGTGTGTCATAAGGTTAGGAGCCTGCCGAACAAATATGACCAAAGCAGGTCTTTGGCAATGCTTGGTGCCTGCTCCACACCTTTTAGTCATTTGGCTGCCAGGGAGGTATCCAAATCTTAGAGCTGTGTTTTCAGGTAGTGTAAAGGCAGAAATGGATACCTGAGAAATGTGACTGAAAAACCTCAGGTGTTGAGTAGAGGATTGCTTAGAGCCACATGAAAAATTCTAAGCATGGCAGCTTTGGTCCCCTCTCTGTGTTTTAGCTCCTTAAGTCAGCCCTAAAAGCAGGAATGGCAGCATCACTGTCTATTTATGAAACAGCATAGCAGTTCAGAGTACCCATCTTGTTTTGGAGCCTTGTTTGTACCCCTTTCACGTCCCTTTCAAGGGATGATGGGCTCAAGCTATGAAGGAGGCAGAAAAGTGAAGGCACCATTTACTTTAGCCAAGAGGGGAGCCGGTGACATAGAGCCTGATTCTGTACCCTAGAGCTGGGCTGCCTTGAGGTTTCATTCTAGGAGTGGTGCATGCGAAATGCCCTCAGTGAGGGACTCTGGTCTCTTGTAGCCATTAGGCTTAGTCCTTCTCTCTTTTTCTTCTGACTGTATTAATTATTCACTGTGGGCCAAGTCAGGTTCAGAAATAGTGATGAGAAATCCCTTCCTCCTTTCCCAGATTACTTCCTAGGCTGCTGGGTTATTTTCAGGGGTTCAAAACCCTGAGCTTAGGTGGGCTGCAGGCTGGTCTTCACAGCATTCCTAATGATTAAGTTAGATTTATAAAAGTCACACCACAGCATGCACAGCATCTCTGTTGTTCAGGTTTCTGAACAAGACTGACCGTGGCTGCTGCATTCTGTGCAGGCACTTGCATGGAATACAATCTGAGTTTGCCTTCCTGTTGAAGTCCATCCAAGGATTTGTGTGGAGTGCTGATCCATATATTTGTGGCCCAGGCCAACGTGGTTCTGGTCAGGCAGGACAGATGTAACTGAAGACATTCACTTAAGCTGGGAGTGACTTCTAAATCACAGTGCTTGACCGCTAGCAAATTTTTTGTTCCTCCAGAATAGGCAGCCATAGAAGAGGAGAAAGCAGGAGTTTGGCTCATGGTTTTGAATATGATACCTACATCTTCATTTATGTCCAGCAATAAATATTTCAAAATACAGCAACCATTTGGAGCATGCATAGAAGGATGTGCTGCGTTGTGACCTAGGACTTAGTCCATGTCCCTAAAGAATCCAAGCAGCTGCACTTCTGTGATATGATATCTATTGCATGTGTCAAAAAGATATGTGAGATACTGTTCAGCATCAAGCTGCAGTGTTTTGAAAATGTGGAGGGAAATAAATGAAATAATATTATATTTCTTGATGCTGATCTCCAAGAACTGGACAGCCACTCATGGCTGCTTCTAAGCATATGTTACAAAGGTTTCAGTTCTACATCTTAGATCTGATCTTGGTCTTTGCTTTAGCAGTTCCCAGCAAGTCTGCTAATCAAAGCTGATTGTGCTGTTTCAGATATTCTAGCTTTTAACTTTTAACCCTACCTTTTAACTTTTGTTTTATGTGTGTTCTGGTTTGCAGGGTGGAAAGAAATACACAGGACCATGTGGAGGCAGAGACTGCAGTGGAGGATGTCAGTGTTTCCCTGAAAAAGGAAGCCGTGTAAGTAACATTTTTTCCTGTAAATTGTTCTTAATGGTACAAGTTCAATACTATATAATTTGCTAGAGGTGGATTTGCACTAAACTGCTAATAGTGTTAAAACAATTATTCTTTTTTAGGAAAAAGTTTTTGTTGTCTCATCTTGCTTTCTCACAGGCTCATAGATTTGAAAAAATACTTTGTTGTGAATACCTTGTTATGATATGTAGCAGGCTCACCTCAAAGATGAGGGCCAAGGAATCTGATGGCCATGACAAGCTGATCAGATCAGAATGATGAAAAGATACCATATACATGCATGGGATACACACATTTAATGAATTTAGAGATCTTTTCCAACCTAAATGATTCAATAATCCTGTGATTCTGTGTGATTTCCACTAAAGCAAGAGGGAACCACGCCTGCAAAACCTGAAATCCCTGCTGAAAAGGAACTGTTTAGAATTTCTGGCATTATGTTGTGTCTGATTGTCTGTTCTTCGTTTTGCGGACTAGTGAGGAATGAAGCAGAGGAAAGGAGATGGGGTGGAGGGAATTAGCCACCTGCCACAAAGAGCACTGAGAAATAGGGCAGCTCCTATCCTGTATGGCTTGGAGCCCTTGCTGGCAGCTCCTTCTGTACAGCTTGGTCTTCTGCAGCTGAGACAGTGACTCAGCCTTTTCCATCCACCCATCTCTAAGAATAGGTCAGGCAAGAGATGTGGTAGCAGGTCATGTGTTCTGCTATCACAAACCTCAAAAGATTTTTCAGTTCTCTGCCTTCCCTCCACACAGCCGGCCATCAGTTCCCATTGCCACTGCATTCCTCAAGCTTGACTCCACGTCTGAGTGGAGGGAGAGGTGGTAGGAGAGTCAGTGTAGGTGGGAGGCAAGGAACACAGTTGTTTACAGCAGGAGCCCTGATGTCTCCATGGAAGTCAGATGATCCTGGGGTTACCATGCCATGGGGACATGCCATACTCCCATGGCCTGACTGTGAGCTGCTCATGATCTGCTTTCCATTACAATAACCCAGTGGCAACCTGATGAAGCTGAGGACAAACAAGCCCTCCCCTGAGACACAGCTTCACATGGGGCTCCCTCCAGCTGTTACTGCCTTACCCTCATCATCCAGCACATGAAGTTTGGCAAGTGCCTCCTGCCACTTCCCACTTATGACTGAAAATCAAAAACTGATTCTGTAAGATGCTTACTAGAGATCATGAAAATATCTGTTGCAAAACTACCAAATTCTGGGACTGAAATGTTTTTCATGCTCCTTATTGACTGAAAGTCCTTGAATTTCAAGTTGCCAAATGTGAAAGAAAAAAAGAGGAAGTTAAACAATACTAATTGCGTAGGTTAGAAAAGGTGAAATGTGAAAATACCACAATAGAGAAGCAGTCAGGTGCCACTGACAAGAAGCTCCCTGTTTCCTATCTAGATTGGGAAAGTGAAGGCACATTTTATGTACTTGCTTACCACTCTCAGTTTTACCTCAGGGAAGTAAGTACCCCACTTACTAATGAGGTTGGGCTCCCTTTAAATAGATACTCAGAAAAAGAATATGCTAGAAAACATAAATTATATTTTACTGCTTGTGGTTAATTGTGAAAGATGTGAAAAAGTATTGGAAAAGGGGATTTACAGAATTTTACACTTCAAAAATCATATTTTATTTCTCTGTATTTTACATCTCTGAAATGATACACCTCATTCTGATTTAGCATATACTGCCTGTACTTTGTCTCTGCTGATCTCTTCAGATGTCACAATCCCTGTTAAACATCTGGTTTAAGGAACAAGATTGGCCTTTAGAGTCTAGTCAAATTTGGCATAGCTTCTGGTCTCATGCTAATCCTCAATGGGAATATTTATTTTCACAAACCTCTGTATAATCTGGCACGGCACACGTTTTCTGTTTGAGGTGACTCATGGCATGCACAATAGACATATTGCGTGTTTGCACTTGTAAGAGTGCCTGAAGCAGTCTGTCACAGCCTGCTTCTGCAGTCACTCTCCAGCCCAGGTGCCACAGAGCTGTCACTTGCAGGGCAGGGCGCCCAGAGCTCATGTAGGAGCAGCACTGCAAGGGTCTGCAGCCAGCTGTCTGCCCTGCCATCCTCTGGAAATTCGCCCTCTGTGACAGATCTAAAACCGGGCAAATTAGAAACAGTTTTTTGGATTGCTGCTACTGAATGCACATCAGCATCTGTTGAATGGAGCAAATTCATTGGAGTAGTAAACACATTTGTGAACTATGAAAGGAGTAAAGGTCTGAAGAAATGCCTGCTCTTTATTTATATGCACTTCTACTTCATTTTTGTCATTGCTTCAGTTGTAGCCTTAAGATACAGCGTTTAAGGAAAGACCCTTAGCTTTATTTGTATTCTTAATCCAATAACTTTTGTTTCTAAAAAAGGTTTTTTTGCAAAATATGCCAACTGATCTCTCCTGGGGCTCTGTGCTAGAGACAGAGAGGCAATTGTCAAGATGTGTTGAGATTCATCCAGGCTTTGGTGATTTGTGCCAGGTCTCCAGGTGCAGGGCATCTGCAAGCTCTGTGATACTGTCTACACTGCTTTTGGTTCAGGACTGTTAAGGATAGACACAAAGTCATAGGAAAGTTGAATCCTGGTTCACAGGGGCAGTTTCTAGTGGCAAAAGGCAACCCAGCACAAGTTAATGCACCCACCTAGCAAATCTGTTGGAAAGAGGTATGTGGTTTTAGGTTTTCCTCTACTCTATTTTGGCTGGGCTCAACTCTGCAACTTTCACTGGGCTCAGACACAACTAAAATCCAGTGGGGACAGAAAAATAAAACAGCAGAAGTATCATCTGCCTGCTGTAGTGGTGTGGGAGCTGCTGTAGCTAAGCAAAAGCAGCATCTAGCCTGCAACTCCTGCCTCTCATATCAGCTGCCCCCAGGGCTGTGAGGACACCTGCAAATGGCAATTTCTTCTTCCTTCCCAAAAGGAAAGCTGATCAAATACAAATGTTGAGAGAATGAGGACATTGCTGATAATTGTGTTTGCAATTCACAGCAAAAGCTGAGTTGTTTATTGGAGAAGTTTCTCTAAAGAAATGTTTTTGGGCGATACACAATCCCCTTGAAGTTCCCACCTCCAGTCCTGCTTTGTGTTCACATCTTCATAGTAGAAAGACTGAAGTTCCTTCTGCAAGCTGGGTTTTTCCAGTCATTAATGATGCTCTAGTCCTTGCTCCTTTTCACTGCAGCCTGCTTATTTCCCAGTTGTATTTACTGTCAGCTGGTTACAAATATCCAGTCTATCTAACCATACCTTGCATCTGGGTAGATGGTTGGAGCTGGAGCTGCAGAAGCCAAGCTTGGAGACCAGCCTCAGCCTCATCTCCCCTTCTCACAGATCAAAGCAAAACAGGCAAAAACTTAGCGGAGTTGCAGTACAAATCGAAGCTCCTGAAGGAGTGTTCAAATCCACATGACAAGAAACCATAGTATAAGCCTCAGTGGAGGACACAGAGTGAGAGGGCGGAGGAAAGACAGCAGACTTATCTCCTCCCTGAGACAGATTCATCTTCTCATTTTCTTCTGTGGCAACTTCTCCTAAATTGTTCTCCTACAACAGACTCACCTTTTCCCTAAGGTACATAATGTAAGGAGTACACAGATTCCTAAGAGGGAAAAGAGTAAAGAGAAACACTGATATGGTATTTAAATTCTGGTTTGAATGAAACGGAAAGCCTGGATTAAAGGAATAAAAAACTATTTTTAAAAACCCCCACATGTGTTTTTCTTTCTTTTTCCTCAAGATTTTTTTTGCAACTCCTAAAATGTTGAGATTTATAGTTCTTTGCAAACCATACATTTCTCAGAGAAGAATATATGTGCCTTAAAATTTGTTAAACATTAATGCACTTATGTAGGAAACGATAACTCCATTCAGTACAATGGCCAACTGTTTGACCTATTGAAGTTCATAATCAGCCTCACTTCTTAACCAGCCTAGAAGGCTGTATAGAAAGTGGAAGTGAGTTGAAATATTTCTGATCTTTCTATAGAGTGAGAAATTGCACTCTTTTGTACTTTCCAAGTCAAGCATCTAACAGTGCTCAAGCCATTTAGCCATTGTTTTTGCAAGGGGCTGGAATGATGGAAACTGAGATTAAAAGATGCCTTTGTGTCCCCCTAAAAAGGCAACTTTTTGGGAATTCCCAAACATTCATTTTTAACCTAGACTGACATGAGTGTTCACTAGAACTCCTTTACAGATATCTGTTATCTTGCTTTCACTAATACAGTGGCCAAGGGTAAGATATTACCAGTACATCTATAATCACTTCTGACTGCTTTTGGATGCTGTACAGTTGGGAAATCTAGTGTGTCATATTTATTTGCAAGCATTTTCCATATAACTTCAAGTCTTAACACATGGGCTAGATCTAGATGTGTTTCTTTGTAGTTAAAACCAAATAACAAAATAAAACACATCAAGATTCTATAGTCAACTCCATTATTATACTATAGTGAAATGTTTAAATCCAATAAAATAATTTTATCCACTCTTAGTGTAATTCTTGTATATCACAATTAACTGGCTTCCAAGCTAGTATAATGGCAGTAGCTTCTTGTGAGTGTGTTGGTATAAACTGATATATCTGATGAAATCTGATATTTACTTTTTTTTTCGTTTTTTTTCCTCCACCAAAATTATAACACTAGAAGCATCTTGTTAGTTATTCATCTAGCTCATTATTCTGTTCCCAGCAGTGGTAGTAAGAGATGGTATTTACAGGGAGCACAGAGTTCTGGAAATTTTCTGCAGTCCATTCACTTGTACCCAAGATGACTCAATTTATATGTTCCTTCAGTATCTGTGTTTCATCTGGAAGTTGTCTAATCCTTTTTTGAAGCTACTGTAACTGTGTGTCTTCACAACCTCTAGTGGCACTACTCAAATGATATAAATTACATTAATCACTGTTGTAAGCAAAGCTCCCTCTGGTTTCATCAAAGGCACCCTATTTCTAGTACTGTGAGATTCCGAGTAGCTCTGTTTTTAGGTTACTCACTGCTTCCCTAATTTTGTAAATCTCAGTTATATTCCCCTCAGCTTTCTCTTGTGCAAAAGGGTGAGTCACAGCCTTTTCAGGTTCTCCTTTGAAGGTGACCCTCTAGCCGTTAGTTTCTTTCCTATCTCTTCTGTGAGAGTGTACCCATCCAGTTTGATGGGGTCCTTCTGGATCTCCCAGCATGGGAAATCTCCAGATCTCCCCATTCCTCATCACCAGCATCATATTTAACAACCTAAGAGAGATTAGTATCATCTCTAGACTCAGAGATTTCACAGCTCAGTCCCTTCTGTAGATCACCATTGGAATCTTTGCAAAAACCTGTTACAGCATGCGTCTGAGATGTGTCTTCATTCTGAAATGTGACCATTCTTTTCTTCCTATCCTTTAACAGCCTTCAGTCCATAAGAGCACCTCTCCTACAACCGCAAGATAATTTATTTTAAAAGCTTCAGTGAAGCATTTTATAAAAACAGTTTTGAAAATCCAAATATAGTCACTAAAGTTTGCTTTACCATGCTTATCCTTGAGCTCAGTTATTGTGTTCCTTAAGGTAGACTGCTGTCTTGCAAAGCAGGAAAGTCAAATAAACTGGCCCACAGCTCTCAAGGTCTCCTCTTGAGCCCCTTTTCCACATGGAAGCTTGGTTGGCCTCAGCCCACTGGTGCAGTGGTAATTTCTAATGTTGGGTTACACACTTTGGCCAGCAGTTCTGCAGTTCCACACCTGAGTTCCCTCAGAAGTCATGGAAGAATGTCCCCACTCATGTTTGTTTAGTAACACCTGCCTCCCCTGTTTTAGCTACTACTTCATTCATATTTATCTGAAGTTATTCTGTCTCAAGGAATAGCTTGGATTTGAGACCTTCTCAAATACCTTCAACAGTAAAGACCTCTGCCGAGAAGTCACTAAGTTTCTCTGCTATGGCCTTGTCCCCAAGTGTCCCTTATGAGCCCTTGGCATCATGTGGTACTGCTATTTCCCTTGATGGCTTCTTGTTTTCCTTTAAACGACTTTTTACTATCAGCTTGGTTATCTTCTGCAAGATTTTCTCATTCATTTTTAGCCATCCTAGTTGCCATTTATGCTTGATCTGTTTTTTATGGGTTTTCCTGTTCATTTCAGCAATTTTTTAAATGCCAACCCTTTTGCCTACGATAACCTCCTTGGTTTTTTTTAATGAGCTGTGCAGGGTTTTTATTGCTTTCTTTTTGATATGTGACACATAGTTTACTGGGATTTTTAATACAGTGTTTTTGAAAAGCCTCCAGGTTGCTTTACGCTTCTTGCCTTTTTGACTGCTTTTTCAGGCTTTTACTATTTTTGTGATATTTATGTATTTCCCCTTCTTGAAATTGGATACCTGTGTGATCTATTTGTTTGGCTTACTTCATCCCAGTGCAGTACAACATTAAATTCAGTTATATTTTGAAGCTCTTGCAGAGCAGTTCTCCCAGTAGTACCTCTTGAAGCAGGTCCTGTGCAGCACTTGAGACTGAACCCAGAGCAGCATTCTTTCTTATGAGTCTCTGTGTTTATTGTGCTAAGAAAAAGTCAGTTGGTGGGTCCAAAACTTTTATTTCCTTACCACATCTGGATGAGGCATTGTGCCTGACATATTGCTACCTGACTTAGTTGTTCACCTTCTCTAATTTCACTGATTATTTAATGATTAATGTCTTTAACAGAGGAATCCTAAATACGAAGTCCTACCTTTCAGTTATTTCTACACACAAAGACTCCTAATGTCCCCCTCTTCCCTGAGTATTTTTTTTTCTGTAATACTTTGTTGTAGCCTTCACATATTGCACCATTGCCCTGGCTGTATCTCATTTTCTATCATTCCTATAAAGTAGATGAACTAGTCTATGTATGCCAGTGATTATCTTCCTTTCACCAGTATGAAATGCCTTTTATATCAGGGTTGTCATTTATTCTCAGGTAGTATAATTCCATAATCCTATTCTTTAGATTTCTAGCATTGCTGTAGAAGCATTTACAACTTTTGACCATCCTCTGCTGCAAGCGCCAGCCAAGTGGAATTATAAATGGAGTTATTTCCCTTACCTATTCCACGGAGTTGGCAAGGAACTCAGTCTCCCACACAGCTGCCTTGAGTTAAACCCCTTGGACACCTCTGTTCTACTTTCCCTTGTGAGGGGTGTAATACAGAATTGCAGCCACTGGTCACCAGTCCCTTATACCAGAATAAATACCTATCCGGCCATCTCATGGGCTCTGCTCCCTTTGCACTTAGCAGGCCTTTCAGTCTTCTCACCTGTTCCAAATCCAACTCTCTGTGTCAGCTCATCAAAACCCCTGCTGCCATCACCTGCTCCGTCCTCTCCTGGAGGATTCACTCTGTCCCAGGAATATCCTCACACCAAACAGACATTATAATCACCTAGAGCTTAGAGTTTATCAAAGACTTGATCCCTTGTTCCAGGCTGATTATCCCCCTTCCCTCTCAATGACAACCCCTAAATACTCGTTAGATCAGCATCGAGGTTTTGTGGGATTTTTTTGATGGTCAGCAAGACAGAAATGGTTTGAAAAATGTCCTATTTGCTCTCCAGTGTTTGCCATATACAAAGCTTTGGGAGTGAACTTGATCCCCTATCTTCAGAAGAATTGTCAGATTCTGCAGAAGAATGGATATAAGTACCAAAAGTTGGTGCTTCAGAATCTCGCATTGCCTTATAGAGACCAAGGTTAAGTCTCTGGAAAATTCCCAGAGGAAAAGCTGCTCTCTGAGAGAAGGTATTTGGAGGAGGTGTTTATAATGGTAACAGATTTAAAAGTAAAGTGCCTGTGGTATTGATGAGCACTATACATGGGACAGAATGACACTCTTCATTATTTCAATGCTGTAATTAAGTCTGGTGTGATACTTCAAGATTTCGTTTTTTTCTCTAGTCAAGGTAATAGAGGAGAGCAGCTCCATTTGCAAAAGACAGGAAAAGTGTTACTGTAAAATCTGTTTAATAGTGTGAAGCTAAATTCTGCTTTCAGATACATTAATACAGTTTTCTTTTGCACATGTGTGTGAGGGTGGTTTCACATGCATGCTTTTGTTTAAGTTTATACTTTTAAAACTCAGCCTTACAAGGTCTTGCCAGCATACACAAATGCCTGAAGTCTTGATACTGATATTCCACAGGCACCTAAATCTTGGGTATAAGGCTTAATTGCATTAACTGTTAGCAGAACGTAGGCCCAAAGTCTTTTGAATTCACTAGCAAAGGCAGGCAGTGTACAGGTTTGCTTGACAGAGCTTGAACTTGTGTCAGTCTGAAACTTAATACCTCATTTATGACCTAATGTTTTATTTAATGAACATTGCTTTACCTGGACTACATAGACAATTAATCAGCCATGTAGTGGGATAGTTATGTTGGTTGCTAATTGCTGTCCTTTAGTACATTTGTCTTGACATTTTTTTTAGTGAAATAAGCATGTTTTCTTTTTTTTTCCTAAGCTCTGTTTATACATGTTTAATCAACATCAGAGATCTTTTTGAACTGGTGGACTGAGATTAGATAAGTTTCCCATGAGCAAGAAGCTCTACTTCCCATGTATGCATTCTACAGAAAATCTGAGATTTGAGAAGCAGTGAAAGGTCTTCCTCAGTCTGTTTCAAATAAAAAATGTGAGATATATTAAAAAGCAAAGCAGCGTGTTTTGTGTCAGTACATCCAGGAGTGCAAATAAATATTCACACAGAAATCACATTTTCATTTGTAAGTGTTCAGAACATTTTAAAGAATGGAGACTTTCTTACAAATCAAACAAAATATGCATATTGGCCAACAATTATTGTTTGACTCCTTGTTACCCTTTTGCTCTCTTGCAGAACATTTCTATTTTGACCAGAAATGAAGTATTGTTTGATTCTATAAGTAGTGATAGGAATCGTATTTATCTGTAATCCAAAGGAATAGAAGGTTTTTTTTAAGCCCATCCCAGGATTACAATTCATACTCTCCACATTTGGTGGATCCCTGAAAACAAAATTCCTTCAAAGTCTTTTCAAATCAACTGTACAGAACTGTACTGAAGAAAAAAAGAATGATACTTTAATGAAAAGTAGTCAAAAGAACACATTCACCTTTTTATTTGCAATTTCAGTTTAATAATTTTAAACTTCCCTGGATCAACATATGTTATCATCAGCAAAATAAGTGCAAGGTATGTAGCATTGATGCAGATACTGCACCTTCCTCCTAAAGCCCAAGGTCAGATCTGTGCAGATACTTCTATGACCTAGTATCAGAAATGTTTGCAATCTCAGCTGGTGTGATGAGAAAACAATGCAAAAGCAATGGACAAAGCTCAGGAATTAGTGTCATCAATCAAAATGAATATCTAGGTTGCAGTTTAAACAAACTTATGACCGAAGTCAATATGCTGGATTAATTATTTGCATTGTAGATTCCTCTTCCATTTGAAATTACACCATCTGATGCCTTCTGCATTACCTCTGCGATCTATTGATTTACTAGCTTGTTACACTCATTGAAAAAAAAACAAATCTTGTGGCAGTTCGCTAATAAATTGAGAAGGTATTTCACTGATATTTCAGGAGCTTATTTTGTGGGCAGCATTTTTAAGAGTGTATTTAAACATCTGCATCTCACAAATTTGAATGAGATGGAGAGAAAATTCAAGAGAAATCACAGTAAGGAATCAAGAACCATTTTATTTCAGAAAATAAAACAAGACTTGAAATTTTACTCTCGAAAAGTTAGCTCTATTGAAGAACTAATAGAAAGGAAACTTGCTGGAGGTGAATAGTGCAGAGTTAACTTTGGTGATATTAGCCAATGCTGAGATAAGAATCCTTTGGATGCAATTCATAATATAAAAATATTGCCATGCCTGTTCTCTTGAATGGCTTTTTTTTTTATCCTTCTAGTCTTCCTATGAAATCCTGCAAGTATATTTTACATTATTTAGAAAATAAGTACCTGAAATCAGGGAATGTCATGAGTGTCTACTCATCTGTCAGCTTTCCATTCGTTCGGGTCAGTAGTGTCTGCAGAGCACAGCACATCATCCTGTATGTGGGTGCGTGTGTGTGTGTGTGTGTATGTATGTATGTATGTATTTGGGTAGAAATAGCCCACCATGGGGTGCTCATAGATCCAAGGGTTTGATCTCTGAATGTGCCATTCACTTAAGAGTTGGACTGGATGATCCTTACGGGTTTCTTCCAATTCAGAATATTCTGTGATTCTGCATCATTGATCTTTTTGTTTGCTTTTCACATATAAATTGCACTTCATTAAGTAAATGAAATGCACTGTCAGGATTGGTTTTGGAAAAATGTGCTGTCCATTAGGTTAGACCTTCAGGCTTTGACTTCTAGCAGTCAGACAATACAACTACTACACAAAAATATTATTTGTGCTTTCAGCCAAGTTTTGCAATTTCTGCTTACTGTGAGAAGGAGTTTAAAGATAGAGCTGCGGGTGGATGATCATTTTATTCTGGTAGCTCACACAGGCATCCAAGAGGGATAATCCAGGTCATCCTTTAGCACTTAAATTATACTCCAGAGATTGTAAATGTTTCTCATGACATATGTCTGAGGCTTTACAAATTTCTCAAATGGTGCTTGTTTCTATTTTCTGTATTTTTGTCACATGGGAGCAAGTAACATTGACCTATTTTCCTTTTGTCTGCTTTGCTAAGTACCAAACTATTAGTGGAATCCTTTGAGTCTGACCTGGAGAGACCAGGAATGTGGGAATAGGCAGGCTGTCATCTCAAACAGTATCTGCCGAGGCAGACTGAGCCTGTTCTCAGCATTTTCTTACTGACACTTAGGAAAATAAATGTTCTCTATTAACCTCAATTTGTACATAAGGTTTCCAAATTATCTTCAGTGTCTTTGCATAATGAACCAGACTGTTGAAATATACCTGAGTGTTTCCATTACATTTATCTGGAAAAGGATGACAAATGTTAAAATATCTTATATTGACTATTAAATATGAACCTTGAAAGCATGCAGAAAGAAGATCTTGAAAGATAGAAGTCTGTGTTTTAGGCACAGAGAATAGTTCTAGACAACGAATAAAGCTGCAAGCCCAAGCAAATAAAGCATCCATGCAGCATTTTTTCTCCCACAGGCTAAAGCTATTTTTCTATGAAAAGACTGTATTAGTCTGTCAAATTCCTTTCTGTCTACTGCTATCACAAGATGTCCAGCAAAGAAAAGCACTTTGGAGTTTTTTTGTGGTTTTGGGTTGGTTGTTTAATGAAATTCTGTGTCTATTGCTTACCTTATTACTTAGCAAAACTGATTTTTGTAAATATAGTATCACTGGTTAAAGATAAGTTATTAGCCCTTATAAACTTGTTTAAAGCAGATTTATTTGTCCCCAAGATTGCTGGCAAAGTCTATCATAGGTGTAAGAGCACAAAAGCAAGTTATACTTGCTATCCTCCCCAGTACAAATTGTTTCACTCCATTCAGAGTAGGGCAACCTGTATAGTCTTTCTGTCCAGTCAAACAAAGACTTGGATATGTCTGTATTATTTCTTCTGATCCAAATACCCCTTTTTCTCTATAAATCACCTTTTGGCTGTTTTTCACTTTCCAGATCCCCTACTTTTCTCTTTCTTTGGTGAACTTTCTGTTATCCACTCTCAAGCATGCAACATCTCCTTTTCCATTTCACCATCATTTATCTGTTAAAGGCTTCCAACAAGGGACTTCCTGTCTTGACAGCCTGGAAGAGAGGAATGAGGGAAGCTGGTTCTGGGATGAGGTCTCCCTCCTGTAGTGCAGGATGCCATGGTCTTTGCAGCTGTCTGGGCTTGTCTGTGTTAGGATATGAGCTCCTTGGGCAGGAGCTGTTTGCATGTTGCTCTTTGTACAGTGCCAGAAACAGTGCTAACACTTCCAGGTTTGTGGCAGAGGTAGCATCATGCAGAGGGGCACAGTGACAGCTTCTTTCCAGTGGACAGGGACTCCAGCAGCTAAGGGCTCAAAGGCACCACACGACACTGTGGGTGTTGGACCCATATACATTCCTTATTCCAGTATTTAATGAGGGTATGCACTGGCATGCAGATTTATAGATATTTTTTTTCCACAGAAAACTCTTCATTTCAAATATGACTGTGCTACTATGGCAGAGTATCCCTTACCACTGTGAGACTAACCTCCTTTCCATTACACAGCACACCCTTCCATGTGCTCGGCATAGATATGCAGTTAACACTGTCTTACACCCTTTTTCACATCTTGTATTTTACTTGATTTGTATTTGCTAGTGACTTCATACCATGGGACCATTCCCCACCCTCAGTGTGCCCTGTAGACAGGACAAGCTAGGTTCCATGAATCTTGTCCTTCAACCCTTCCTCACAGAGAGAGGGTGCAGGAAGAGGAGGGGTGGGCTCCCAGTGTGAGAACGATGTTACTCTTGCTGTCCCCTGCAGCTCCTCATCCTTAGCCTCTGCTATTGGAGCAGAGGCAGAGGTGAATGTGTGCAGGTTGAGGACAGATCCTTTTCTTGTTGTTGCAAGACCTCACAAACCAAACTGCAGAGTTTGTGCTCCGCTGCCTCATCCCTGGTGCTGCCAGCAAGGTCTCGATTGCCCTGTTCATCTGGAGGCTTGTAAAACTGCTCAGGATTGCCTGAGCCACAGCTCCCCATACAGGTCCTCCCTCTCCTCAGCTGGCTTCTCTCCTTCAGACAGTTGCAGAGTTGGTTTTGCTAAATGACATAAGGTTATAATAAATCAAGTGAAAAGATTTGTGTTGTGCTTCCTACCGAATAGGAGAGGTCCATATGGTTTAATTACTTCCTCTGTACATCAGATATATGTGTATAAAATCTCTGAAGTCATGTGTAACTGCCAAGATCCTGTGGTGTGGTTTGAAACATCCATGCAGTGAACTCTCAAATGCTACAGATGTGCTATGAAATATAAATGTAAAATGGAAGAAGTTGGATTATACAGTTAAACAACAGTATTAAATTAGAGAGGTTGCTGGAGAGATCCAGAATTCAGCACAGTGGAGGAGGGGGGGAAAGACCAGAAAACTTTCTTGAGGCTCAATAGAGTTTTATCATCAAAGCAGATGGGAGAAAAATGTTACAATACCCCCGCCCCACCACCAGGAAAAGAGCAGAGCAGGCTGAGGAGAGAAACCATGTCAAAGACAGCAGCTTAGTGAACTGTAAAGCCATCTGGAAAGTGTCATCACAAAATATATCTGCTGATACAGCTTTGGCCACCACAGAAAATTCTGCTTAAAAAGTGAGCTGTTCCCTTGCCCTCAGGCAAAAATGCAGAGGAGGGTAAGTTGACCATGTAGACCTGTAGACCCAAGATCATGGATGGGTCTGTGCACAGAGGCACAGTCAGTGTCTCAGTAGGGAGCTGCTCATCCCTACATCTTTAGAGCTATTTTCTCAGGGCCTGCCAGGCATGTAGAGGCATATTTTCAATCTGGCACAATGGCTCAAGCATCTCTGGAGAAGGGAATGGTATGTGCTGGAATGATGTTAAAGGTGCAGGGCAACTCCATGGGTCAAGCATGTCTGGGGCCTGATCTGCAATGGTAACCTTAGTCAAGGGAACTAGAGAACAGGCTTGCTTCTCCTGCCAAAATCCTTCTGTGTCATACCTCTAAAGATGCCATAACTATTCCAGATACATGGGTAGTGGAGAACAGGCCCGTTTGGGCTAGTCTGGATCCATGACTACCACCGAGGCCAAGATCAGGTTGCTTCATGAGGAAGCATCCCTGGGAAGAAGCAGTGTCCTTGGGCTACCCCTGCAAGTGACCCTGACACTGTTCCAAGGTGCCAACCCTGACAACTCAGCAGGACACTTCAGCCCATGCCCCACTGTGGTATATGGTGTGCAGAACAAGCAACATGCAGAGGGGTGGAGGTGCTCCCCCTCAGGGGATGGAGACCCTCCTACCACCTGCATCTCCCTGCTCATCATGTCCAGTCCTCGCTGGAGGGACACATCACTCTGTTACCACAGGAGTGCTACCTTCTCTGGAAAAGTACATTTATAGCCATCAAAGATGGCTATGCATTGCTGCCACTGTGATAGTTTTATTAAGTAATAGTTTCTGCTAGACAATGCTAATTGTATCGGTCATGTATACATTTAATCAGCAAAAATCCTCTATATAATTTCGCATCTCCTGCCTAAGCATGGCAGTTTGGCCCCTCATGTTTACCAAAACTAAATACACACTAAATACCATTCTCAGTAAGCATGCTTTTTTAAAAAAAGACCTAACACTCTGCTAAAAAGAAATATATGCATCATATTGTCAGCCGAGTCTGTGGCTTGGTGCATTTACACAGCTGCAGTTTGGGCTGTTGTTTACTCTTTCCCTCACAGACATTGTGTTCTGCTTTTCCCCTGTAAGGATTTTCCTTCTCTACCTATTCTTAGTCCTAGACAGAGAACTGTCCTGATTTATGTACATTGTGTAACTTAAGTGACTTCAAAGATGTTTTGTATGGTGTAAATCAGAACACCAACTGGCTAAATAAACCCTCCTTGCAATGAGGCATAATTGTAAAACTAAATGTGTTCCTGTCCCTATGTACTAAATCAACTGGAGTCCTTTTCATTTTTGTGGGATAAACATACTTCTCTGTCATATATTTACAGTTGCTGGAAACTCTTGCAGCCACTTGTGAATCCTTTGCTTTAAGAAGAGATCTTTCATACTGTAATTTTTTTTTTTTGTATTCCCAGTTCTGTAAATCAAATTTTGTTGAGACCTCAGGAAGTGTCTGCACTTATAAGCTACATAGCTGTTACCCATACCCCTTGGAGTACTATTTAATTTCCAGTTCAGTTCAGAGCATTCCCATAATGAAATTCAATGCCTAGTATCAGTTTATAACTGTCCATCTATTCCTGCAGTTTGTTTATTCAAACATATACCACAGTTTTCAGAAAAAAGATTGTTCAGCTCATGTCATCTCAAGTGTTTTAATCTGTTATTGTCATGAAGTGAAATACAGGTCAAACTGTAACCAGCTGTCCCTTAACTAGCTATTTAGTTCAATGAAAAACTTTCTCAAAATTCCCTCTTTACAAAATCTAGTAACTCCTAGGGTCTTGTAACTCTTTCAGTTTACCTGTGTCTTTAAGCAAGCATATGATCCCTTTTATGCACTGGTTCCAAATTAATCCCTTTAGCTGCCGGTCTCTGTAAGTTGTGGGATGTATCCAACCCAGCCTCAGGCTTGCCAAATAGACTGTAGCTATTGCCACTGGATGCAACTCGGTTGAAGTCCTGCAAAAAGGACTAATCTAGTTTGATCACATATTCTAGCTGCTGGTCTGATTAGCTTTCAGAACTGAAATTTGTCAAGAAGTAAACTTTGGCTTTTTAAGAGCTAATTAAGCATCTAAGAATTCACAAGAGGCTCGAGTGTATTTTGTAAGAAAGCAGAAGCATCACAGGCAAATTACATTTTGTTTGACCAGGGAAGACCCAGGTGTTTTAAATCAAAACTGCAGCAGTAACAAAGAGTTCCAGAGGGTCCAGGAGGGAAATACTTAAGCTTCCAACTTAATCTCCTGTGAGAACCTGTTTCTTGTAATGGAAATAGGAAATAACCATCTTAGCTTAAATTTGACTGTCAGGGGAGAATTGAGATAAAATTGTCTGGAGATACTAATCTACTACTCTCCAAAGCAAAATATTATTGAGATTTCCTTCCTAGAGGTGCCTCCTTCCTTGGGCACAGAGCTTTTTGTGTAATCACAGAACAAGCAGAAGTTTCCTTGAGTTGGTTAGGATGGGCTGGAAGGAGGAGAGGATGGTAGTCAAAAAGAAAAATTGTAGGAGTGTACATAGCGATATGTAAACCAAACAAAAAGCAAGTCTTTCAAACAAAACAGTAATATTTAGATACAAAAGTGTCATGAGGTAAGCAAAGACAAAGCAAAGAAAACCTCAGCAAGAAACTGCTGTTAAGAGCTAGTGACTGAAGAAAAAGCATTTCATCCTTGAAACAAGTATTTCTTTTCCTAGGAGAGGATATGTTGCACAACTCATGAATACTCCAGAATGCAGGACCATCAGCCAGCTGATGAATGATGAATTTCATTTACTTCTTATCTGACTTCTGAATATTCAGGCAGATGAAATTGCTAAGAATAAATTCGGAAGAGGGCTGTGAAACAATCCCCTGCTTTGTTTATCACCCTGAAACTGGGGCCAGTTTAGTCTATGTCCAGAGCATGTGCCTTTGTGTGATGCCATGGTGCTTGTAATGATCTGTTGGCTCTTGCCAGCTTTTAGCCTGACACTAGTGCTTCTCCAGATTCTCTTACAGCCAGAGTCAGATGTGTTCCTGAAGTGATGTAATCTCCTCTCTTGCTGTTAGTGTAAGATGTATTTTTGCTGCTTTGTAGCTAGTGAATATGGAGCTCAAGTAATGTGAACTGTACATTTGCTTTCTGTTATGTGCTACTGAATGTGTTCCTGTAACCACATCAGAATGCTTTAATCTCTATATTACTTTTTTCCCTATATTACAAGACTATTTTCTGTGTTCTGTCCCTCCCCTGTTGGTTAGGGTCTTACATGTCTCAGTGTCTCAGCGTCTCAGGTAGATACTAGGGATAGCCCCCTTGCACTTTTTCTTCCAAGATTTTAACCCAAATCTTTAGGACATGAAAGCAGTGTCTCTTGATATTCAAAATGGTTGAGCTGTGGGTTACCTGAGCTTTTGATAGGGCTCTTTTAATGGAGAACTCTACACAAAACTCCTTCCTTGGGTGAAAGCTAAACAAATATAGAAATCACAAATTTGAACAGAGCATTTGTGAAAGCTTCTTAAAGGGAATTTACCTCATGTTACTCCTGTGATTTGATTCACTATCATCTTTCAACTAAAGTTGCAGTCACCACATATTCTTCACCTGCTCTCTGCATTTTCCTCAGAAGAGGCAGCAGTCAGCAGTTCCCTGCCACTGCTGACCTGCTCTTGGATAGAAGCAGAAATTTGCTTACAAAATCCTGGCCTGCTTGTCCAGTCATGAATCCTATGTAATTCATCTCTTGTATAATCCTGAATCAAGTATAAAAAGATGTTTAAAATTACAACTATTTTCCCTTTGTGCATTATTCTCTGCTGGAACTGTAACAGTCTACATCCATCTGACCCTAAAGTCCCTCTTCTACCTGTTGCACATCTTTGTTCATGTATTTTCAAAACCACAGCCCCTTCTTGTGCTGGTACATCATCCTGGGCCACCAGGGCCCATCTTTCCTCTCTGACTCTCATTCCCAATCCTTTTTCAGTAATGGAAAGAAACCTTGCTTCTGGTTTCTTAGACACCTCCAGCTGGCAGCCTCCACCAACCTCTTCTTCCAGCCTGGTATGTCCCTGTGCATGCTCCATGCTGCCTGAATGCTTGTGGAGGAGGGACAGGGAACCTGCTCTCAGTGTCCACATCTGTCCAGGTTGGTTTGGAAGGAGAGCTGCAGAAATTATTCCCTGGAAGTTCCTCAGCTTTGGGAAGCAGGCTCCCACCCAGGTGTCTGTGAAGCTGATGCTGCTCCAGGCAAATGGTCGTCAAAGGTACGCCACAGACACACACACAGACACACATGGGATGCTCTGTGTTCCCTGGGCCTGGTCCTGAGAAGGAGCTGTGAGGGTTTGGGCACGCTCTGAAGGAAATGCAGGATCTTCCCACATTTCAGCTGCTGAAATTGAAAAGCTTTGCTGAGCATATGAAACTTTACAAAGGTTTGCATCTTGCTCAAGTGTCAGGCAAAGGTCAAAAGTTGCTTCCCTGACACAAAATCCTTTTCCTTAGTGGAGTAGGGGAGGAAACAGAATCCTTCAAAGAAAGAGGTCCCCAGGAGATGCAGCCAGAGATCAAGGCAGACCTATACCATGACCCAGCACTGACAGATAGTGGGGGCAGTGCAGGAGGCTGACAGAGTGCCTCAGCTCTTCAGGTGTCTGTGTGTACGTACCCTCATGTCAGAAAACTCCGCAGGAGCATTTCTCATCTAAAACTGGTAACTGATAGCATGCACCAGCTCGATGATTGCCCTGGAAAGCCATGGTATAGGGAAGAGGCACATCAAGCAGATTAACAGATAATTTACGTGTTTCAGAGTTCAAGATTATTATGTATTTAATTCCATGCACTGCACCTTCTTACTCAGATACCACTATTCCAATAGATTCTTTTCACTTTAGATTTGAAGTTCAATAAGAAGAAATAGTAGGATCCATGTTCTGGATTGTACCTTGCAGTTTTGTACGGTTTCTATGGAAAATTTGTTTCTGTGGAAAGAAGAGATGTGAATCACATGCATTGGGAACAAATGAGCAGTGCAAACAGGTGCTGCAGTTAGAAACTGTATGTGAAGGAAAAAACCCAAACAAACAAAACGCACATCTCTTCAGTATTTTTTTCCTTTTACATTTTAGCCAGATGTCATGCAAGTATTTTGGTACTGATTTTTTGAACACTCTTGAAGTTTTACAGAAAGCTGACAAATGGAAAGACTATAAACATATGTGCTTTTCCCAGATGAACCGTGTTTGCCAACCAGTGCATAGGAACAAAGAGAGTGAAGTCAAAGCAGAGAAGTTCCTCTGAGCATTTTGATTATGAGAAGATTTGTGGGGATTTACTTTAATAACTATAAAATACTTCAAACTGGTTTCTTAATGTCAGCATTATTTATTTTCAGAGCAAAGTTCAGAAAATCTTGAATGATTGTATATAATTTTTTTACATGTCTTGGCTCCTTCAAATACACATATGTATACTTTCTTTTTCAGAAGTGATAGATTGCCAAGTTATCTGACCTCTCAAGAGAGGAAGTTGGGAGGACAGTTTAGTAACATTTTCTTTCATTCCCAATGTGGAATAAGATCAAAAAATATGTATTTTAAATTCTGTTAATAGCCTTATCTTTTCTAAACCATAAGGTACTGGCAAAATAACAGTGCAAGTAAACATGGCTCTTGATGCACCACATTAAAAAATGGCTTTTGTTTATGAAAAGTTTTTTTGTTGTAGAAACTTGTGGGAATAATGTTGTATTAATGGTAGGATGTTGACCTTTTCCAGCTATGGAAGATAGTCTCAGAACAGGATCCAGGAAAAACAAACATGGAAACTACTTAACTCCTTAGTTGTGAGCCTGAAACTTTGTGAGGAAGCATTATTTAACTTAGACTATTGTACTTACAGATTGTGTCATTATGTTAAAGTGACACACACACACACACACAACCATTTTCAGTGAGTACAAAGGTCTCAAGAGCTTAATGGAAAAAGTCACTTCAGCAAGGAAGAATATTGCTATAATTTCATGTAATATATGTAAAAATATGCAGTTTCTGCTATTATCTACATTTATTTATAGTCTCCCAGGTCAGAAATAGGGCAGATTTTCTCTAGATTTTAGGGTCCACAGTGCAGTGTGACTGAACAAGAGCTTATACTGAGAAAAAGATGTTCCATGTTACTGGGGACATAAGCTCAGCTCATGCTCCTCCTTTAGGCTAAAACTGACTGCTCTGATTTCTTAAATGAAAACTCAGATGAATTCGGTATAACTTGTGCATGTGATCTTTCCTATACGGTCCACCTCCACCTCTGCCGAATTCACTCCTGAACTGACAAGTAGCCACAAAACTTAAGACTTCTGACATCCACTCAGGATCTTGAAATGAGGCTGTGAGGCTTGGGAGCTGTACAGTGGCTGTTGGTAGTTTCCCTGTGGTCTGGAGAAAAACTGATGAAGGCCTGTGGTGGGGAAACTGAAATACTCTCTGATCTGTGACTGCAGTGTGTCTTCCTCTTTTCCGGACCAGTGGTAGTCAGATGTCCTGTAGGTAGTTTCTCTGCCATTCCCATTCTTTTGCCCACACATGTTTCTTCTGAAGCCTCTCTGATGACATTAGACAGTGTCAGATTTCCTTAGAGGAAAAGTGGTAACTCTCAGCATCATCTTCAAGAAGAAAATGGAACTACCCCTGTTAGTATCAGCTGGACATCTCACCCATGGTTTCCACTAGATTTCATCTAGATCTCATTTGTCATTCCTGTCAATTAGATTTTATTTGTCATAATGAAGAACAAACAAAACAAAATAACAACAAAACAAACAAACAAACAAAAAAATCCCAACGACCAAAGATTATTAGCATCAAGCAATTTTTTTTCAATTAAGTGTGTAAATCAAGAATACACAGGGTGAAAAGCAGTCATTAGTACAGTGTACCAGTTCACCTTTATAGTGATCTATACCCAACAAACAAAATCAGAAATGTTGATTTCAAAACAGGTTTGTGTTTTTTTACCCAAAGAGATTAGATCTTTACATCATCTTTACAGCATGTAAGTACTACCTTTTATTACTAGAAGTGCACATTTTACATTCTGAAGCTCTCAGGCCTGTTCAGACATGAGGTGCTTCAATACATACATTGTTTGTTGTGAGAAAACCTCAGTATCAGCTTTGCAAAATGTAGGAGTATGTGAGGAGCTTCTACCAAATAAAACCAAAAGCAAAAGTGTTTCCCTCTTAGATGGGATGTCTCAACCTGCCACTGCTCCTGAGGAGAACTAGCTGCCAGCTCAGGAGGCAGCAGCTGATCTCACAGCTCACTGAATCACAGTGCTGCAGTGAATGAACCCTGAGCTCAGCCAGCCCAGCTGTATGTACTTCTGATAGTTCAGTCATCACTGCATGGGTGTCCCACCTGTGCCCACAGCCAGTGATGGAGCAGAAATGAAGTGCAGGAGGTACTACAGCCCCCCTGTCAAGCTCTCCTGCTTGTAGCCTTAGGCTCTCGGGAGACGTTGCTTCCTCTCTTGGCTTAGTCACAGGCTCATGACATATTGGAAGGGAAGTCACGTAAGGTAAATCTCCCAAAAGCTCAGCTCTCCTTAGTAAAACAGATTTTTAAAGTGTTTGACGACAAGTTACATCCATTGTGTGCTGATTTTTGGTCATTGTATTAATTTACTAAATAACTAACTGGGAGTTGAAGGCACCTAAGGGAACTTGAAGCCAGGGTTTGGTACTGACTATTTTTGCAAACTAGGTTCTTGTCTTTTGGCTGATACTTCTGTGGTTGAGATTCTCAACCCTAGTAAAGTATCACTGATTCCCTCCTTCAGGCCTCTTGTTTCTTTGCAGTGCATGCTCTGTAAACTGTTACTCAGTGTGCATAGAAGTGTCTCTGACACGGAGGCCTTGATCTCTTGGAGACTCTGTACATAGTACAGCTAATAAGCACTTACTAGATTTGACAGGACTTTTTTTCCTTGTTTATGTCCCAGCAAACTGTAAGATATGCCATTTCTGCTACTGTTGCCAACACAGATATGTCTAACTTTCCCTGAAGACCTCCAATGATGGAGATTCCACAGTCCACCAGCAAGCTTATCGGCATATCTGAATTTCTGGGGCTAGTCTCTGTGCTCTTGTACCCACTTGGTCTTTGTTACTACAGTCTAGGGAGGGCTGACTCGTTCCTTTATTACGTGTAGGTAAATTTTCTTGTATTGCTGACCATTCTTTATTGTTTTCCTCTTGACTGTTGAGATGCAGTGTCCAGAACTGAACTTAGACCATCTGACCACAAGCCCATCCATGTTGAGAAGAAGATAGAGATTATTTCGTGTGTCTTATGCTTGTCTACAGTGTTCAAAATCTCAGAGGCAAGAAAGGTCATTGGAGGGGTCCAACTGGGGGTTGGACTAGATCTCCACAAAAAAATTCCTTCCAACTCAAACTTTTCTACTGTTCATTGAGACAATTGTCATTTTCTTCTTAAATTATGTTGTTGCTGTGGCATCTCTTCACATTTGAAACTTGTGTTGAATGAATGTGTATATATCTAAATATTGCAGTTCAATATTTAATGCAACATTTACTGCCAAGTAATTCTTACTGATGGAAGCTATACCTACAGGATGCAAGTCTGAGGTGGTGGAGAATTATTCCACTGACTATGTCTGCAAAAAAATACTGAAGGGATTGTCAGTCATCATGACAATTCTTTTCTCCCATCACTAGAAGGTTTCATCTATTTCTAGTCAGAAACTCACCATCTAGGAGGCTCTGAATATTTCTAGCTAAATGGTAAGAACTTCAGTCTCTAGTTGGTAAAAGGTGGGGAGCATGAGAAAAATGTGGCATTCACCAGGAGTTGTGGAAATCTGTGTATGCCCCTTTGGGTTTTAATATCATTTCCCTATCAAAGATTGAAAGGAATGCTTGCACAACAGTACATTTCATTTTCATATCTAGGTGGTAAATCAGAGTGAGGAGGTACAAGTGGCAGCCTGTAATGGCGCAGCACTGTGTGGACACACAATGGCTTCCACATGTACAGTATGATACCTCCTTGGCTCCCTAAGGCTCCAGAAAGTGAGAAAAGCCTGTTTAGGACTATTTTGCCTTTTCAAAGCCAGACAAAACAAAGTAAAAATAACAGGAATCTTAATCAACCCTTGCCAATTGGCCAAAATGACTGGTATGCATTGCTTAGGTCAAATTTTGCTGGAACGTATCAGTGAGTGAGATGTTCATTTGCAATGTAACTGTGCCAATAAATAGCCAAAGCATAACACTTGGAAAACTCAGTAGATGGACAGTGCTCCCATTTGTCAGCAGCTACTTTTCCAGTGCTCTGAGAACTGTGGGTGGCATTGGGGGGTTGTGGGAAGGTTTTGGGAGGAGGGGTTGATTGGAATAGTTTTAGTATGATGAGGACTGTCTTATAGCTAATCAGTTGTATGAGTGGAATTTTATCTCTACTGGGAGGTGAGCTCATTCGCCTTTATCGACCTCAAATACATGTTTAGAAAAAAAGTCAAAAGTAGGATGCATTCCTCTTCTTGATGGCTTATTCTTACAAAACACAACTGCTTGTTGCCACCCTATGTCTTCTGAAAATGAGCTGTGTTTGATTTTGGTCTGGTTGATACTTTCTTCTGCTGAAACAAAAAATGCAAGCCCTCAGATTAGCTCCTTGTGTTTCTGGATCCTTTTAATGATGGATTTTAGAGCATCTTGCAGTCCATAAAAATTTTATAAAGTACTCCAGCCTCTTTCTTCTTGTTTGCTTTCATACCCTTGAAGACCAGGTTATAGGGTAGAAATAAGGCAGGATGTTTTATTCACTCTAAGGTTCACTGAAACCCAGCTGGCCATCCACACTACCAGGCATGAAATTTCTAAAGTCTGTACATGGCTTTCCTACCCTATTTTCCCTGCCTGTTTGTTTTTCTTTTCCCCCCTGTCAATTCCGTGTGAACCCCACCCTTCTTTTTTGACTGGTGCTTTTCTATCCAGGAATGTTCACGTAATTAACTTGAAGATGCTCTTCTTGCCAGGTGGCTAATTGGTGAAGATACTTCAGGAGAGTGTGGGAGTGGACAGTGAAGGAGACAGAAGGAGGAAGTTTGTGGATGTGATTTGTCTAGGAACTGGCAGCAGGTGGCGGGGACTAAGGCCAAAAGAGGAGGAGATGAGCAGTGGGAGCAGGAGGGAACAGTGAGTTGGGAAGTAAAGGAAACAATTCCAAATGCAGCAGAGCTCAGGGCTGCACAAGGGGAAGGTAACTTAAAGCTGTTCTGTGTCAATGTTAATGTGGTGGACATGATCCTCAGTAAGCTGTCGTGGAGCAGGTTGTCATGTCGGTGTTCTTCTCCCACTTTGAATAAAGTTGCTGGAAATAGAGGGAATTGAAGTACTGTCAGTGTCATGTTTTGTTTGTGTGAGGGCCAGTTTAGCCTGTGAGGTATAACAATGCCCAGCTCACTCACTGTGTGCAGCCAAAGTGCTGTTTAGGTGGCTCAGTGCCATCTCAGCACAGAGGGAACTGAGCATCCGTCCCTCTCCCAGTGGTGTCAGTAGAGGATGAAGAGGCCTTTCCTGCCTCATCACTTCTGGGGAGAAGGTGGAGGAGTTGGAGCAAAGGAGCATGAGGATTATTTAATCACATCTTGAGTTTGGCCAGTCAGCAGCAAATGGCCTTTGCTTCTTATGTATTTGGTTAAAAAACGTTTCCACTATGGTTAAAAGAACGTTTCCACTAAGCTAAAATTAATTTGGTACCCGAGTCAGCCTTTGGAAGATTTTCAACAAACCACTTAAAAATGCAGGGAGGACTTAGCAAAATAAATCTTATTTTAGTAAATAAACTGAATCACAATTTTCCAAAGCCACTCTACAAATGGGTTTTGTAAGACTTCCTGAGTGACAGAAACAGTGGTGTGCACCAGGATCCACTGCTCTCTTCCTTGGTTTTCCCAGGCTGCAGCAAGGCTGATAGCCCTGGATGGGCTGAGGATGGAAATGCATGCTTTTGTGAGATGGAAAATGTGATCCATCCATCCTCCTCCTTAAGCACTGCCTAGGAAGGACAGCACAGGAGGTTTCTGTGCCTTTTTCTGTAAAATCCTTTCTGTAAGAGAAGTGTGGCTGTAGGGAAAGGGAGGTTGTGAGAAGAGATGACTCCTGGTTTCTGCTGCTTAAGTAGCATCTATGTAGCCAGTGCTGAGCTCACTGTTTGCCCTATGGAAACCTGACTATCCTGCCAACTCCATGAAAGGGAAATTCATTCCAGAGGTACTCACAAATTTCTCCCTTCTGAGTTGGTGTCACCCATAGTCATCTCAGCTGTCACACTGATGATGCTCCAGGCTGGTCCCGTACTTTGAGATCAGCCGTAAAAGTGATATGGAGAAGGATTCTTCAGGTAACTGAATAGGAGATGTTATATTTTTTTGGTGTTTCAGATAGAACTAACACATACTGGAAGAACCAATGAGATGGGGAAATTCAAAAATAATGCTTGAGTCACTCTGTAAGATAGACTGTAGGTTTTATTCCAGTGGTTTGAATTTTATTTTCTTTTTTCAGTTAGGAAATTTTCAGTATGAGGCTCAAACTTGCAATTAAGATGTAGCTGGCAGAAAAATGTTAAACCTCCTGAACTTGCACACATTAAGATAATAACCCAGTTTGTTCTAAAAGAACATCATGAAGGAATTCAGTGAATGGGAATTACATAAACTCTACCATTAGTATTGAAGGACATGATCTATAAATTAGGAGATTGAGAGTAAACAGGAAATTCCACAGAACAATTTCAGGATAAAGAAACTATAGCAGCAGATGGAAAGATGTTTCTGTTGGGAGATTTTAGAGGTTGATTTTGATACCGTCTACCTCTTTTTAAAAGAAACAACCACTCCGTCTGCATGTTTTGGTCATGAATTCCAGCTGAGCATTAGCAGAGCAATGCTAGTGCCAGCTAGAGCACAATGTTGCACAATTCTTGTCAATCTCGTTCCCATATACAGGTCACACATCTTTTTCTCTTCACTTATAGCCACATCAGCAACTTTGTGGGCATGATATATCTGAAAGGCACCCTAAATGTGTTAACATATAACAAGCATATTTGAATATGTTTGGATTTGCCTTAAGGCTAGAGCAAAATAAGAGATAAAAGGGAGCTAGATCTTGCAAGGAAAAGTAATTGATCTTTTATGCTTAATATACCTTATATAATGTAAAGTAGATGGGGGTCTATTTTCTACTTTTCTTTTTTCTTTTTCTACTGTTTTAATGGTTATGGATAAGGCTGCAGTATAACTCTAGGTGGCAATTAGTCACAAAGACTTACTCAGTCTTTTTATTTCATCAGCGTTTCAATCTCACAGCAAAATTCAACCTGCTTTCTACAAGGATATCCACTGAGAAATGCTAACATTCCTACAAAATAAATACCTGGCCTTTCAGTATTAAAAATATGGACAGAAACGTTTCTGTCCGCAAGATGTTATTTTCATAACAACTTCTTTGTAAAACAACAAAAAGTCCCCCCAAAAAAAAATCTCCACAAAAAAATTTCCAAAACAGAAAAGAGAGCAATTAGCAAATAGTTTGAATGCCTGAGATAAGAAACCATTATGGCTAGTAGGAAAGAAGAAACCTCATGTTTAAGATCGCTTCTCAGCAAGCTGCATAATAGTGTCCAAACATGCTTCCTTTTGGCACATGTCGATATACACAGACAAAGAAACAGGAAAGGGTTTTTTTTTAGTTCCCCGTGTCAGAAACAGGCACTGATGGAGAACTCAGCTATAAACATACATTATTCTTACTGAAGAAATAAAGACATAGCCTTGGTTTTGTGTGAAGTGCTGTATTACAGTTGGAGTAATGTAGTTCTGGAAAGGATGCTTTGGGGGATCAGGTTCTGGCTTTCATCCGTACACTGCCTTGTCTCAGTAGTGCTGATGTGCTCTGCAAATGCCGATGGTGAGTAAACTGACTCAGATGATAAAGAAACATATCCCTTTGCTATGCAGAGCGTGAATTCTCAAGGCTGCTGTAGACTTGGCAGGAGAGAGAAAAGCTGCTCAGTGCAGCCAACATTGGGTTTCTCAGTTGTTCTCAGGTCTAAATACAGAAAACTGTCCATATCACATTTCTCTCCCCGGAGGTGGCCCTCCAGAGAGTGAAGCTCAGCAGGCTCACAGTAAGGATGATGACGATGAGCAAATGTGGAAGAACTGTGATTCCCCTCCCCTACAGAAATGGATATCTACATGGTGGGCATGAAGAGCTTTCAATTATGTGTGTGCCTGTTCATGATGTGTGTGCAAGACTCAAGTTTTTACTGAACAAATCACTCTCACAGTGAAGAAATTTCATGCAAGTGGTCCTAGTGAAGTTTTCTTTCTGATTTTAAACAACCAAAAAGATAAACATGGAATTCTTTAATGAACAGCTAAAAATTAGTAAAATGGACTGAATTGCAGCTATTCTACTGTCATCATTATTTGCACAGAAATTTGGCTCTAATCTGAAAAGAGGACTTTATTCACTGAAGTGGTGCAAATAATGAGAAACTATAGTTTTGCCACTGCTGTACATGAAGAAACATGATACTAGAAGAAAGGAGGTGTTACCCACTGATGCAGCTGTAAGAGCTTTGCAAGTGTGAGACAAAAGACATGGTGGAGCTGAGAATTAAATTGCTCATGTCTGTGGAGTATTAATCCAGTATTTTAGCTATGGAATAATGGTAGTGTTATGAATTTCTGCTTTTGGTCTCCATGTGCTGTTTGGTTCCAGCTGTTTCATTAGAGTGGTGTCTAATTTGAAGTATACTCTAGGTCTTCTTGCAGTGTCAGTGCCCCTAAAATCTGTATTCCTACATTTTTAAGAGCTTTGTGCTCTTCCATTAGAGTATGGGGCATAGGAAAGGAAAAAAAGAGACAAAAAAGATCTGTGTCTCATCCTGCTGCAGAGCAAGAAAATGATTGGGTAAGCACCTGGGTCCAGGAGCCAGGGATTGTGTTGGGTCTTTCTCTCTAAATGTAGCCCAGACTGAAAAGGAGGAACCAAATTCCATCCTACATGTATAAGGACAGCTTTCAAAGACCAAAAGCAGTCTAGATCTCCCCAGTCCCCTGTGGAAATTCCACATTCAATGTGAAAAAAATCTGATTTCTTGTCCTGGTGAGATGTGTTTCAAACAGGCTGGCTGTCTGGCTCTGCAGGGATGCTGACGCCTCTCTAAACAAAACTACGCAAGCAGTCCGGCTGTGATGCTGCATTAATCTCAACAAGTGTATTCTTCAAGTGTAGTTGAGGATTAAACCTATCCCAAGAGCTCATGGAGGAGGAGGTGGTTATGCAGTAGCAACTTTGTTTAACATTTCCTCACGTCTGTGGCTAGCGGCGAGTTCTCGAGTGCGCTAGACACTACTAGAAAAGGGAAGGATTTTGCAGCTCCTGGCACTGCATATTATATACCAACAGAAGAAGCAAAGATTTATTTTTGCTCGCTGAATGAGAGAGAGAATGGAGTGCTGAGAGCTCTGTAACGTCTCATACTCTCTTAGACGCAAAGAGCCAGATGAATATTGTTGGAAAGAATGTGTTTATACAAGAATCATATTTATTGCAGAAGCTATGGTCTTAACATTAGACAAGGCATAGGGTGAAAAAGCTGAGCATGTAGTAACTCAGCAAATTTCCTACTTCTGCCATGTAAGCTTCAGTTACTTATTTTTAGGGGGTTGTTTTAAAACAGCTTCCAAACAATTTTTTTGCAATAAACACTTGCATATAGATTGAGAGAAAATAAAATATATTCATTAAGAAAGCATTGTTTTCCAACTTTACTTAACTTTCCCAAGACAAACAGCCACGAATTGTACTCTGAAAATGCTTGCACTTGTAGCCTTTAAAAAAAATAATTGCCAGACATTGGACAAAGTACCAGGCTTGATCTCAACCTTGCACTGCATTGCAGGTTGTTGATAGCACAATCTGGATGGGTTCTTCTGGGACCTCAGACTACATTCCCATGCTCTTTGACTTCATTGATTTAGAGTAAATGGCACATTCTTGGAATGCTTTCAGCGGAAAGATTCTATATAATATGGATAGGAATAAGCATGTGAAATAGTTTGTGTTTTAAGCAGAGCAGTTATTCCCTCTTGTTATATTACTGTGCTTTCTTTCATTCCCATGTTATTCCTAAAGCTTGTTATTGTGAGAGATTCTGAGCCTTGAGAAACTGGAGTTAAACTAGTTTTTTCCTTAAACTGCTTTCTAAGAAAAAAAGGAGACATGTTGGAAATTTTCCCATCAAACATCTGTTAGATGTTAGACCCGAATATGTTCCCAGTTCAGCTGTTCTGGTCTAATACTGGGGTGGTGTAACTGAACTCAGTGGAGCTCATCAGAGATGACAAGGCAATAGCATTTATTGCAACACACCTACTGTTTAAGTAGCAGTGAGGCAGTACGCTGAAAGCTAAATAATCGCAAATCAGGAAAATCGTGTAGTGAGAGGCAGAGAAATCTAAGAATTATAGCTTTTAACGTAAAGAAACTGTAAATGGCCAAAAGATGACTCAGAGGGAACCTTACTCTAGCAGACTTTCAGCATCAGTCACTCTTTGCAGTGGAAACCTTTTCTGCTGAAAGCCAGTGAATGTCCTATTCCAGCACTATATTCAGGCTGTTCTATCTTTTGAATACCATTTCCATTTTCACTAAATCTTTCAGAAATAAATATATCTCGATCTGAGTTTTGATGTATGGTGTGTACAGTTGCATTTCAGTTCACATGAAGATTAGGGGAAATAAATTACAGTGAAAGCCTGGTTTAAGATGAGTTCACAAGCTGTTGCCTCCTTTACTTTGGTTATCAAAGCCATATTAGTAAGAATTTACACTGTGGGGAAGAAGATGAAAAAAAAAAAAGAAAGATTAAATTTCTGCACAATGCCCTTTTGGTAAACTGTGGCACAGGAAAGGGGAATTAAAGTTGCTCTGTAAAAGCAGCTGAAGCAATTCCCTCCAGCATGAGGAAATCTTAGGCTGGAATAAGGCCAGCAGGGCCAGCATGGTGACATTAACTCCATTCACAGCATAGCAGATGTAAAAAACAGGAGACAGCAAGATCCAAACATGCTGTCCTCCAGCATAAGAGCGAGGAGACTGCTCTTGAATTGTGTTTGGCAGAACAAATGTTAACAGAGCCAGTTTTGCTGACCTGAAATATTTTCAAGACCTGTGATATTTTATTCCTAAATAAGGCAAAACTATTTTTTTTAAGACTGAGATGAAAAAACATTTAGAAAAGAAATGCAGCCATGGCAATGCAGCTGTGCTCTAGGCTCAAACCTGAGCTTGCCATCTGTCCTGTGAGGCTGTACTCACTCACTAGCTCAAGAGTTGGCATCCTTTCTCATTTTGACTAAAACGCTTATTTTGTAATTAGGAATTCTGTCCCATTTTTCCTCTCCACTATCTTTTAAATCAATCTATGCAAAGAACCTTTTCTGACATATTGCTGTTTTCATCCAGCAAAATAATCCTACACAGCTCTGGTTTTAAAGCTGTTTTAAGTCTAGTGCTGAACTCTCTTCAGACTGCATCTAAGGATGGGTGGCTTCTGTGGCTTCATATTCCCAGCTTTGTTTAGGCCTTAAGAGCTAGAAAAACTGCAAGTATGCAGTGGTTGAGCTTGTGTTTCACTTTGGTTTTCCACAGCAAGCAGAGTGATAAGCTCTTATACGGCCTACTTGGGATCTTTAGGACTAGTAGCACTTAATTGTACAGACTTTTTGGCATTCGTGTTCAGCCTTCAAACAGTGCTTCATGACTAGGACTTATTCATTGCAGCTTATTCATTGCTTTACCATCCATGGGCATAACATTTCGTTCCAAGAAGTGCTGTGGAAAGCACACTGTATTCCTGTTAATATTGCATGAAGATTAATTTATTTTTTTTTTAAATCTCCTCTCTCAAGACTGTTTATCTATCTACATTGATATTTGTGTAGAGATATGTTTTACAGTCTATTTACTTACTGATGTGTCAGAAATTTGTTTACCAATAAAATGTAGACAAAAATATCAAGTATGCGTGTTGGTTTCCAGTAAGTTTTTTTCTATCCAATTTTTTTTAAATGATAAGAATATATAATAACGCAAAAGTGAATACATTTCACTGATAAAAGATATGTCATTTATTGTGCTATATTCAATTTATTCTACAATGTCTTAATCAAAGTAAACTGACCCCAAAAAGCTCATTTTCTTAATTCAAACCAATAGAGAGTACAATTTGGACCTCATTTCCAGAATCTTTTATCATGGGAATTTCCCACTCATGTTGTGGATAGTCTATGTGAGCAACAACTGAACAAGCAGGCAAAACCGCAAGGATTGTTGCAGGCATCTGATTATAATTACCAACAAACCATCTAATCCTTGTTTCTCCAGCTATAGCTTCAATATTTAACTAATACCATCACATGCAAACATTATAATAATTAATTTGATGGGTTTAGGCACTGGGCAACACAGACAAATTTTGGAACGAGATCATGAGAGTGACTCACCTCTTTGCTGTGACTGCAGCTTGCATGGAACAGCAATGGAAAATTATCTGAACTAATCAAACTAGCTTATCATGAATGGTCTTTTTGTGGATATAATGAGGAGGGAATCTACTAGAATGGTGGAGGAGAACTTAAACAAGGAGTTGTGTATTTAATGTTTGTGATAGCAAGTATCCTTAGGACATTCATTTTTCATAGTATTTATGCTCATTTTTAGTTTTGTAGTCCTCATGCAGAGGATTAAAATTAATCTCTCCAACTGTTGCATGGATTTTACATAACTTTGTAAAAAAACACAAGTGCTGCACATGAGCTGTTCATTTCTTTACATTTGTAGAGCCTATTGGAGAACAATAGCATGGAGATAGAAAATGATCTTTACTTGGGGAAGATGGACAGCACTGACCAGAACTGAAGGGGTACGAGTACTGGGTGCTGCCCCATTCCTCTCAATCCATGTGATGATCAATGGAAGGAAGAGCTGATTGTCCAGAGTGTCACCAAAGGCTCCCTTAGGCAAGGCAGATCGGTAGCCCACCCAGCAAGGAAGGTCTCCCATGTTCACCCCTTGCCTCCACCCTGCAAAAGGAAATCCACTCAGTGGAAGGTGATACAGAGATGGCTGTGCTGTATGCCTTGTTTCTGTTTCCCAATGAAAGCTGAAAGAAGTTTTCTGGCAGATGCTCTGAAAAGCAGCTGACAGTTTGGGACAAGTTCATTTGAGCAGACCCATAAAATAGGCCCCCCAAACCATTGATCTAATTTTTACAGTTCAACTGTGCCATTGGATTCCTGTGGTCCTTAGGAAGGACAATGAGGAGAGCAGCCACTCTGCATAACATCCATCTCTCCCGAAAAGGAACTGATGAGCTTCAGCCAAGAAATTAGCATGGGCTTAGTTTTACCAGAAGTAACTCATACTTTACATTTTTAGGCTGAAGCAGCAGAGCAGAACAGCCCTGCCAGGAATACCTGTTGGTGACTTTTCCATGTGCTGATGTGTGTCAGGAGTAGTAGTGGAGCAAGGTCTCTGGAAGACAAAATTTAAGCTTTGGAGAAAAGAATATCTAAGTAAAATTTTTTTAAGTGGTTATTGCCCAACTTTATTACAAACAATTATTCAGTGTTATACCATTTAAGTCTCCTGAAGGATTTATAGGAGCATTTAGAAAGAGGTACTTGAAATTTCTTCACAGATTTTCCCATGCCCCTCTCACACCACTCAACCACTGCATGCAAAAACATAAGTAGGTGTGGTTGCTGGCAGCTGACCTTGAGTGAGGCCTTGACAATCATATTGTGCAATCTCATCTAATGCAGTATCAAAGTTTCCTGAAAAGACAAGCATGTTTTGGGCCGTGTCATTAAATGCCCATTTATCAAGTCTCACTTACTCCAGTCAGTAACTTCTTGTGTACCCACAAACTGTCAGCTGGTTATAGTCAGCTTTGCTGTGAGGACATGCTGGAGTAATTCTCAGATTTCTTTTTCTTGTGCTCATTCAAAATGGCCTGCAAGGTGCCCTCTGATAGTTGTGTTTGCTTAGAGCATTGTGCTTCAATCTCTGCCATTTTATGTGCCTGATGTGCTACAAGGCGCATTGATTACACCTAGAATGTAGACTTTTCAACAGTGTTTTTAATTCATTTCCCAAAATTTAAGATCAATTGTGTCATCAGGGTTTTTTTTAATCTGGAATGGATACTGGTGCATTTTTACTGAAACACATGTGCTCCATTAGGTTTAGGAAAAGAAGTGATTAATAATGTAAATGGATTATTGGATGCTTTATATTAATCTGAGACATTTAATGATCTTTTTGTTCACTATACATTTTTGGAACAGTGCAAGAAGTTGCACTGTTGTGTGGTTTCAGTTGTTTTAAATTTCAGGATTTTTTTTAATTATGAGCATGGAAGCATGCTTTAGCTAGCCTGTGACTGAACAAGGTTTGAATTAGGTCACAGCCTGGATTTTTTGTTTACATTTTTGTCACTGCATGTTTTATCCCAACATGTATCTTCTGTGTTTCTCCTCTGAAGTTGTTAACAGCTGCACAAAAACTGTCTTCTCAAATGCTTTATCAAGTCTCTGTATATCTCTGTGATGAAGGATTGCTGCTGCTGAAACAGCCTAGTAGTTAGCAAATGTTAAACTGGCCGAAATTCACCTCAATTCAGAAGGGCTTGTCTGAGACCTGTGGCACCCTTGAGTGTGATAGAGATTGTGATACCCACATGTGTTTCTGCAAAAAGGTGGAAGGGAACTCACTGTGAGCCTGAGAGGTGAGTGTGAGGAGGTGCTGGGCATTGATTGGAGAGCAGTGTTCTCATCCCTGGGTCCTTCCCATCTTCAGTTTGGCACACAGGAGTGACACCACTTTGGTTCAGTACAGACCCATCTGAAGCCCTTGTCAGTATCTGAGGATTTACACGAATTTACTGAGGAATGAGAAGGCTGCAGTTTTGCATGTTTACCCTACAACCACTCTTTAATATCAGGCAAACATTAAGGTAAAAGTAAATAATCTCCCCCAGTTTGTTGTTTTTTTTCCTAAAACTTCTACTTTCTTAATACTGCTGATTTGTTCATCTGTAGTGAAGCAAGTGAACCCTGCATGTTGTCTGGGTAGTGTCATTAATCTTACTCAGTTGAAAGCTGTATTCCTTAAAAACACACCAAATAATAGCTGTATCTTATATCCTACATCCAAAGGAAGGTTTAGGGCAGCAGTGTTCTCAGTGTGATGGAGAATGTTGTGTCCTGTTGTTTAGCTGTTTTCTCAAGTCATGGCTGATTCCTGCTGTCAAGGATTAAACATTCAATTAGGTAACAAGATCATCAGTTCTCTGAGACAGTAATTGAATGAAGCAGCATGTTGCTTAGTCAAACAGCTGAAAAACAATCTAAGCATATATTTTTCTATGCCTGGAAATGTATTTCTAGCTATTTTCCGTAATGTTTCTGCTGTGATTTCCCCTTTTTTTTTTCTTTTTTTTTTTTTTTGTCAGATTTGCTGAATACTAATAATTAAATTTGTTGGGAGAAGTTCAGTCAAGGAGGAATTTCTGCAGAAATCTCATAACCACTTTGCATAAAATAATTAAAATTATTTAAATTTCTGTGGTAACTTGAAATCTAAGACATGACATTCATAGCTCAGTGTCTAGTCAGGCCTTTATAAATAACCAGAATTAACTGGAAAATCATATTAAACTGTATTTTCTCTTTAGAATAAAATAGTTTTATTGAATGCTGGGAGGAAATAGATTTCATTTTCTTTTTTGTCCACAATCTATTATAGTTAATAATTCATCTTTCTCTATGATGCTTCATTAAAATTCTTCCTGAATTGCATCATCTCCATGGGGTTACTAAACCATATTCTCTTAGAATTAGTTTCATCTTACAAAGGTATCTCATATGCCTAAGAATCAGATTGATAAAATCATCAAGACCAAAAAGAATATGCAAATTGGCAAATTGCTGATTTTCTTCACTGCAGTTGGGTTAATATTCATGGAGGTAATGTTGCATTACCCCAGCCAGAGTAATTAAATATGAGTTTTCATTGATTCTTGTTTCAGTTCTTGTTACTGGAAACTTACCAGCTGAAAAGTCTGTCTGCCTTATTAAGACAAATTTAATGTTTGGGGTTTTTTTCCCCTGTATCTGTTGTGAGTTTCTTGTTTGTTTGGAGGTGGCAGGGGGAGTAGGAAGAGAAATATGGCTCTAAGTCAAAAATATTCAAAGGAAGCTAAATAGCTCTGTCATTTTTTTTTTTAACTTTGACTCTTCAAATCTCTCTTTTTAAGTGCACCCTTTTTTTGTGTCAAAATCTGATGGAAATATCAGGCTGTGTTCATAAAAAAGTAATTTGCTTTTACCCTTAGGAGTGCTTGTTAGTGTCTTCCCGTGTTGGAAACAAATAACAGCAGTTAATTTCAGAACTTCAGTCTAATTTAGCACTGTATAAATCAGTAGAGTTAGTAGAGTGATAGGTCTGGCAGGGTTTTAGTGAGGTTGTTAAAGCATTGCAGGACCAGAAGGCTGTTTTTCCTTGTAAATACCCATGTAAACTGTAAAGATATGGGAGACCTCACACATGCATAAGTATTCTGCAACAAACACACAGCTAGAGTTATCCACAAGCAGATAGCTATAAACTTGCATCTTGACTTTTGTCAATAATGCTAACTTTACCAAACACTTCATAGTAATTGATGGTGTTTTTAACAGTAAGAAAGTATTCCACCTCATGCCAGTGATTTCCACCCCTTATCTGTTCTAAAGAAACTAGAGTACTTTATGGCTTGTGTTAGATACACAGAGATCTGAAGACTGCAAACATAAGAGAGAATAAATATGTACACAGACAGAAATTCTACAGACATCACAGAGAAGAAAAAATCTAAGCAATAGAATAGGCAAACAGCTAAATTGCAGGGTCTTAAAGAGGATTTGAACATCAGTATTGCCGTATTTCACTGAATCATAGAATGGGTGAGATTGGAAAGGGGCTCTGAGATCATCTAGTCCAACTGCCCATGCTCAAGCAGGGTCAGCTAGAGCAGGTAATATTTGGTTTGTCTTTTTTATTGCACAGGTAATTTGGGGGGTACCAATCTCCAGGCCATCATGACTCATTCAGCCATCCACATCATCAGCCTGTATCGACCACCTGTAGCCTCCATAACGCTATTGCTCCGAGTTTGTTTGCTTTCATATAGCAAATGTTCTTTATCTCTTGAAAAAAAAAAAAAGAAAAGAAAAAAAGCCATAGAAGTTATAGGCATTAACTTGGACAGGAGAGCTAGCATTGGCTTTTCTCAATAGCTAGATAAAAGCCTTATGTTTCTGCCAGATGCAGAAAAGAAAAGTTGAAAATATTTTTTCATGAAAAAAGGGAGGAGCGAGGGCCAAAAATTCAAAGGAACTACATAAATAGAAATGCATTTGTTACTTTTTCTGTCAAAAATACAGAAGACTGACACTCCATGTGGTAGTTGAGATCTTCTCAGGATCTGGAGGATCCAGGACCTATAAATCTCAGGTGCAGATGTTCCAGCATTAATTAGTATTTTGGAAAGGAAGAGAAGCTTCACATTTATCTCTCTCTTCCTTTCATCCTTGCCTGTAGCAGATATGGTAAAGCAAGAAAGGCATCTTAGCAGAAGTTTGGGGTCATGGTTGGCCTGTGAACTGTGCCATTCTGACCTTTCACCACCAGCAGTTCAATATCCCTGTTGATCAATGCAGCCTCTCCCATGGGACTGATGGAAGCATCTCTGCAAGTACATTATAAGTTCACAAAGACAGCGCATCACTGCACATCACTGATTCCTTTGACACAGCTAATCCTGTAAGCAGACTGTGTTTAGCCAAGAAGGCACTAATTTAACAAAGCTTAGAGACACTCTAGAATCAGAATCTGTAATACTGAGGATACTTTCCTCAAGCTGAAGCTTGAAACCAGTCCCCAGTGATGGGACCCAGATGAGTAATTACGACAAATTGTTTAGCAGTCTCTCTGGTTTCTGATAGAACAGTAAGGCTCCCTCTATTGTCTCTCCTTGTCTGGAAGGCTTCTCTTTTCCTCCACATTACCTGCATTTGCTACCAGTTAGAGAGCAACCTAAATTTTCTCCAAGACCTGTCCAACTAATGGCATGTCCTTCAAGTAAAAACAACTTGCCATTACACTTTAGCAGTGCCTTCACTCCCTCAGTATCTGCAGAATGAAAAGGAGTAAAGGATCCTTGTCTCTAAACTGGAGAGACGGATTTGACAGGTGGACCTCTTGGTACATAAGGAATTGGCTGCAGGGACACAAGTATTGAGTTGCAGTCAATGGTTCATTGTACAAGTGGAAAGCAGTGATAACTGATGTTCCTCAGGGGTTGGTCTTGAGATCAGCACTGTTCAACATCTTTGTCAGCTGCATGGACAGTGGGACTAAGTGAACTCTCATCAAGTTTCCTGATGACACCAAGCTGTATGGTGTGGTCAGCATACTGAAGGGGAGGGATGCCATTCAGTGTGAAAAGCCCATGAAGTTCAACAAAGCCAAGTACAAGGTGCTGCGTCTGGGTCGGAGTAGCTCAATCAGTACGGGCTGGGGGATGACCAGATTGAGAGCAGCCCTGAGAGTGACCGAGGGTATTGGTGGGCAAGAAGCTCAACATGGCTCAACATTGCATCCTTGCAGCTCAGGAAGTCGACATATCCTGTGCTGGATCAAAGCCAGGTGCTGTGACCAGCAGGTTGAGGAAGGTAATTCTCCCACTGCATTCTGCTCTGGTGAGATCCAGACTGGAGTGCTGTGTCAGCTCTGGGGCCTCCAAGACAAGAAGGACGTGGACCTGTTGGAGCAAATCCAGAGGAGGGTTGCAAAGATGATCAGAGGGCCAGAACACCTCCCCTGTGAGAACAAGCTGAGACCTGGGGCTGTTAAGCCTAGAGAAGAGGCTCCAGGGAGACCTTTTAGCAGCCTTCCAGTATCTAAAGGATGCTTACAAAAATGCTGGAGAGGGACTTTTCACAAGGGCATGTGGTATTGGCTTTAAACTGAAAGAGGGTAAGTGTAAATTAGATATTAGGAATAAATTCTTTACTGTGAGGGTGTAGGCAATGGAAGACTTGGCCAGAGAGATGGTAGATGTCCCATCCCTGGAAGTGTTCAAGGTTAGGTTGGATGGGCCTTTGTGTAGTCTGGTGTAGTAGAAGGTATTATTGCCCTTGGTAACACTGTTGGAATGAGATGATTTTTAAGGTCCCTTCCAGTCCAAAACACTATGATTTTAGGATCAAACAAAATGTTTTGCTCTGATTTTTATCCTGATCCTCTGCTGAAGAAGCTCCATAGTCCATACTGCCTACAATAAGTGGTTAAAAGATTTCCAGTAGCTTTTGAAATCAACATTTGAAATAATAAATAGGCTTTCCTCTTGAACAGCTGTGGAACTGTCTGCTGCTGATGTTCTCCAGAACATCCTTTCCAGAACATCTCCAGAACATAACATGAGTTGTGAGATTTTGAAATCTACAGAAGATGTGTGGACACTCTTTGCCCCCATTAATGCTACCTCAAACGGAGTCTACCAGAAATGTTTACTAGATATTTTGTAATGGATCTGGAGAACCTTCCTGTTCAAATTTATATGCCATCCCTAGACCCTCTCCAAAACTGTTATCACAAGTTACATTAATTTTTGGGGGGTAGAGGATGCAGCACGATTTCCCCCATGATTCAAAGGAAAATATTTTTACTTTCCTTCTGCCTGATTTCAAAAAAAAAAAAAAATATAAAGGGGAAAGACTTCACAGAATGACATAGTGTTCTTCAAGTAATTGGTTGCCATAATACTTTCTCCAAATAATTCAGCTTCCCTAGATGATCATTCAGCTTGATCTAGTACTGACAACTTGTAAAAACTTATTGTGAATCTCTGCAGGGAACATAATTGTATGATATAAAAGACAACTGCTGATAATTTTCAGTATTTCTATTTACTAACTGAAGACTTTTTGTAGACTACAGATTATTTAGACTGTTTGTTGATTCTGGAGACAAACCCAACGTGAAGGCAGGCCCAGCTTAATGATGATCAAAGTGATTGTGTTAGAATATTTGTGATGTTAACAAGCCGCATACACTGGGTTGATTAAGGGTTGATTTAGCTTCAGTTTAAGCTGACTCAACAGCAGGTTTCAACAGATTCCCAGTTACTGAAATTTCTAGAGCATTTGCATTGATACATCAAGGTTGGGAAATCATGTAAAGGAAAGAACTGTACAAACTCCATTCAGATGATATCACAGCACCCTGCTGCTCTTGAGACTCGTCTCCTCTAGAAGGGTTGGGAGAAAAAAAAGATGTCTCTGATTCTGTATCAACAATGACTCTTCATATTGCTGCACACATCTGCCTTAAAGCCCACCATCCTTCCTGGTGATTCGGAGCCAATCATCTGGCCTTGTTGGGAGCTCGGAGACTGTCCCAAACTGTAAATTCCCATGACCAGAGTGCCAAGGTCTGTGCCGAGTCCCTTGTACATGCTGCTAGAACATGTGTTCTGGGCTCCCTTGTGGAGAGGGTATCCCAGTACACAAGTTACTAAGTCACAGCCTCTGTAAGAGAATTAAATTCTTTCTGTAGTTAAAACAGCCAGTAGTAACTTCTATTTGCATGATCAAGTCAGTTTTGATAGCTGTTCCCACCACAAAAATAGTTACGCTTTTGTTTAAATAGAAGAGCACAGAATGGAAAAATTGGCATGCGATAGGCTGAACTCCTGCAGGGGTTTTAATTTTCACATACTCCTAAACTCATGGAGCCTAATGAGCTTAACATTTTGGCCAGTTGCACAACTTGGAAATTTCAACAGTGAATGGTTTTTGGACCAAAAAAAAAATGTTCTCACAAATATGAAAAGTGAACAGATGTTACTATTGGTGCTTCCAACGCCTACTGACAGAAAACATCTGTGTTGAACTTCCTGAATTTTAGGATCTTGAGAACACTCCTACACACCACTGAAAGCCATTTGAAAGCAATTGGGCTGGCAGATTGTGTCTATGACTGAATGTTCTAACTCAAGCAGGTGCTGGTTGTTGTCTTGCACTGAGTAGCCCAGTTAGCCAAGCAGCAACCTTACAGCTATCCAAGCGACCGTGTTATCCAAGTTTTTGGCAATATGTGTGAAGTATGCTTTTTTAAAGTCCCAGAAAGCAGCTGATTTCAATATTATGATGGTAATAAAATGAACGGAATGAATGAAAAGAACTTTTAAAAAATAATCGTGATGCAGATACTAGAAGAGTAGGAAGATTGCACTGCACTCTTTGGTGCCCTGGAAATTTTTTGTCTTTTTGATCCTGTAAAAACCCATGTTGAATGAACAGAATTTTGTTCTATAAATATACTCATTGTGTTGAAAACATATAAGGCATATGCTGTCTTCCAAGTGCTGAATTACACGTTTAACAGGCATTATGACCAAAGTCTGCTCCTTCACATGAGCATGACACAGCAGATGTCACAGGGTAACTGCTTCCTCCTGCTCCTTGTCCACACCCATCAGTGTGATAATTGTCTGGTTATAAGAGCATATTTGGCAAGTTGATTTTCCTCTCTGGTGAATTTTTGGTTGGCTATCAAACTAACCTTCTCCAATTAATTACATAGTAATGAACATTTGACAAGTATAAATCAATGTAATTTCAATGTTCTGTAAGTCATCATTAGCTCATTCTGGTTCATTCAAGTTCATTCGAAGTTGATATCTCCAAATTTAACTTCAGTTACCCCTTTCTCAAAAACAGAATTTAGCTGGTAGTCAAAGGGACAGTATTTACATGTCCCTGAAGTAGGATTTTTTTTCTGATTTTATAGCTGGCTTAGCTTGGTATTCTCTGTTAACTGCACTTCTGCTCTCAGGCTAACATGGAATAAATGGATATCCTTTTGAGCACACACCATTATAACCTGATTACTCTTTAATGCTGAATTATTTCTAACTTCCAAGAAAAACCTACTGCTTTGTACTACCAGTAACATTGTTGCCATATATTGCCTGATAGGTTAAGTAAATTTATTGCACTTCTATCAGCTCCCTTGTCATGCAGCAAGATTTTTATTTCAGTCTTAATTCTAACTGCTAAATCCACAATTTCAGGGCTTGATCTTTTGGGGTATTGTCTTCTTGCACAGTTTAGAAAGCAGTAATGTGAGGTGAATTTTGAGCTAGAGATCTGGGCTCCTTTTATAGACACTTAAGCAAAATGGGCAAAATCAGGTGCATTTGTTTGGCTTATTTTGAATATCTGCATTAGGATATCATGCCATGAGATATCACCTGCACCTGATGGGAGCTTTTGATGACTGCACTGCATGTACATCTGTTCTGTAAATACAATACTTAAAAAAAATTCATTGCCTTTCAAGTCATTCCAAGTCTTCTCACATAATTCAGTAGAGCATGCTTACTAGAAAGATATATTTGCTAACAGATGTCTTAATTGTGATTCTTAATTTCCTAGTTAGACTGTTGAGCCATACTTCAGCGGAGATTCTGCTTTGTACTTTCAGAGGCATCTCCTTACTGAGTGTGCAAACAAAACCACCCTTTGCCTCTGCCCAACACTTCTTCCCACATCTTGTCCACCATCCTCTTCTCCTTTCCTCTATGCAATACCCTTTTGAAGGTTTGGCATGGAAATCCTCATGTGGTTTTGTCCAGACTTGCCCTTTCTGATGCTTTTCTTTGAGAGACCATTTCTGTGGTCCCAGTATTGTTCTTATTACAGAAGCACTGCAAAGCACAGAAAGCATTTCTGACATTTGCTCCTGTGTGTTTTGTGACATGAAGAAACTATTAACTGGTTCTTTTGAGTTCTTGACCTACATTCCAGCATATATTTACTTTTGCACATGTTTTATCTTTTTGGGTGACATAGCAGCTTTCTGGAAGATCACAAATTAGATCAAACCGTGGGAACAGAAAACAGTACAAAATTACTTCATTACTGAGTACAGAAAAGGGATGTGGCTTCTGGTAAAGGGAATGCTTTCATAGTTCTTTTTTTATGAGGATTTAATGTGTATTCCTTCCTTAATGAAAAAAAAAAAAAAAAGCCCACCCTTCTGCAAGCTGAATCACTGCTCTGGAATTACTGTTAATGTCATTTGGTCACCACTGTCCTGAGAGAAAATGTCGTATGTCCAGACAATGAAGTTAAAAGAACAGCAGATTGTTACCATGCTGCTAGGCTGAACTAGCCTCATTTTTTAGTTATTTTTAACAAATTTTATAATTTTTTTGTTTACTTTTGTTATAAATTAAAAAAACTTGTTAACAAATGAGAAGGAAAATCTTTTCTGAGAGTAAGAGCTGTAATGTGAAACTTAGCTAAATCACCTCCTCTAAAGTAGAAAAACAGAAAAAAAAGTAGACAAAAAATTATTTATGTACATTTTTGTTAAAGCCTGCAGACACTCTCAGTGTTACTCTATGTTTAAGAATTTAATATCACACAGCTTAAGGCACAAGAGAAGGGTTTGTTTGATTTGCTTATCAATATTCTAGTTAGACAACAGAAGTTGCACGTCCTCCTGGTAAAGTGGAACACTGGTAACCATGTTGTTACCAAATATCTGAAATATCACAATAAGGCTCCGCTTTTGGTATCAGTGTGGTCGCAGAAGTTAATGCCAGCCCTACACTAAAAATACAGATTCAGATAAATTTGAGAGTTTTCAAGCCTGTGACAGTAAATGTAAAGACAGCAATCCAGTGAAGAAGTAAGATAACAAGTTTTTCTCATTTCTCGTAGAAAACCAAGTTTGCCTACTACACAAAATATATCTTGATGGACAGAACACCTTCACTTCAGGCAGCCATGCTGCTCAGTTGCAAGATGCATTTAATCCCGTTTCATGTGCACTTCCCCAGCTATCACACTTCCAGACATTTTGGCAGAAACCTTCTGCTTTTGTTGCCTCAGACCTCGCTCAAGGACAGTTTGACCCTATCTGAACTCCTTATCTGATTTCCTGAAGGCTGTACCATGGTTTGGAATCCTGCACCTGCAGTGGTGGGGGCTGCGTGCAGCAGCAATGGCTGGTGCCATCTAGTGAGGAGCTTCTGAATGTTCGCTGCAAATTGTTGCAAGGCATCTTTTAGGAAGTAGTCATTACTACAGTCCTGAAGACACAGAAATAAAGTAACATGCTAATATGTTTAACAACCAAGCCTGCACAAATTTCAAGATTTTTTTCTCTCAGATGATCTTTTTCTCCAGTGGCTAGCATTGGTTGTGTTTTGTCCTGTGCATTTGTATTTCCTACCCTTCTATAGATCATTTTGACCTAGCCTGCCTAGGTGGAATTACAAAAGTCTTTGAGTCTTGCTTAAACAAAAGTCTTGAGTTGCAGAGGTGGATGGAGCCATTCAAACTACATCATCAATGTACAACATAATGATGGAAAGTACAGAAATATTCCTTTTTCTTCTGTGTCGTGGTAGGTGTTGTACTCTTCAGTGTCTGAAGATCTCTGGAGGTCTGTCTGTACTGGGCAGCCCAGTAGCCCCAGCAGCAGCTGCTGAGTCAAGCCATGCCATGGCAGCAGGTGCTGCATGTGGTCTGCTTTTCTCTGCCTCTCTGCCCAAAGTGGTGCAACCCCTTAGGTGAAGTATTTCTGACAAAGTGTGCACTTCATGGAGCTTCCATGAAGTTCCCAAACTCTTCCCCTACATATCCCCCTCTAATACGTTTAATCTATAAACTCCTAGATAACCTCCTGGATTTACTCTCCAGCAGAAGTGCCGGGTGATATGCCCATCCTAGTCTGACTCTGTGTGCCACAGCAGGGTTCTTGAGGCTCTTCCTTGTAGTTTGTATTTTTTGGGGGTGGTGGGAGCACTAAGATCATGCATTTTTTTATTTGGGGTCAGTGATTGCTTTAGTGCACTACATCCATTGAAATTGCCTGAAAGAATCACAAATTCCCTACATTTACACCCAGCTTTCCATGTTTTGCCAGCATTACATTTAAAAACTTTTATGTTTCTTTCTTGTGTGCCTGAGGGGATGTATTTTCCTGGGTTAGCACTTTTAATGAGTTCAAAAGTTGCTCATTTTCCTTATAAATTATTTTATTCCCTGTTGAGTTGCTGTCTGTTCCGCTTGCTGGTCTCACTGAGTAGGAGTACACTGAGGTCCTTGCTGTCACGTCCTTTCCTCATCTGTTCTTACAGGGACTGTTCCAATCTAAAAGCTCTTACAAAAAAAATCCCAGCTCCAGCTTGTCTGTCATGGTCAGATCACCCTTCCCGCAGGAAATGAACTTGTCCTTTCACCAGTGACCTTTTTAAAATGTCAGGGAATTAACCTCCTTTCTTTTTGTCCAGTGTTAAAAGAAATGATGGTCTGCAAGGCTTGTTTCCATGTGGGGAATACTGAATCATTACATTCCATGTACCAGAAGCAATTGCAAAATGGCTATCTGTAATGAAACATGGAGAAATTGGATCAGTGGCTGGGAAGCTCTGTAGAAACTCTGATTCTGTCTCTTCTTTATTGCAAATCAACATTTTTCTCCTGTCTTTGTATCTCCACCCTGGTAGGTGGATTTTTCAGCAATTCATGATTCCTGTGTTTTAAAACCTTTGGAGCAGGTATTGTCATTTATTGCATCTCTCTTTGTGTAGCACATCAAACATGTGGTTTCTCTCAAAATTAGCCCACCTTCCTCTGTCAGTTTTATTTCCACACTGTAAATTTAACAGTAAATTAGAAGGAAGAAAGTGTTGCAACATGGCATCCCTTTCATCTGACTGACCATAAAAGAACTGGAAATTAAAGTTCAAGCTGCAAAACATGAACATTGAGTACAAATTAAGGAGTCTGATCAGGATCTTCTTACGTCCACTGGTACTTAATTGCAAAATGTAGTTATTAAACTCAGTCACAACATTGGCAGCATTTGCTTTCATGGATGTTATTGGACAAGTGACAATGTATATATAACATGGCAAATATTTCCTGGGGAGATTTCCTCCAGGCTTTCTAATCTCCAACCTTTGCTCCTCTCTGTAAATAAATTTTGCACAATATCTGGGCTGGCCACAAGAATTTTGTGAGACCTCTTCCAGTCAGTTGAAGTTGCAGGAAGAGCAGAGCAGGGACTGCCTATTTAGGTGTATATCCTGACACTGAAGATTTTGTAATTTTTAAGAGTTTTATAAAACATGACATGGATGATATGTTCCCCTAGGCTTGCTTCCTTTTTTTTTTTTTCCTTTAAGACCTGTAAATTTTGAGTCAAGCACAGTTTAACAGCTTTGAAGAATTTTCTAGGATTTCTGACCCTCCAGGAACACAGCAGAGTAGTACCATGCATAGCATGTGTCACACAGGGGTATTTGGGACTAAGAATTGAGTCATGCTTTGTTTGACTGAATATTTCAAACTGATTGTCTTTGCTTAAATCTCCTCAGTGACCTTTGCCAAAGAGAGAATGTTCTTAGGTCATTTGCTAATGAAAAGGGGACATACTTGTCCAACAAAAGATCTAAGATAAAAAAAGCTGAGTTAAAGCCGACATGTCTGAGTTAAGAAGGTTAACAAAGTTAATTCAGTTAACAAGACAAGGTACTAATTGGCTGAAGAATTACACAAACATTGTCATGATATTAAGTATTTCCCTTGCTCTGACTCTAGCCTTGTGTTAAACTAGTCTCATGAGGATATATCCTCTTGTCTTTATATTAAATAACCCATATTCATCAACAAACAAATGACCAGAGAAATTGCCAGGAAAGCGTGGGGAAGGGGTGCTGATGCCCAGTCCTCTTCCTTGTTTTCCATTCCTTGTTTATTTCTTCCTCCATACCAGACAGGAAAATGGCACTGGGAGTGGCAGAGTGGTATCTGATGTAGGAGTTAGAGAGGTAACCATATTCCACGGAATACCACCTTTGAACAGGTCTGCATGGTCCCTATAGAAAGTCAGGCACAGATTTGAAAATTCTGGACACAACCAGCCTTTTATCAGAAACTGCAGTGAAAGCTTTTACATGTGTTCTACCTCCAGACACCTGCTCTCTAAAGGAGTGTAGAGGTGGAATTTAGATGATTTATTCTGGCTTTCAGGTACTCCAAAAATGAAGTGGCATTTTCAGTACACAGAACCCATGTATTCCTTTCTTTGCGGAAGCAACTGAAACATTTATTTTTAGGAATAAAATGCATCTAGAGCCAACTCAAATCTCTACAAATGAATTTGAATAATTTTTCTGCATTCTTTTCAGATGTAATGGATGTGCTTCCATCCTTTTTGAACCTTTTTAAAGGTTCCTTTCTAGATTTGAGTGCATGAGGAAGAGCAAACTACCTTAAGTGTTGAATAATATTTTAAGGCTTTATAGAAAAATTGAAATATTTTTGATTGATAGTTGCATGAGAATTTATACTGCTCTACCAAAAGAACCCAAACAAACAAACAAACAAAAATCACTGACTCCATTTTTTTAATGAATGAAATGTCTATTTCCCTAAAAAGGCAGTTTCGTGGGACATGCTCAAATGTACTTTGTCAATTCCTAAATACTTAAATTTTGAGCCATAGTAGGTAAGAAAAGCGGAGAAAATGGGACATAAAAAAGATTTTCTTTTTCCTGGTCTTGGAACTCACACTAAAAAATTCTGGTTCAGATTTAAGTTCATTATTCTAGTACTTTTAATCAGCATCTTTCCATTTAAGTCAGGCAAATCAGAAAATATGTCTACTGTGATGTGCACCTCCACAGAATAAATTTTAGAGATTCACTGCATTTTGAAAAAACTAAAAGCTACTGCTGGTGGAGGTAGATGCATTTATAGTAGCCAGAGGTGCCTGGCACAAGGAAATAAGCAGCTGCTTGTTCAGATGCATATGCCTCCTGCCAACACGATTTCTTTTATGTTTTAGATGTATTCATGTAATCTTTGTTCCTTCAGAACAGACATTGGCCTCTTAGCACCTAATAATCCACATGAGCAGGCTTGGTTTAAAAGGAGGGCTGCTGTATAAAGTCAGGTTTAGTTGTAAGCAGAGGGAATTCACTTTCACACTGACAGCTCAACCACTTAAATTCATGTTGTCCTTTGGCATTGCTCCTAAACCATCGGTCTTGTCAAATCAGTCATAACAGTAGAGCAGAAGATCCATACTGTACAAGATCCATCGTGGTGGCTTGTCCCAAGGAGCTTCATGTAATTCAGCCTTCATATTAGCTCATTCCTAGTCTTCTCCTAAAATTAAAGGCTTGCACTCAGTTCTGTACTTTATTCTGTACTTCTCTATATGGACTCATATGATGTGATACAATAAGATTTAAAATATAAAACCTACCCCAAGTGTTGTGACAACTATTTTACATGGAAGCAGTGTGGAGAATTGATTTGCTTTTGAAGCTACAGGTAAGCTGTGTTTCAGTCATAGCGTTGGTTTGGGGAATATGGTATGAAGATAACTATAGCACAGATAAATGTTTATTTTAGATAGCTGTTGACTATGAAGTTTTTAAAGTGTGTCACTTGAAATGGGCCTCTGAGACTAAAACAGATTTTGCCTAATATCAGTAAGGCATTGTTCAGTATCTTTGGTACAACTTCTTGATCCAGAGAAATTAGGCGATCTTCAGGTTTCTTTTTTTTAAGTCCCTGCACTGCCCTCTTTCCACCTCAATGGCATTAAATGAAGTTGAACTCCTAAACAGGAACTGCATTAATCTTCTAGTTCTTTCTTTGTAGGCATGGGCATGACTATAAGTATTCTATACTAAAAGAAGGTAGTATTTTTTAATCAGCTTTTTGATATAAATACATCTGGGTTTGTTCATGGTTTGCTGTAGTTCTCCTTTGTGAGATACTGGTGAAAGTATCTCACAGCCTGGTCTGTGAGCCTGGTCTGTGAAAAAAAAATCTAATTGCATTTTAAAAACAACTTTCAATAGATTTGACTTAATTTGAATGTCTTGGAAAACGGTGTTTTGCCCCATTTGAAACATATTTCTCTAGAAAAGATTGCAGCAATGTACTATTAATGTCATTAGTGCAGTGAGAACATGCAAAACATGTGTGCCTTCAGTGATGCTACGTCTGGAACGATATCCAAATACTTCAGTTCACAGATCAGACATACTGTTACAATCCATTACTTAAACCACCATTGTGTCATTTCAGAATTGTTTATTTCCCTTTTAAGCCTTGTGATATTGGCAGCCAACAGGATTATTTTTAAAGAACAGTTGAAGTGGCATGAAGAGCTGAACCAGCACTTGAAGGGAGAATCATCAGGGAGCCCTGTGTGCAACTATTCAACCTGTGTGGATCCATGCATGTCCCATCATTTTCAGGCTCCACTGCTGAATAGAAGTATTGTCACTAAAGAGGCAAATTCCTGCCATTCAATATCCCTTGTAATAAATATGGCAAATAATAAAATTTCACAGTTAAGCATATTTTACTTGTTTGGAGTGTCATACGTTGGTTGTATTGTAGGAGAATCGCTCTTGAGAGACCTCATTCCAAAGAAAACCGTTTTTTTCGTAGAATGGCCATGAGTACTGAAGTAGTGAATGTTGATTTGAATGCTAATATCCATGTGTTAATTTTGTAACCACATGTGCAATATAGTCACTGCTGCTGGAGTTTCTCTGTGTGGTGTTTCAGATGATTTTTATCAAAGAGCCTGGCCTACTGGGATGGAAAGAAATTCTGTGTTTATTTTGCTTCAAGAAATTGACTCCGTTGCAGCAGTGATAACTTACCCAGCTTCATGCACCACAACTGTTCCTATGTAAATGCTGTTTTATTGTTTTTATCAGGGCCAGCCAGGACTCCTTGGATCGCAGGGATTCACTGGACCACCAGGATTGATGGGGATCCCAGGAGTGCAAGGTCCCAAAGGTCACAAAGGTGAAAGAGGATACCCAGGAATAACTGGACCCAAAGGAGAAGTGGTAACTTTTGAATATCAGATATTTTAGGTAATAAGCAAAATGCTGGCAGAACATCATTTTAATGGTGCTGTTTCACTCTAGGGACAAAGAGGAGTCACTGGATTCCCTGGGGCAGATGGCATTCCGGTAAGTAGCAGGTTACTTCATCTTTAAGAAATCACCAAATGCAAATATTGCAGGCTAGCTTAAAGCCTTTGTACTTTAATTAAAATGTCTGGGTTGAATTCTGCATCAGCCACGTACACACTTTTCAGCTAAGGACATTTGCTGAAGTGAGTGGAACGGCAGATACACAACAAAAGAGCAGAATCTGTGCTCCCTCTCATTCCCTCAGATAATTAAAGTCCGTTTGCTTTGTCCTATGGAGAAATCCCCTTGTAAAAGGGGCAGGAAAGGATAGAAATTTCCTGTGTCCCTGGAGGTTACCCAGCTAAGTATGTTCTTTTGTAGGAAAGACCTGTGACATAAGTGCTTCACAACTCTTAAGCTTGTGAATGAAGGAAAGGAGTTGGTCATTCCTAATTATTTCTGATTGCAAAGCTCGTATAATGACCAGTGATTTTAAGAATACTAACTATGGCTTTATAGCTCATAGGGCATGCTTGAGATTATCTTAAAAATCTTACTGAGCACTAAACAGTGTAAAACTTTGAAAAAATTGACCAGGTCTGTGGAACTGAAACACTCAAAGAGGAAAACTGGGTAAAGTTCACAGCACAGTATTTTCCCAGCCTACACTTCTTTACATCTTGTGTCATAAAATAACAAAGAAATCTGAGTCACTGGAATCCCTGGACAGAGTTCCCAGGCTTGGGTTTCCTTTGTAGTGCTCCCTGACACCGGGGCCCTGCTTTGCAGCCCACGCATCCACATCCACTCTGCTTTCACCCTCTTTTGTTTCCAGAAGAGCTTCCTATCGAGTTTCAGGGATTTCTCTCTCAACAATCTTCCTTGTCTCCCTCTTTCTCACTCTTTAAAGAAAAAAAAAAAGGAAGACCGTATTTGCCATTTCTATTAACACTCCTGAGTCTAGGATCTCGTTCATCTCACTGCATCATGCTGAGTTTTTTTCATCTCACTGCATCATGCTGAGTTTTTTTCATCTCACTGCATCATGCTGAGTTTTTTTCTAAGCACTGTAACATCCTGGGAAGCAGAGTAAATTGCTCCCCTGTGAATCCCAGTGTTGCTATAGCTGGACTGCTTCTCTTACCTGGGCATGTTTGGTTTTTTTTCAGCCCTGCCCTCCTGACTTCTGCACATTGCATTGTGAGGGATAAATACCTTCAGTCAGAACTTGAACCTGCATTTTTGTTGTGTATTCTCTTCAAGCTCCCCTGCCCTTCAAGCACCCATACAGTTTCCAACCAGTTTTATCACTGACCATGGGAAGGCAGGTAGATAGACACCTGAACAAAACACAGTGGCACAGTGCTAGTATGTGGGGCTGGGAGCCAAGAGAGAATGGTGGCAAGACTGAGTCTCCTCTGGGATGAGGAGTGCCAGTACTTGATGGAGCAGAGTAAGGACATGGGCATTCTTCTGGTTTTTTCTAAACAGTGGAGCAAAAGCAAAGAGAAAACTCTTGTTGTAGATAAAGGAGATGGGAAAAATGTTTTATGTTAGTTTCTGTTTTTTGGTGACTGAGCCCACTGGAACAAAGAGCTGCTTAAGGGAAGATTTGCTTCTCATAAGCCTCAGCGCAAACCAGGAGCAACAGCAATTAAGGTGAATGTAGGAACAGCAATGAAAATGCAGTTTGAGACAGGAGTAACTTTTCAGAGGCTGTGTGTCAGGGTCTTGGAGTGCCCCCAGCTTGGTACCTTTGAGCCCTGCGGTTTTCTTCCATATTCACAGCCTCACCATGACACTCAGTCTAGCTCCAAGAGCATGTTTGACTTTTCCCCTGGCTTGGAAGCTGTTCAAACTCAGTGAGGAACATTTCTTCCCAGTCTTCCAGTGTGAAGCACTGAAATGCTTAACAATGCCAGTTCTTGGTGGATCCCTGCACAGCAGCCTCATCTGACTTAGTTCTCTGCATAACAGAGCCTGCATTGAACATAGCTTTCTTACCCTTTCTGAGAGGTCCTTCACTACTCATTTTTTCATGCTGTCTGGGGCATCTGGTTCAAGCTGCAGCTATATTAAAAAAAGGCACTGTCTGTTTCTGTCTTTGAAAATCCTAGTTTCCCATGGATCCAAGCCTTGGGCTTAATGTGAGAATGTCTAAATACTTCATGACTACAGGAAAAGGAAAACTAGAAACAGATGGATAGATAAATACTTTTCTTTTTTTCCCTCATCAGGGTCATCCAGGCCAGCCAGGACCAAGGGGGAAGCCAGGTCATGATGGCTGTAATGGGACAGCAGGTGACCCTGGTGACTTCGGAACTCCTGGACTCTCTGGTTTCCCTGGTAGCATTGTAAGTAGCTGGCAGTAAGTGAATATCTGAAGCTAACAACGTTGCTGGAGTGAGTTTCATTCACACGTGGGTTGGGTTAATGGGACATCTCTTAACAAAGGGAATGTGGGGCTTTTTGGCCCAGCAGAGCATTTGTGCAGCCTCACCATGGACACACGGCATTGTGTTGAGTCATTGCATTGCAGCCAGGGCCAGAAGGTCTGCTCAGAGCTGTACCTGTCACACAGGCCTTGCAGAGAGGTTTCTGTAGGAAAACCTGTACAGCTTTAATCAACAGTAATGACATAATATTTAACTCAAAATTGCTGATGAAAGTATCCTTTTTCTCCCTCCCCATGGCCAAAGTATTGACTTTTCATGAGGAGGTACACTGGATCATGCTGTTTTGAGCAGTGGGGTTCCTGGATTTATATGGGCACATACCAGCCCTGGGAAGTGCAGCATCAGTTCTAGCTTCGAGGTGCTACCTAGTAATACCACTCCCCAAAATTTAGAAATTCATTCTTTTATGTACTGTGATTGTTTGCACTTCATTTTCTAAACAATAAATTTCCAAATTTAATTTTCCATAAATTAATCTCTACCTCTAAACTGCAATATATTTATGTACAGTTATAAAAACATGATCTAATTTTTTTTTTTATTATTTTACTCTTAGCTGTTTACATGGTAACACAGATGATGTGAGAGCTTACGTTGTGTTTTGGTTTTTTTGGTGACCTCCAGGGAGTGCAGGGGCCCAAGGGCCAGAAGGGGGAGCCGTACATAGTAGCGCCGGAGATCATCAGCCGACACAGGGTACGTCTGTAACTCCCAACAGTTACTCTCGCCCAGCTCAGTTTTTCTGACACATGATGGAGAGTAAATTTTTCATATGCTCTGATGGGCACATCCCAGGAGGCCCACTTTGATTTTATGTAGGCTTTGAAAGGCAGCTTCTGCTTTCTCTGGTTGCAGCAAAGGTTATATGATGTCCAAGGGGAAAAATCTGAACTCAGTTACTTCCAAGGAATGTCAGCCTATAGGTGAATTGCAAAGGCAGTGTAGATGATGTAGGTCAAGTATTTCCCTCTTTATTCAATGACTGCCTTTGTATCATGCATGGCAAAATCCTTTCTTTGACATGGGTTTGTCCACTGAATGATTCTGGTTACTATTAGTACCTTCCCTGTAAAATTTTCATGCAAGTGTTTGACTGATTTAGAGTAAAATATCTTCAATATTTTATTTAGTTATTCAGTAAACCCCAAGTATTCCAATGGCTGCTTTTACTGTATCCAATCCTTAAAGCTTGTTTTGTAATCACTTGCAGTTTTTTCTCATATATATAATCTTGCAAAATTTGAAGGTGTAAGAAGGAGATTGGGATTACATATGTAGAGTATAAATAATGGCTGATTTAAAAGCCACAACTGAGCTATACTCAGCACAGAAGGGATCTGCTGACATTGTTTGTATGTATTTTGTGCCAGCAGTTGTCTATATTTTTAATGGAAACTTCTTTTCCTTTTAGAAAATCTTCAGATCTGCACTGTTAGTAATCAGGAGTGATTAAGTAATGTTTAAGAAATGTTCAACTGTATTGTGGCCAAGGATGGATACTGACACCTGTATTCATTTCAGAAAGTACTTGGTTCCACAAATTACTCTGTTAACTAAACCCAAATTAATTAGGTAGTTAAGATGCTACTCAAAATGATTGAAGGTGTTTGGACTGAATAACACATTATTTATGTGTGTTGAAAGGTCATTGGGCTAGAACATTTTTGGATCTAATTTCCAAAAACATTTCAGCATGTACTAAAGTTAAAATATGTGGTCACTGAAAACAGTATGTTCCGAATGCTTTTAGTGACTCAGAAGAAAATCAAAATGATTCAGTAATTCCCATGCAACTCAAAAAAATTAGCTTGGACATTTCAGCTAAGGTTATACCCCTAGTTAAGCCACTGGTTAGATAGGATTTTTCAACCTATTTGAAAAAATTCAGTGTGGTCTGTTGTATAGTTCAGCCTTGTAGTTTGGATCCCCAACTTCACTAGCCAGCTTTGTACCCTGCTACTCTATTGCGTGCAACTAAATCATATCTATAAAGTATGAAATCTGTGTGGGCCACATTCAGTTATCTCAACATCTCTATGGAATGCATCTGTATGGAAGGGTTTGAGTAGCATTGCATGCTATAATTAGTTGTTTGAATGACAAAAAAAAATATTAAGTGATAAAAAGATTTTATTCAATTTTGTATATAGAATTTATTGCATTTTTTACTTCTTTGTTTTGTTTATTTTTAGGGAGATCCTGGGGATGCAGGATTCATTGGTTTTCCAGTAAGTAGTGTTACAGTGTATGTGGTAAAGTGTCCAAGAGTAACAATGTCAGAACAACATTTATTGATACTTGGTGGATTTTTTTTATTTAAAGGGACCTCCAGGTACACTGGGTATTCAAGGTCCTATTGGTCCAAGAGGACAGCAAGGAAGACCAGTGAGTATATTTAAATTATGTTCTCTAGAAAATTAACCAAACAGAAGAATTATCTCAGCAAGTTCCATTATGTTGCATTGTAACCTAGGTTGGAAATAGCAAGAAAGTGTCAATGGATGTAAAACCTTTTTAAAAAGCACTTTGAGACACTGAGGGATGAATATTGCAGAAAGAGCTATCGGGGGTTTTGCCCTGTACTGTCAGAGGCTTTTGATTCACACTGTATTTTTTTAACCTCCTTGGAAAATCTCCCTACACTGGGTTTTCGGAAATATAATGACTTGAATACGTTATCCCTTCTGCTCACAAAGGATATGTATATTAGCTCTCTATACTTCCCACAGGAGATTGAATGGTATTTAGAATGCTATTTTATCTTTAAACTATTTTTCCATTATTTTTTTTCCAAAATCATAATTTACAGCATTGATTTTGACAACTGTTGCAGTATAGTTCTTTGAGAAGACTATGTTCTCTCCAGATACAATTTCTACATTTCTTATTTCCATGGTTAATAGTTTTATGGGCGAGAAGCAGATATTCAAATTCAACAGATTTCATTTTTTTAAGCTTCTTTTATTTTCCTATCATACAACCTTGTAGCATTTGCTTTCTTAATTGTTTCATCAAAATTTACTTTGGATCTGCTTTATGTTCCTGATATGAGGAGAAAAAATTAATTCAGGGCTTCTCACTCACAGCTTCTATAGCTGTTTTCAGGGACAACCCCTCCACCCATTCCTAAAAAACCCAAACTAACAAAAAAAAAAAATCCACTGCGTGCTAAGCCTTTCAAAGTTAATTTTCGGCACTGGCCTGTTTTATCACCTGGAGTAAACTGCACCTTTTCTTTCTTACTGGTCCTCCTATAGGGAAATCAGTCCTTTACTTACTCCTTCTTTAGAGCAAACCCGCAGAGGTTCGTGAGCTTCACACAGGAGCCCACCTGCAGTGACTCATATTCCCAGTGGTCTTTCTTGGATGTTAGGAGTGCTATGAACTGTACATTTTTGAAGGCTTTTGGAGGCCCCACAGCTACATCCCTGTGGTTGCTATACTGGCAAGATCTCTTTTGAGCAAAATACGTCCAGTTTCATTTACTGCCTCTAAAGCTATGACTCACCTGTGAGAGAGACCCGGGAGCACTTCACAGGGCTGAGTTTGCATCATTGCTCTTCTCTGAGTGCTGGGTAGTGCAGGAAGGCAGGCATGGCTCCCCCAGCTCCCCCAGGCTCTCCAGGCTGTGGGATAGATATTGTGTGCAGTGCATCTGCCCAGTAGATTAAGCAGTAGCTCACAAATTACTCAGGTAACCAAAAGTGATTCAAAAGCAGGCTTTTTTTCAGAACAAGCCTAGTGTTTGTGCACACAAAGGTACGTATCAAGGCAGGGGTGCCTAAAAAGTTCAGGACTCACCTGAATGTTTCTATCTTTTCCTTGCAGGTTAGACTTGATTTTGCATTAAGCAGCTAACATCCCCTTCAGGGCTCAGTAGGTGGGCAGTTTCATCTGCAACCTTCTCTCCTTTCTATGTCACTCATTCACCATGAGCTGAACAGCTCATGCTTCTTATTCCCCCCAGCTTTCCCTCATTTGACTGGTTTTTTAATGTGTAGAGCTCTTTGAAGCCTCTTAACTACCCTAGCTGACTGAAGCATGGGGGGTTGTCTCTTCAATTAATGGCTTTCCTACCTCTTGTAAGCCTGTGGCAGATATATTTCCTGTTTTAGTTTCATTTCCCACCATCTTCCTTTGATTTCATTCGGTACAATCCCAAATAAGTAATCTGAGATGCCTATGGCAGTTCAGCCCCCTTCCAGACTGATACAGTACCAAAACTGCAGCCAAGTGAAGCACTTAAAGAAGTGCTTAACTTCAGGTATGAGTTTAAAGTGTTGCTGGGTCAGGATCCAAAACCACAAGTTCTTATTACTTGAAAGATGGGTTTTCATTAGGTCTAGGCTGGGAGCCTGTAATTCTGTTCAGAAAGATTACAATGTGACTTAGGAAGGTATTTTTCAGAACAGTGAATGCAGCTAATATAGTAACAATAGCACATGGGATGCTGAGGAACACACTCCCTACCAAATATATACTTACATTTCAGACAGAGAGTAACTAACCTCCTGCAGGCATTGATTAGAAAGCAGTAAGTAACTTGCTCTCCCCTGTTGTGCTTCCCCAGGGACCACCAGGACCCCCAGGGCCCCCAGGACCCCAAGTAAGTCTTTGTGTCAGAGTTGATAATGTTGATTTTGTGTAGTTGAGGTTTATCCAAGACCTACTTGAAGGTGGTAAAAAAAGAACCATGGGCTATACAAGAGACTGTGAAGCACTGGCTCCATACCGTGGGAAGTTAATCTTACACTGGGATCACCTACCCTGAAAAGATTAAACCAGTTATAGAGCCAGATTTAATTTGCTACTGGAGTCACAGTAGCTCCCCATGAACAGAGAATCCTTCACAGTACTCAATTTTATCTCAGTGGAAAAAATATATTAATCCATTGTTCCAGCCCATTCTGGTGTTATTATTTAGCATTCAAGGCTTTGAAAATTTTTGCAGAAGACATGCTTGATCTTTTCATGACATTACTCAGTGGATGACTCAAAGAAGAACTGGTAGCATGAGATTTTAAATAGAATTGTCTTTCTAAAAGTTTAGGTCTGTAAAATTACTTCTAAATCTATAAAAATACTCAATGTAAACCTAGACTGTTGTTGGATTGCAGTTCTTCAGTGGTGGTATACAGACTTGAAAGCCTGAAAAGGCCTTTAAGCATGTTTAAATTTGAATTTTAGATTAGGTGAGAGTTGTACACTTGGTAAACATTGACCTATTTTTTTTTGCAGGGCAACAGGGGCCTTGGCTTCTATGGAGAAAAAGGTGAACAGGTAAAGGAAAACTAATGAATTCATATCACTACTGAAGGGCAGGTGGATGTTTTCTGCTATTTATAAATTAATATATTTTAAATACTCTCTTCATTTGCAATAATTATTTAATTAGAAGAGAAAAATGCTGTCTAGGTCTGGAAATAATTATAATCTCTATAAGGGACATCATAGCTGAACTAACCCCTACATGTCTGGGTCTCTCTGTGCTCTTATTTACACTGACAGAAAGGTAACACTTCTGAAATTTATAAAGCCAGGCTACTTTATGCAGTGCAATAATCTTTGCTGTTGTTCTGGAAGCTCACAAGGCAAGAGCAAGTACTGCTATATGTTAACCCAGCACAAAATTAATTTATCTTGGCATAAATTCATTTGGTATGGTTGTAAATGGTTTAGAACCATACACCCAGCAGGGCAAATCTGTGCTGCTCCTGTGATTGCAGTGTCCTAGATCATGTGCTGATCAACAGCTTGACCAGGTATTAGAGCTGTTAGTAAATGTTCCTTCTTGTTTTTCCTACAGGGACCCCCAGGTCCTCCAGGTCCACCTGGGCTTCCTACAAGAGAACTGATGGGTGTCCCCTCTGACAAGCACAAGGTAACTAAGAGGGTATTCTTCTGAAATGAACAAGGATCTAAGAGCTCTGCTCTACCAAAACTAAAACGCTGTACAAACGTGCTTTAACATATAGAACTTAAAAGACTTTAATATATCAAAAGAGAAATCTGCTACTTTCACAAACTTGGACCATAAAGTATTTACTGAAACTATGGTGGCTGAAGTAATTCAGAAAGTATTTCTCAAGTTTAGAGGTGCCTTTGGCAAACTTGTTCTTTTTGTTTAAGCACGCAGCTACTGGCCATCACTCACATCTCATTTTACAAGCAGAAATGCCTGCTGAGAAACCATTACTGTGTTTGTTTTGATAACTTATCTATGTGATGCAGATATTTATATACTTAGAGTTAAGGCTTATTCATACGTATTGGAGAAATCCCCACATGCAAGATGTGGTTTATTCTCATCTGTTGCTTCTTGCTGGGAGCAGAGGCAGCCATACCCTGTATGTGTATATTCTGTATCAGGCACCAACATAGAAACCAATTATTTTTCATCCCATATTTGAAGTTAGAAAGTTTACGTGGCTCGTATGATTTCTGCAGTAAGATGAGTAAATTGCTATTGTACTGGAAGATCTAAAAACACCTTTAGTACTCTGCAGTCTGCCCTAAATAACATAAATGCTGAGATTTTCATGCCTAAGCAGAGACACCCACCTGTGAGCTACTTACCTGGAGAGCTGTTATATTCAATGGAGATGTCATCAATATAGAGAGTGGAATTTAGGCTGTGATCTGTCTTACCCTAACAGGCGCTCTTGGTCAAATAATTTGTGGCTGATCAGTAGCTAAAAATGGGAAAGTGTGCATTTATTCATAGGCATTACTTAGGCACAAACCACCCAGACATCTCATGAACAAGCCTGGAAATAGCTGGGCATTCACATTCCTAGAGACCTTTTCAGAAAACTTATCAAATATTTCTTTAAAAAGCAACTTCAGAAACTTCTTATGAAAGCATTCATTTCATACAAGAAGTGTATAAATAAAGAACAGAACAAGAGTAGTGCTTTTTCTCTTGATCAGTCATTTTGTGTCGTATAAAAGTTATTGAACTATAAATGGGAATGCCAAACCTATCTGAATACCTTTTTTTTTTTTTTTTTTTTTTTATTGTTAGGGTGAAAGAGGAGACCCTGGACCAAGAGGGGAATCTGGAATTCCTGTAAGTCATGTGGAGAAGAACAAAGCCAAATAATAACATTGGAGTTAACAGTTGTGCGCACTTCACTGATGTGGTGCAATATAGATACAGAGCTGTATAGATGTGCTATAAGCTGAGACATCAGTTCTATTGCTTCAGAAAAACTGAACAACTTGATGTGTAATAACTCCACAGCACAATCAGTTGTTCTCTTACTGTTTTACCGAAATAAGACTTTCCCTCATGCATTTTTAATTTTACTTTTAATTATTACTAAATCTCTTTACTTATTCTTCTGATCTATGTTTTAAAATTTCACTATATTTCATTAAATAAGAATATATGTAATATTTTTTAATCCTTTTTAGCCTACTGTCCAACATACAAAGTCTTTTTGTCTCATGGTTTTTTAGATCTGTTGAGTAAGTGGGCAGTAATCCCATATGTTGCTATATTGTGTAAAGCTGTCAACCCAGCTTGACTGAACATGGTTTAGTTATAACTCCCAGACAACCTCTAGACTGACTAAATAGCTCTGCCATTGAATGGTTCCTTTTGACTTCCCAGAGGGGTTTAAAACACAGCCTTTACCAAGCAGGGATGCCTCACTGAGCATTTTGCAGAGCTTTATTTTCTCAGATGGTCTGGTCAGCAGCTCCACAAGGTTATGGGAGAAGGTCACATTGTGAGCCTTGATGCCCTCCATGTGTGTTTGATAGCTGATTCTTCATCTGCTGGTCATATTTTACACTTGTAGAATTTTTTTACTTGTTAGGAAAACTGTGATTGTATGCTGATGTAGCAAAAAGGAATATGTGTTTCTCCCCCTCTTTTGTTTTGTATAGTAGGATGGATAGCAGCATGCCTGTGTTTCCCAAATAGCTCTCTGAAGCTACAGTTTGGGCATAACCCAAGTTGCTTAATTGGTTGTATGGCTGAATGATTGCTCTGGCTCTTTTTCAGATCTGCAAACACAGAAGAAATAAAGGAGATGATAGGAGGGCGATACTATCCTCTCTCTAATGGCCTGCTCCTGCTATTGTAATGAAGCAAGCATGTTGCACTTAATTTTAAGGACAACAGCTCTTTCACATGCAGCTGTAATTAGATTACCCTTGTGTTACAATGATGCTTTCTTCCTGTTTAGCCTAAATAAAACAGTGTTGCAATTTTTTTGCACATAATGAAGAAATACAATGAACTAATGTGCTATCTTTCCTAGGGTGTACTTCTCTTTCCTCCCGAAAAAGGTGAAGAAGGGGTAATGGGCTACCCGGGACAAAGGGTGAGTCACTTATTAAAGGTAGAATTCACTCAGCTGAATGTGTGGATCTGAGCTGAGAGTTTGCCTTCTGGAGCAAAACATAGATGAACAAATCATAGAAATTATAGTTCTTCAGATCAGTAGGTTTGGCCGGCTCAGAACCGCCTGAAGCAGGAAAGCAAAAAGGCCATTTTGAAATGGTGGTGGGAGGAGGCCCCCACGGGACTCACAGGGGTACCTGTGAACTCACAGGTGTGCCAAAGAATTGCAAGGTCCCCTGTGTCATCACTGGGAAGCCTTGTGCATCTCTCAGCTGAAGCTGTGCTCACTAACCACAGCTGCTGTCCTGGTCCTCGCACAGACTGCACTTCACTGGTCCCATCTGAGGTGTCTGCAGACTGTGGTTAACAAACGTGAGCCTGACTCCACTTACCTGTGAACTCAAACAAAAGTCAATCTAAATGCTTCCTTGTAGCATCTGTGACTGCTTGTTTTGGGGCAGTGTTTCTGAAGTGCTTAAATGGAGTGAGAACAGTACCGAGAATACATTTTTAAAAGAAATCTCAGTCATCTTTAAAATCTTTATGATCAATTTACAATGTATTGATTAAGAGAGAAAAAATAAAATACCAGATTAGATTTCAGACTTGTACTGTTTGAACCATACAAAAATCTAGTTGAAAACATATCTGAAGTGTGACTGGTAGAGTCTCAAGCTATTAGATTTATTTCATCTAATAAATGATAATGGTTCTGTGCCATGAGGATGTCACAATGTAATTTTATTTTGTTAATTTTATTGTACTTCATAGGGACTGCCTGGCATCAATGGTTTTCCAGGACTCAGTGGAGAAAGAGTGAGTATTTCATACAAGACTGTTGTTTCTAACACATATGTAGACGATGTGTCTGAAAAGTAAACTGTAGAGGACAAATTCTGCCTGCAATTACACTAGCTGTAGTCTAACAAATATTGTTTGGGTTCATCCATCATTCTAATTTTGGGTCAGTTATTTTTCTCATCAGTGAGAAAAAAAAATTACTCTATGATTAAAGTCCAGTTTCGCTTAAACTATGAGCATCTTTTGAGAGCACTACAGGGAAGTATCACTTTCATTGTTCTAATTACTGTGATTATGATTTATGTAATTTTCTTGCTAGAAGCAGAAACTTTTTTTAATAGCTTTTTGCAGATGTGGTTGAGATGTATGGTTATCTTGGATATCACAAAGAAAGAAGAGATGGAAACTGATAAATATACCAGTTAAATCTCTGTCCCCATGGAAACACACCCAAATATTTAAAATAGCATTCTGTCAGACAGAGACTTTCTGTTTGGTCTCAGAAAAAGGCTTCCTCAGTCAGCATTAGAAATCACTTCCATGAGGTAAATAGCTGTGGGATGCATGAGTTTTCCATGCTTTGCCATCTTTAGTTGTTTAAAGATTTGTCCTGCTACCAAGGCATAACAATAATAACATGAAACACATGGGACATAAAAGTACACGAAATCTGAAAAGTAACATTTGCACAGCTATTCAGTCCTGGCGGTGTGGAAGGGAATTGCTATTAGTAATATAGACATGGAGAGGCTGGTGCAAAACCCATTAAAGCCCACTGGTTGACCTTAACATGGGTTCATACCCAGTCACATGTGAGCAGTGGCTGCTCACTTTTGAGGATGAATCTTGGCAATAATTTTAGCAGAAGGTACATTGGTTTGGATAGACTGTCATTGTATAATGTGTGTGTGAGAGGGGCACTCTATGTGCTATTCACAACCTCCTTTTTGTTGATTTTTGAGTGATTTTATTCTTAAGAAATAAAGAAGGATTATTAAGTCCTGCTAGCACACAGATGAAAGTTGCACTTAAGTAGGAAGCTGCTGGCTTTGCTTTTAGACCACCAGCTCCACCTAGTGTAAAGAGATTTTACACCTGATAATCAAGAGGCTCTTTCTCCAATGGTGTCGCATGCATTTGCCATTATGGAAAAGTCTCCGAAACGTGATCAGGTTTGCAGCATCTTGTTGAGTACTTTGGTATTTTATTGCTTCAAAACTACTTCAAGAGTGACTTACAGAGCTGGTTATTAACACTCAAGTTCTGGGTAAGAGTTGTACCCAACTGTGAAACTTGAGATGATGCAGTTTTAAAGAAACTGACTAATAATCTAATTGTAAGTGTGAATTATACAAAAAATACTGGTTTTAGCAAAACTGTGTTACTTGACATCAGTTGTTGATCTGGACAGTTTTCTACTAAAATCACACCTTTTTAACACCAGTCTCTTTCCAGAGTACATATAAACATTTTCTGTAGAGAACGAAAGTTATCAAAGAGCCAAGTAAAACACACAGAAGAGATGATCTCATCTGGATCAGCATCCCTGAAATCCGGCTGCTGAGTTTTTCTCATTCAGCCCTTCTTCAGGCAAAGAGTCTCCAGCCACCTGGAAAAGAGTAAAAAAGAATAGGACCTGTGTACTTCAGTGCTATTTCACTGCTCACTGTTTCCGGTCTAGTGAAAATATGTCTACTTGTAATGATTCTGACTCATTTAGTTTTCTTGCAGCAGGCTGTTGTGGTCTGGCTTCCTGGCCCATGTGTCTTGGGGTCAACTGGCATGGAGGGGATCCCCTTTTCTCCTCCTACACCCTGCAGCATCCATGAAATGGAGTGAGTGCAGGTTCTCCTTCAATCTGTGCCACTGCCAGGGGTGACAGAGCCTGCAGCACAGCAGGTCCCTCTGGCCTTTGGCAAGAGTTAGGCTTCATCCAAGAGGTGGGACATCAAACCACAAGGAACCTTATTGGTGTTACAGGAATTGCTACAGACCAAATAATTTTAGTCTCTCTCTGATAAAAGAAAAGTCAATCATTTTATGTGTATTACAGGGTTTTCCAGGATCTGATGGTCTACCCGGTGGCTATGGTCCCAGAGGAAGCAAGGTACTTCTTCACTTTCATTTGCTAGAAGCAATAAACCAGATGTCATTTTGCTTTCTTTCCTCTTCTTTCCTTTTCTGTCATCATGTAGTAGCAATTGTGTCTGCTGTCATTGTAGAACCGGTCATGTGGTTTGTTAATTTGATATTTTTGAGGTTTCTTAAATATCATGTCAGTGCCTTTGGGAGTTTGGGGGTTTGTGTTTCATGGGGCATACCTTTCCATTTTAAAAGAAATTCTCTATAATCATGTGCTTGGGTGTGATACTTCAACTTCTGTTGACAGGGGGAGCCTGGCGAGATGGGTCCTCCAGGGCCAGATTCCTATATTCCTTCCCGTATCCCAAGGAAAGGTACATCTTCTTCTCTGCTTAGATTGTTTATCTTAGTTTTTTTACTACCTTCTGCATAGATCAAAAGCATGACATTCTGAGAATTCAACTCCTAAAAAAATATTTTTGCTGAAGTGTTCCAGAAGCTGTAATTGCCTTCCAAGAAAGTGCCCTAATCACCTATTTACAGGCAGGTGGTTTCTTTCTCTCTCCTGCTGAACCTGGATTCCTATACAAAAGGCTTCCATGCATGCCTGTATGCACAGAGGAAAAGGAAGCAAAAAAGCGTGTGACTTTGTTGTCCAGTGAAAGGAAGAATGGGAGTCTGTCTTCTTTGTCCTGTTTCAGACACTTTGGATAAAGCGCAGTAGTGGCAGCACAGCAGAGAGCATTCTTATCATCTAATAGAAAGACAGACAGACAGACAGAAAGAAAGAAAAGACACACATTAAAAAAGCCTTGAGGAAGATAAGAGTAATTTTTTTCCATTTTTAAATTGACAAATTTCACTTGAGATTGTTATGAATAAAAAACTGGGCAGGAGATTTTACTCCTTTTAATGCCTTTATCAAGAGGATTCAGCTCTGGGTAGGTGCAGAAATTGAAATCCACCACTGCTTCCAATTATGCCAGCTCAGCGAAGGAGGAAGTTCTTAGTCCTGCTGA